>CM024756.1:76308283-76338521 GCA_014218235.1 Colocasia esculenta
ACACACGACACTCAAAGGAAAAGAGAGAAAGAGCCTGAGCCAAGGAAAAGTGTTCAAGCAACTGAAGCTCTCAAGCATTCAAGCTCCTTCTCCTTTCTCCATTCTCCCTGTACTCATTGTATTCTTGGGGAGAGTCTTTTGTTGAGAGTTTTTGGTTAGAGGCCATTCTTGTAGAACTCTCAGCATTGTTCTTTCTTTTCTAGGAAAGACTTTTGTCCAGCTGTAGGATTGTATACAGTGTAGAACCTAGCTAGGGGTTTGTGTCTAGCAGAACCGCACTGGGGTTTGTACCAGGAGGTTGGCTTCTTTACCTGTAAGAGAAGTGGGCTGCCTTCTTGCCTGGGAAGAGAAGAAGACCAGCTGGGGTGCTGGGTGTTGTATTGTCCTTGAGGGGGACTGTACCCTTGGTTAGTAAAATCCCAAGAGGTTGCTTGGGGACTGGACATAGAACTTCCATATGGGAAGAGCCGAACTAGGATAAATCCCTTGTGTTATTTGTGTGATTGTTTATTTGCTTCCGCACTGCTACTCTTTATCACACTAAACTAACCAAACTTTCAAGTGTTAATTTTCTATGTTTAAGTTTCTATTTCAGAAATCAGAAAAACCTATTCACCCCCCCAGGTTAGTTTGCTGCCGCACCAAAAGGGTCAACAACCATCACCATTCATAGCCCACACAGCTTGCTTCACTTCTTCATCAGATGGAATGGAAGACAATACCATATTCTACTCATCAGTAATATGTTCAGGGATATATTGCAGCATAGAATCATCGATAATGTGATGTTCCGAAGAGAGAGGATTCTGAAAGAAGTTGACCGCCTCCTTAGAAAGGGTGTCTTGATCTTGGCACCAAATCCCATGAACTTTAAGACGATGGATGAAATTTTTCCTTCTGTTACCTTGAACCACAACGTGATAAAAGGAGGTGTTTTTATCACCATCTTTTATCCACTGAACTCTAGCCTTCTGAGCCCAAAAAAGCTCTTGAAAGTGGAGAGCTCTCCGAAGACTCGCATTAGCGGCATTAAGACTGGACCTATTAGTAGTAGATGGATTGTCATCAAACTGAGCTTGCATGGCCTCCACCTGGCTCTCAGCTTGACAGATTACTGTATCCACATTATCAAATACATTTTTATTCCAAGACCTCAACATGTTTTTGACGGTTTTCAACTTGAGTTGCAGAATTTGAAAGGGATTTGGAAAAGAAGCTTCTGTATTCTTCCAGACGTCAGCCACGGATGGAATAAAAGTATTATGGGTGAGCCACATTTTTTGGAATATAAACCTGGATGCAACAGTCGAATGGTTAATAAGGTTCATAAGCAAGGGTGAGTGGTCTGATGGACCTCTGGGCAGATGCTTTACATAAAACCCAGGGTAGGAAGTTTTCCATTGAGGATTAATAAAAATCCGATCCAGCCTAGCCTTTATAGCTGCATGACCAACTCTATTGCTCGACCATGTGAACTGATGACCTACAAACCCTGTGTCCAGGAGGCCAGCAGCAGAAGAAAATGAGTTGAAATCTAGCATTGCCGTGGTGTTAGGAAGAGCACCCCCCTTCTTGTCAGATGGACTAGACACGCAGTTGAAATCTCCCCCAACCATCCAAGGTAAGGAGATACCACTGCCGAGAGCCAGGAGATCATGAAACAATCACGACGCAGACCCACGTCGTTAGCAGCATAGACCACAGTTACCACGCAAACAGGGACATCGTCTCTCATAATATTGCAAGTGATAAACTGATCAGAGGTAGCAGTAACCATCAAGGAAACATTATTAGACCACAACAACCATATTTGGGACTCGTCACCAGCATTACCTGCGTAAGCTTCCATTTTTAGGTAGCGACGTATGCCAGCAGCTCTGCTTAGAGGAATCTTCAGTTCAAAAATAGCAATGACCTGCAATTTATTGACTCTAATATGATGTTAAGCGATCTCTTAGAGGCAAGATTTGATATGCCTCTAATATTCCAAAAATAGCCAAAATATTCATGAGGAAGAGTACCCCTCAAACGCTTTCACTTTGGACCGAGTGCAAACACCTTACTTAGGAACCACCATTCCATCTTTGGACAGAGTCACCGTTGCCATGAAAATATTTTCTGAATTAGCAAGATGTGAAGTAGAGACCCACGACCCAGCAGGGATTTGATCAATGAGGAAACGATCGGATTAATATTGCATTCAGAAGTGATTTTCTTGCCTTGGTTCGACATCAAAATAATCTCACTGGAATCAGAAGATTTAGTGTCGAGTTTGTCCGTATCACTGACTGACAGCACCGGAGAGGTTATCGCCGACAACACCTCTGTCAACTCCCCCGGCAGAATGGTCGGAGATGCCGTTGGATTGCACCCACTCAAGTTCTCAATAGGAGGCGAATGTACGTGAACAGTACCATGCACAATATTAACGGCATTAATTGGCTCAACATGAACGCTTGGATGGGGGGCAACTTCTTGCAGATTATTAAAAACCGGAGGGATCACAGTACTGACATGATCAACACATCCCTTATAATGGTCCTCCTCACCACCATTGTCATCCTTACCACCATTGCCTTGACCATCAACATCGCCAGCTAAGCGCTCAAAGACGTTACTAACTGGATTGAAGAATCCGAAGGTTTTAGCATATTATCCTTCGGAGCTGCTCCCTTACGCTTAACCATACGCCACTCCTTTTCAAAAGTTTTTCCTTGAGTAAGCAAAGTAGGAGTGAATTAGATTGCATAGTCTGAATCTTTACCCTGAGCTTCTTCTTACAGGTATCCTATGAATGACCTAGTCTCCTGTAAAGACTGCAGATAGGCGGCACCCTATGGATGTTAACAGGCTGCCAGAACCCCTGATTTTGCAATATCCACATCAACACAGACTAGAGCTTCCGCAGTCTGTGTCCAGGCCAAAGTAGAATCATGGATGCAAAGGACCTCACCAAAGTTCCCAGCAATGCATCTGAGATAATCTTCATTATAAAGGTAATAGGAAGTTGAGGAAAACCCACCCAAATTGGAATAAGCGTTGGGTCAGCAGATAAATCAAAATCAGCAGACCACTAGAAAAATCAAAAGAGATAACCTTTGAGATATAGATTCTTCCGGACAAGCACCTTCAGAAAGTCGTCCTCATCAAAGAAACGAAACAAAAGATGCCTTGGGTTTAAGGTACTAACAATGCAATATCCCTTGAGATCCAGCCTTTGAGAGAGACAACTTTTTATATCTGGAATAGACAGTCTCCCATAAGAACATTTCGCCACTATCGCTAGCTTAAGAGGTAGCTCAGATTTTCTGAATTCTTCCTTGGTGAAGTAAACCGCAGGCAAACCATCATCTGTAAATGTCGGCCCCTTCATGGCAAGATCAATCTTGGAAGGATGCAAGGAAGAAGCAAGGCACGCGTGACCCTTCGGTGCAGAAGATCAAGCTTCTGATTGGTGAAGGCCAAGCTTCCGATGTTGAAGGGAATCTGATTTGACAAAATGGACGACCGACATAGCCAATACTGTCTGGGACTAGGATAGTCAAAAAATTGGATGATCGATTTCACAAAATCGGATGACTAACTTGGTGAACATGTCGACGCAGAAGAAGAAGCAGGTCGACTCCAAGACTAAGTCCATAATCGGACGACCGATTTGGCAAGTCCGGTCGACTGATTACGGTGATGAGTTTCCTACTCTGTGCGAACTCTTTCTGAAAGTGAGACTCTTGCCTTGATTAGCACAAGCACGTCTCTCAGAGATCTTATAGGGGTCTTCCATCATGATGAGGAAGATAGGATAGCAGCCTCCAAGAGAGTAGTTCGTGTCCTAGTGTTCAGGAGACAATTGTGCTTCCCAGAAAGAGCCAACAGAAGCTCTGAACTTGTAGAAGCCTGAAGAATGAGTCTTCATCGTCTAGAAGCCTTCCAGACGTTCCAAGAAAGTGTTCTTCATCAAAAAGCGTGGACTTGTGGTTCTTCTTGAAAGACTCTATTCTGAAGCGTTCTACATCAGCCAGATCTTCGCTGTGACATGTGGGGCAAAGACGACTACATCAGGCCGAACTTTTAATACATGAGAACTATATACTTTACTATGTTTAGATTGTTCTCTCTTGTCCACGTTTTTCATTTGTTCTTCTTTAAACCAAGAATATACTGTGTGGTTGGTGTGTAGTGCGTGCGACACATACATATAAGATTATCTCATTCTTGGGAAACGAGGGGTTGGTGGTCCCCGAAACAACAATGTGGGGGTTTAACTGCTTGTACCTTGAAACAAGTGAGGATAAATTCTTACGGGGGTGTGAGGTAGTGGACGTAGGCGCACACAGGGCTGTGTTTGCCGAACAACTCTAAATCCTGCATGCTTCTGTGATTTAATCACTTTCTTCTATCTCCATTCTACGCACGTTAGGATAGTTGGTTTCACTATTTTAATTGTTATTCCACTGTGCATCTCACACAATAGGTTTGTTAATTGAGTCGGAAAGATTTTTATTTAGGTGATAACCAATTCACCCCTCCCCTATTAGTTGATCATCGTAGATACGTTCACATATTTTACTCTTCAATTGGCATCAGAGCAAGGCTCTTGATTATAAGAGTGATCCTGTGTGTGATGGCTAGCAAAGGATATGTGCCTGAGGTCATTCTGTCAACTGTCCACCTTATTTTGATGGCAATAATTATTCCTATGGAAAAAACCATATGCACATCTTTCTCAGGGCTCAAGATTATGAGATTTAGAAAGTTGAAAATACCGGTCCTTATGAGTTGCTAGAAGATGAAGGAAAGTGGAAGGAGGATAGAATTAAAAATCCAGATAAATTTTAGTGCCTCGAATATTTGCAATGTGCTAAACACCTTGATGAGTATTCTCATGTTCTATGTGCAGCTCAGCAAAAGAAATGTGGGACAAGTTGAAATTGATCTATGAAGGCACGTCAGAGGTCAAGGAGATCAAAGCCAACATCTTGGCCATGAATATGAGATGTTCAAGATGAGCTATGTCGAGACCATCTCAGATATGTTTGCACGGCTCTCAAAGATAACAAATGGACTCAAGGCGTTTGGCAAGAACTATACGGACACAAGATCATCTATAAATTCTGAGATCCCTCCCACCAATGTGACACACCAAGGCCACAGTCATATAGGACTCCAAGAACCTATCAAGCCTCACTATGGAGGAGTTTATTTGGAGTCTCATGACTTATGAGATAAATTTGAAAAGAGAGGAAGTCGATCAGCCAATTATCAAGCAAAAGGATGTGGCACTAAAGGCTAAAAAGTCCAAGGCAATCTATCTAGATGAGAACTCCTCAAGTGACGATGAGGAATAAGTGGCCAAGATTGCATGAGGCTTCATAATTTTTTTGAGAAAGAAAAGGCCAAAGGATGCAACTCCTTCCAAGGACTTCAAGGGCAGAAACAGGGAAGAGGACTCCAGAAGAAAAACTGAATTGGTCTTGTAGCACCCCGAAAAATTAATAGGTAAAAAATTTGAATAAATAGAAATAAATAATTTCCATAATACCAGAGTATTTAAAACATACGTATCATTAACATATATGCTAAAACACATCGAAACATTCTGTAAAAATTATAAATCAACCCTAAACATTATTACTAAATATTTCACAAACAAATTTGTGCCAAGAAAAATCGGATTAGACAAGTTTAAAGTGTTTCGCGACTTATTATCGTAATTCATGAATAAGTCGAAAAATCATTATCACACGTACTTGGATGAGTCAAAAAATTAAATAAAAATCATATACCGACTTCAAATAATATCCTCTAATGACCCATCAAGAAATTTGGGTCAATAAAAATCATTTGGACTAGGTTTAAGAGTTTTTGTGACTGATTATCTAAATAAGGAAACAAGTCGGAAAACCGTTAACATGGAAATGCGACGCAACCAAAAATTAAATAAAAGTGTTGGAGAGACTTTCAACATTATATATTAATGACCCAATATCTTAATTGGGCCAATGGACCACATATGACCCAAAAATCAAATGAAGCTAGAAAATGCATGGAAATTCGTAACTCTAAATAGGCTGAAATTAGAAAGAGGCAATTTGAGTTGAATTGGGATGCAATCATGCATTCTTGGCAACCCAAATTCGTGCCTAACTATGGTGGGAGGTTTCCTAAAGCCTCACACACTCAAAGGGAGGAAGAAATTCTCAAAAATAGGAAACTAACATGTCAAACCGCAACTTGGCTTTCCTAGTATAATAGGACTCCTAACACCATAGTTGCTTAAATACTCTTCACCAAACCTTAGGGACGAGTTTTAGAACTTGCTAGGGTCGTGTGGAGGTGCTCTTGGTGGCTGAGGAGCTGTGGAACGCCCACACCAAGCCGTTCTTCTTCCCCTTCTCGTCTGCTGCGACCTGCACAAACCATCCACTTGAAGTCGACCAAAGGTGAGTCAAACCATAACCAATCCTTGCAAGGCCTATACCCATGGAAAGAGGGTCAAGTCTACGTTCTAACCCAATGGAATACCCAAATTCCATGCAGTATACACGGAGTATTAAGCATTTTCCTCCAACTGATCTGAACACGACGTTTCTGGAAAAATGGGACTTCTTCAACCCATAAGGTAGGTTTTATCGGGCCACACCTTAACATATCCTATACCAATGTGTAGATCATCAAGGTAAATTCGTTTCCCACTGGTTTCATCGAATTCCAATGAGTAGATTTTGAATTATAAGTGTTTTCCCCAAGTCGTGCACTGTCAGGGCTTTTCCCGTTCTTTATATGTTGCATATGATTCAAGACCGAATTAGAGCAAACCCACAACATGAAAGTTTTTCTATTGGTTGTCCTCGTCATGTCTTGTGTTTAACTTTTTGTCTAAATGTCAATAATTAGAGTGTTATAAGTATGGTAAGAGGGTCGCTGCATGATACTATGTTTTCAGGTTGCACTTGGTTTTACGTTTGTGTTTGACTTGATTAAAGCCTATCGAAACCATCATTGTTTTCTAATTCCGATTTACTGGAAGCACCCTTGCATGTCTAGGTTGGTTTAGAACTAGTTTCATGATTTTTCATGCACCGTACAATTTGTTCTTAATTTTAGAACAACCCTGTGTCAAAACAGGGAAAGTCTGGTCCGTAATCCAAAGCACTGTCCTTTCTCTGTCGGATTCAGGCGCAGACCCTGTGAACACGACTGCCCGATAGGCCGGTTCTGAGGTCTTGTCGCGACAGCAAACCCGTCACGTTCTGAACGCGACGAGCGCCTCGTCGCTATCTCTCTGCCTGTTTTGACTGCCTTGTCACGTTCTTCACATCCCCTTGTCGCGTTCTAATCTGACCCCGTCGCGACCTTTACAGGTGTTCGTCGCGATCTCAGGATTTTTACATGAAACCACTTATTTTCTTGAAATTCTTACCGCTATACCTGAGGTCTATTTAAATATGATATTTAGTGTGTAATTCACATGTCTTAGGTCTGATCATTGCATGATGGTTATTATAATGGCTTAAAAGTGGTAAACCCATTTAAAAAGCTTTAATTACACAATACTATTCTAATTGCTTCGTAATGACATGATCATTCATGCTACTTATGATTTAATCTTCCTACTGGTCTACCATGTTTAAATGATAATTGTTATCTTAAAATCTTGCAAACCATGATTAGTTAAAGCGCATAGTTTTATTCCATGTCATATTGTAAGTGTTTTCCGCGAGTTTAAAACCGATGGTTGTGGATTGAGACACGCGTACATCACTACACACTTACATGTCTAGGCAGCCCTTTCTTGGGAATTTGGAAGCTCTCTACGGTCGTTCCGAGTCGGTAGACTAGTGACCTGTTCTCCAAGGCCTCCGTAAATCTCCTCTGACCATGGATTCCCACATGGCCGACGAGTTGGTTGTACCATTGAAGTTCCCTGGAGATAGCGTGCACTTCCTTTCTCTTCTTGTTCTCGTGAGTGTGATTTACAATCTAGACTAAAGCCATTAATGTAAAGATTGAACAAAAGTATAAATCGTACCGCTATGCTGCCGAATTTATCTCTTGACCATTGTGTCATGAAATCATGTTCAATTTAATATTTCTTATTCTCATCATCATCATGAACATGACATTACACATGCTTACTTATTGAAACTCTCATTGGACATTATTAATGACTGTGGGTATCTACATTTAAAATTTAAGTGAGATGCTGACCGGGCACGGTGAGTGTCCAAGGGCTCCAGTCTAGCCCTAATGACGGAGAGTCATAAATATACTGTTAACCATGGGGTATAATGATTACTGGCGTGCATCTGCGCTGGAAGTCGTGCGTGCGTGTTGAATGATAGATACAATAACCACATACACGTGTCCTGATGTACATTCTTGATGGATCTTTTCTTGGTGTACATTAGTGTCTACGTGCCTGATTAGTGTTACATGATCGTGCTCGTGCGTGCTTGCTGGCTTGCGTGATATGACCATCGTGCATTTATTGCAATTAGTGTTATCTTGCGTTCGTGAAAGCTATTGACATCAAGTGAAATCTTGCGTGCTTGTACAAAGTGATCTATTCTAGTTCTATCTTGTTATATCCTTCTAGATCTCGTTCTATCATGATCTCTCTTTCTAGCTTGTTTCATGTATCATGTTTTAACGAGTTTTATTCATACATGCATATCATGACATTCTTTGTGCTTACCTAGTTCTAAATTGCTAATCACTTATATCATTGCCCGCACATTGAGATATAAATCCTACTGGGCTAGTTTGCTCATTCCCTACTTTTACCCAATCTAGGTGACTATGATGTCCAAGAGGAGGAGCTAGTCGAGGATGGGAATGCGTCCGAGTGAAGAGCATTCCAATTATGAGTCTATCTATAGTTAGTTTATTTTGAGTGTTAGAACAATGTAGTAGGAAGTGAGGTATTATGTACTTTTCCTTTTTATTGAGTCTAGTCCTGTTATCCCATAGTCTAAGAGTTGTAATAGTTCCATTTTGAATACAATAAGTGAGATTTGAATAAAAGATTAGTTGAGTTCAATATTTGGGCCCTATGATGATGTATATTGTTATACATTTAGCGCATGCTAGCTAGAGGCTTATTTTCCGACTGTTCACGTCTCGGGATATTGACTCGAATTATTTCCGAATAATTTATATCTGCTGCGTAATTCTCGGGACGTGATAGGTCTGCTATGAATGTCAAGGCATTGGGCACATGAGATCTGAATGCCTAGTATTTGAGAAAGTAGAGCAAAGCCAAGGCAAAGAAGTCCAAGGCCATGGTTGCCACAGGGAGTGACTCCGATGAGTCAAGCTTCGCAATAAAAGATGTCCAGGAAAAGAAGGACGTGGACTGTGGACTCATGGCTATTGAAGATGAATCTCCCGAGGTAATTTCTTACCACTAATCTTTTACCATTGAGGAGATAGAATGTAGTGCCCTAGATCTTTTGCTGGATTGAATTATGCAATTGTGTGTATGTGTTTCAACATCTAATATTGAACTGTAAATTTGATGAACTTGACATCAAGCTACACTGTCGTTGACTACAGTTGATGGCATGATCGATTGCCGTCTACTAGCTGTTAACGACAGAAGATTGTGCCATTTATTTTTTCTAAAATATTTGGTTTTTCGAGCAAATCTGTTGACGACATGATCGATTGCCATCTACATCATGGTCGACGACAACATATGTTGACGTTAACCTGACTTGCCAGTTTTTGCTGCTACCGTTCTGGAGAGAAGAGATCGATCATTTTCATGGCATTTAATCGATGGATTGGGACATTTTTTGTTCAAGGGTCAGGATTGGAGCTTAGGCAAACCGAAGGAGTCCTTATACGACCCCGATTTGGCCTTTAGGAAATGGTTTTTCCACTGGTTCAGAGATGAGAAAAGAGGGCAGAAGGAGGAGTTGCTGTGCGGTGATTTGTGCAAATTGAAGTGAGCTAGACAGTGGGAGAACTTGAAGGATCGTGTGCAAAAGGATCTCCAAGCGTGGGTGCTGTTCTAGAGGACGGATCAGGTGATTGAAGACAGTGAAAGAGACTGCCTTGTGGCCAAGACAAGCATCTACAACTTTTTCCTCGTGACTCCAGAAGGAGGTTAGAGGCAAGTAACATGGGGGAAATGTTTAGGATAGTAGACTCTATAGATTTATCATTTTTATGGATTTTTAAAACCATGATTAAAAGAGTAGGATGGGGTTAAAGTTCCGTTATTTCATGTGTATTTTCTGGGTTTTCTAACCGGATGAACTTAACGTCAACATCGACCGCCATTTATTTCATGTAAACGTCAAGGTATTGGACATCTATATATATATTAACGGCACTATGTGCCGCCATCAACTGATATTAACGACAACGTATGTTGACATTAACCTGTGTAAATGGCAACATACTTTGCCGTTAAGTTCATCAGTGCTGTTTTTCTACAAATCTGATTATTGTTATAAACTATGATCTATACATGTGTAGGGTTTTTCGGTTGGGCTTTGTTCTGTGTAAATTAGTACTGTTATGCAGCAGGAGTGTCATGGCAATGTTGTATGGGCTATACATAGTTATTTTTAAAAGATTTTCTTTGATTAAGTAAGGAGAAAGAGAAATAGTTATGTGCTTAATCCATGTTATGACGTTATGATTGAGAGATTTTACTGCTGTTAGATGGAATTACAGACTCATCATGCTCAGTTTTCACACAGTAATTGTATGATTCATTTACACTTTGTGCCATGTTAATTAGTCCAAGTATATGAAAAAGAATCCTAAGAAATGATACTGAGTTCATAAAATTGTGAAAATTTATATGTGTGATGCATGACTAGGAATAGAATTACTATCAAAATTTTAGAATTTTCTGAACACTATACTTACTGTTATAATTTTATGAATGATAAAAATATACATAGAAATTAATAAATGGGAGAAAGGGGACATGAATGTTGAATTTTGATATAATGAGTAAATGTAGTATCATGTTAGGTTGCTGTTGTACAGTGGAATGATGATTTCAGAAATGAGAAAATGAGTTGTGTAATCTTGCATTGTTGTCTAGCTAATTATGCATGATTTTATGAAAAAGCATGATAGAATTTTATGTGGATATTAATTACATGAAAATATGTTATTAGAAATGATATGGCCAATAAGACATTGCTATTATAGAGATGCCTACATGGAACTACACCATAGAATGCCCCTATGGTTATGGTCACCTACATGAAATTGATTACATGAATCCGTGGGCAGCAGATTGAAATCCTGGAGGTAGACATGTTTTACTGGTTAAGGTGGGGAGGACTTCCCCCGTATTGTGCAATAACCAAGACTTCATCACTGTTTTGTCTAGGTGATAAGTGAATGTTACACTCTACATGATCTCTATTAATAGTGGGGCTATGTCTTGGCAACTATACCTACATGCTACATGATATGACTACATGCTACATACTACATGATATTGACTACATGCTACATTCTACGTGATATTGACTACATGCTACATGCTACATGATATTGACAACATGCTACATGACATTGACTACATGTTACAAGATTTTGTCTATATGTCATACCACATGATATTGTTTAAATTTTTGTCCTATTACATGATAAAATTCACATGTTTATGAATTGTTTTCCTCTACAGGATAAGTAACTATCCTATGTAAAGAATGATTGCCAAATAATTTCGAGTATGTGGATAGGTAAGAGCTATATTGTATCAAGGATAAGTAATTGGATATGTTATCATGTTTTAAAAGTAATTATATGATAAATCTTGAACTATCTTCCTTGTTGCTGCTGGGTCTAGTAGACTCACACTTGATTAACATTTCAGGAGAGGTTGAGGACACCGAGGAGTTAGTCCATTCTAACTCTTGTAGACACACGAATTCGACTCCACTGTGGGCAAATTTCATATTGCGCCATAATGCCACAAATGGCCATCTTTTTGCCTTGCAAGAGTAGTTTCCCCATCATTTAGGATCTCACCTGTTCTTCCCAGGTGCTTCACCCCCTATCTTCGGGGTCTATTTAAGAAAATGGGCAAAGTTTTCAAGTTGCGATGGGTCTAGTTGACGCATCTATAAACGTGTCCGGCTTGGCAGACGCGATTCATGATCTCTTGGCCTTAATGCGATGACTTTGATGGGCGCTACCTTAATGTGACGGACATGGCAGATGTGACTTCATTGTCGCGGTGGACCCGTACGATGCGACTATGAATTTCCCTATTTTATTTACGGAAAATGCCTCTTTCAAAATGCGGCGGCCTCCCCTGACGCGATTCCATTTAATTGGAAATTTCCATAACACAAAATTCAGAAATTCATTAACGCGTCGTATCATACCGATGCGATTCAGTGCCTAGTTGCGTCCCCCATGTCGGACGTGATTAAAAGTCAAAAAGCCTACGACCCAAGAAGTCATCTCATTTAAGGCCCCCATGTTTATAATCATGAGAAAATCCTGAATCGCATCCACTAAGGACGCCATGATTTAAAAGTCAAAAAGTCTAAGGTCACAGAGTAGGACCGGTGCATTTATGGGCCCATAGCTCGAGTCATTGCCCAATTGTAAATGCGTCGGACCTGGCTGTCGCGATTTCAAGTCGCGGCGGCCTGACCCGACGCGATTCTGAAGCATAGCTGAGGCTACGATCATCATGCGCCAGTCCCATCAAATTGACTTTTCGAATCGCAGCTGTCAGACCCGACGCGATTCACTCTTAAAGTCACGGCAGCTGTGCCTGATGCGATTTAAGAATCTGTTGCCTATAAGTAGACCCCGAGGGTCATTTGTAGAGGGGGGTCACTCAGAGCGGCGAAGCCCTGCCAGATTCCCGCCTCGGCTTCGGACCAAGGAGGCCCGCCACACCATCCGAGCTGTCTCGTCCATCCAATCGGTGTAAGGCGGAGGAGCGAACCTTCCACGTCGTCCTCCACGTGCGTCGGAGCAAGCGGGAGTGTCTTCCTCCTCTTCGTCCATCCAACCGGCAGCGCCGCCGCGCCGTCCAACATTCAGGGAAGCACCCCGTCCCCTTTCTCTTTCTCTTTGTTTATCCACCTTCTCCGGGCCCCATGTGGCTCCTTTTTACCTTTTCATACACGCACACACGCATGCATTACACACCACATTTTTAGGGGTTAAAAGCCACCACACGGTAAGTCGTTCCCCATGCCATTCATTCTTTCCATTTTATTTATAGAATTGTATACTACACACGTGGCTAATCCCCTTTCTTTCTCTTGTCTTTTTCTTTTTCATGGTAATCAACAAAGGAAATGCCCTCTACCACGGACGACCGTGCTTGTAGAGGAAGAGGAACCCACACCCCCGCGTAATCTCCCCACACTCGAACAAGTATTATTCGCGATCATCCTTCCCCTGTTTTATCATCCCTCTTTGTGGGCCGCTCTTCTTCGTCCCCCCTAAAAAGGGGAACGAAAAATGGTATCCACAACTCTGAGTGTGAGGACGTGAAGGCTTAGTTGTTTATATTGGGAGTGTGTTTGAGTGACTATGTATGTGAGAATAAATTGTAAATTAAACATTGTGTTATTTATGGACTTATGAACTGTTATTACTTTGGACTATTGTAGTTTCTTCTTTTATGCTTTACACTTGGTATTTGAATACAGTGTTGATGGAAAAGTAAATTTCATTTTCCGTTGCAAACTGTTGGCATTTAATTCTCATTTGTGTATAACTCAATCTGAACCGATAAATGTTGGATGTTTCCACTGTAATACCACTATTGGATCTAATGTGAGTTCGTAAAACTGTACCGGGTCTAAGAGGGTGCGATCATACCATCACTAATGCATCAGATCCCATCAGAATGCCAAAGTTAAGCGTCCTTGGGCGAGAGTAGTACTAGGATGGATGACCTTCCTGGGAAGTCTACTAACTAGCACGGTTGTTGGGTCAGTTTGTTGGTTGGGTCGTCACAAATGGTATCAGAGACTTGCCCAGCCGGAAGTGTAGGAACTAATTGCCAGCCAGGGCAAAGTGCTACACTATGGGAGCCACCTCTTGAGGCCATAATGGTGCAAAGTGCTACATAGTGGGAGCCACCTCTGAGCTTGTGGGGGCCACCTCTAGAATCCTGCCTGCTTGGGGTTTGATTGTGTGCTATATGTGAGCAGCGACGAGGACGTCGCTTATATAAGAGGGGTAGATTGTAACACCCTATATAAGAATATTTTAAATGGACTAAATCAGAAAATTACCAACAACTCAGACTAGTCATTTTCAGAGCTCGAGTAGGAAAAGAATTCTGAAGTTAAGCATGCTATGTTGGGAGTAGTCCCAGGATGGGTGACCTTCCTGGGAAGTCTACCACTAGCACGGTTGTTGGGTCAGTTTGTTGGTTGGGTCATCACATAGAATCAATGCATTATGCCATGTATGGAAAATACAAGAAAGTAAAAAAAGAAAATAAATGACTGAAAATGAAAATTGAATGTTTTCTTCATAATGAAATTCCTTGCATGTCATGTCATGAACTCAAACTAAAATGTGAAAACCTTCATGATGAAAGTGAGGCTATGCAAAGTAAAATTACATTGTATGAAGAAGAAATGGAATCATGCTTCATGATTAATGGTTTTTCTAGAAAGTTAAGCTTGCATGAAAAGGAAAAAATTCTCTGAAAATGAAAATGAAGAACTGAAAAACCAAGTGAATGTACTTGTAGAAAATGCTAAAGTTTTTGAAAATTCACTTAAGAAATTGCATGAAACAATTGATAATTTGAGATCCACTATTTCTAGACTCATGAAGGGTAAAGAGAAGCTGGATGAGGTTCTTAGTGTCAAAGTAAACACCTATAGCCATGGTTTGGGGTATGTACCTAAGAAAACTAAGTTTAACTCCTTTGAGTCTAAGACCAAAACTTCATTTGTTCATGCCTCTAATGCTCCTAGCACTTCACAATCACATTCTAAGAAAATTGCTTATGTTAAGAAACCAATTCATGCAAAGAAAACTGAGCAAGCCAAAAACTAGTAAATGGTAAACACTTTGTGAAGGCTAAGAAGCATATACAACCAATTAAACCCAAACATGCTAATGTTTTTCATAGGCCACAACTCACACAACGTATTTCTAATGTCACATGTTATTTTTGTGGTGGGCGTGGTCATATGAACTACAATTGTTCTTTAAAAAAAATGCAAAAACTCAACCTTGTGTGGATTAGGAAGGATCTGTTCCCTTCCAGAACTAACACTGCTGGACCTAAAACCATTTAGTACGGAAGAAATCCACATTAGATCTTTGATTGCAGGTGCTTGGAGATTTAAATGTGAGGAATTTCAATGTTAAATTCAAGGCACCTATACTATTTTGTGAGTATCACGCAATTCTATTTTTGCGCCTTTAAGGTAAGACATGAATACTCCTGTTAACATCTTCATGTTTAATTCATTCAGTTTTTATCAATTGGGAAGAAATCCACATTAGATCTTTGATTGCAGGTGCTTTGGAGATTTAAATGTGAGGAATTTCAATGTTAATTCAAGGCACCTATACTATTTTGTGAGTATCACGCAATTCTATTTTTGCGCCTTTAAGGTAAGACATGAATACTCCTGTTAACATCTTCATGTTTAATTCATTCAGTTTTTATCAATTGGTATCATTGTTTACTTTCTAGATTTTAATAAATATCTGAAAAACACATGAAAAAAAGGAGAAAACCAAAACCAAAAAGAGTCTTAGAGTTTAGTGTCTTTTGCATGTTATCCCTTGTATGCTTGCATGTAAAGTACATGTTTTTTTTTTAATCAAATCGATCCTCAGGTCTCCAAGCTAGGAGAGTGCACCCTCCCCTAGAGGGGGAGAATGTTCCCACTCCACCAGCAAGAGACCTGGGCCTAAATATTAATATAGAGAAAAAAGAAATACAACCACCAACCGGGCAAGCCCCAACAAAACAAGAAACTAGTCTAGCCAAATATAAGGCAAAAGTATATGTAATGACACCCTCCTTGACTCTTTCTATGGCCTATACTCCCTTGCTACTCTTATTGCATTGGCTTAAAACTTAATGTGCATCAATCTAGCCACTAAGGGGGAGAATTTTGCATCTGGTGTGTGCATACATTAAATGGGAGTTAAGTAGTTATGCATTTAATTTGCTTCTTAAAATACATTTGAAATTGAAGCCAACACACTAATGCACATGATTATAATTAACGGATATCACTTTGATGATAGGTGAAAATTTCTCTTAACAATGTGTGATGTCCCTAACTTGTAGTAACTCGTGAGGAAAAAGCTACCTATCCTAAGAAAATAGGCATTGAGCTTAGTAACCGGGTCTTTCCACTAAATAAGTGAGGAGCCTCATGTTAAACAACAATATTTTTCTCAAAAATAAAAGAAAAGAAAGAAATAATTTATTTTGACTTCAATTGGTTTTTGAATAAAAAAAGAGCGGTAGAGTGATAGCTACCAAAAATCAAGGATCTATCATGCATAGGTTGGATTTGGAGTATCTGTTAGTGTTAATTCAAATTTCTGTCCAATCTCATGTGTGATGCCCCTTAATCATGTCTCTCACATCACTTTTCATTGATTTTAATTTTATGTGCATTTTGAGAACTTGACTAAATGTGTGGGCTATAACATGGCTGATTCTTAGTGCATGCAATCCCTTAACCTCCCAATAGTGCAGTTTTATGATTAATACTTTGTACTTGAGCCAATTGCAACTACTATCCCTATTACCACCCACTTTTTGATGCTGTCAAAAAGGGGGAGAGAATATGTTGAGAACATATGTAGATTTATATTTTGGTTTTAGGGAGAGATTGTTCAAAAGAAAAGGGAGAGATTGTTCAAAAGAAAAGGGAGAGTTTGAAGTATCCTTGAGAGGGAGAGTCACATTGCATGACTAAATGCTTGCATGCATGTAAAAAAAAAATCAATCAAATTGGTATATGAATTTGACATATGAATGTGAATGTTGTGTTTTGTGTGAAAAATTTATAAGTGTTTTGTCATCATCAAACTGGGGGAGATTATTATTCTCTGTAGATTTTAATGATCACAAAAACACTAAGTTTAACTCATGTTGAGAAAATCACAAAAACACTAAGTATAATTCATGTTTATGACCCAAGTGTTTGATCTATTCATATTTGATTTGAGGGACTAAATGTGTGTTAAGTGTATAGAAAAATACTCCAAAAGTCACTCCAAAAGTCACACTTGAAGTGGACTTTGTTGAGTTATGGTTATGTGAATAACCATAATCATTGTTTTGATGATGTAACCATTGTTCATCTTGTTGATATCATAATACCATTGTTTTGTTGATGAACTTAAGTGCTTTCATGTACATATCCTCTGATAATTGATTTCAAATCTTAGACAGATTGGCCATATTGAAAACTTGCTAAATGAACTTCGGATGTTCACATTTAGTCGTGGTCAGTCGAAGTCTGGCCTATCGATTGTTTATATGCTTTGTTCATCAATCGATTGGTGATAGTCGACTCTTTGACAGTTGAAGTTTTGACAATTGACTCTTTGACAGTCGAAGTCTGGCCAATTGATTTCTCATGTGCTTTGTTCATGAATCGATTGTTGACAGTGATTCTTTGACAGTCAAAGTTCTGACAGTCGACTCTTTGACAGTCAAAGTCTGGCCAATCGATTGTTCATGTGCTTTATTCATCATCGATTGCTGATTCAATTCACATCGATTGATGACTAATTCACATCAATTGGTCAATCATCTGAACATCGATTACCTCATATTAAACATCGATTGCTGAACAACTTAAACATCGATTGCCTTATGTTTAAACAACGATTGTCTAAACATCGATTGTTGATCAACTTAAACATCGATTGCCTCATGTTAGACATAGATTGTTTCATGTTTAAACATCAATTGTCTAAACATCGATTGTTGATCAATTTAAACATTGTTTGGTCAAGTATTTCCTCAAACATCGATTATCATGTCGACATCAATTGTCCTTAAGGTCATATCAATTGCAGTGAGCTTTACATCGATCACCATGTCTATATGGATTGCCTTAAGTCTTATATTGATTGCTCTGAGCCTCACATCGATTGCTGTTATAAATGATGCATATAATTGCTTTTTCTCCTAAATACATAAAAATCCTATTTGTGAAGGATATCATGTGACTGGCACGTGTCTCACTTAAAGTACTTGGTACTCACATGTCCCCAAGTACTAAATCACATGATTAGGGCTATAACCTTCTGGAAAGAGGTGCGGAAAGAAGCAGGAAAAAAATGTGCTCAGAAAGAGGAGAAGAGCAGCCGCCACCAGGAGAAGAAGAGAAGCAGAGAAAGAAGAGCTAAGCATTTGGAAAGAAGAACATATTAGAGTTGAGAGAGCTACTAGATCAACGAAATCCCTTGTTCTTCTTCCTGATCTGGAGATCCAGCCTCAGAGGAAAAGTGTCATGTTCCTCATGCTTCATGGAAGTCCAAGTGTTCTCTAATTTGAGAGAACATGCAAATGTTCTTCTTCTGTGTTTGTGTTTCTATATATTGATTGATTTGCACAAGTGTTCTGTGCAGACTAATCTCAATCAGAGAGTGTGTTTGATTGTTTGTGTGTGTGTGTGTTTTGAGTTGTTTGCTTAAGTGTGTGAACTGAGATGTCGTGCTCTAATTGTGTGTGTCGTATCTCCTTTAAGAGATAGTGTGTGGTTAATCCTCACAGTGGTAAGGGGTGGATGTAGGAATCACTTATTGTGATCTCCGAACCACCTTAAAAATCTCCTGTGCACTGTGGTTTGCTTGTGTGATTGTGATGTTAATTGCATAGATGTTTGCATAGGAGTTTTTGTATACACACCTGATCTAAACTCACACACCTCACTCACTTAAGTGGATCATATTTGTGGAGTTATGATTCAATATATCTTTCTAATTGAGGTACTTTTTAATTGCCTAAGTTTCCGCTGCAAATTGTATCAGTTCTATTCAACTCCCCCCTTTCTAGATCTGTTTCCCTTGCTCATTCGATCCTACAATTGGTATCAGAGCAGGTCAATCTCTGATTCTGATCTGATTTCATTGCATCTGTTTGATTCATCTGGTTTGATCTGTGTGTTTGCGTATCTACTGCTACATAGTTTGATTCATGGATTCTCGAGGTTTTGTAGCTGAGGGCCACTGTGTAAATAGACCACCATACTCGATGGGTCTGATTTATGCTTATTGGAAGAATCAAATGAAAGTTTTTCATAGAGCCCAGAATTATGAAATATGGAAGATCGTTGAAAATGGCCCTTATGAAATCACTAGTGATGATGATACATGAACCAGAGAACAAATAAGAAGGGCTACATTAAACTTTAGTGCTATGAACAAGCTTCAATGTGGGTCCATCCAAGGAATATGCAAGAGTATCCATATGTCCTCCGCCAAGGAAATGTGGGATAAGTTTTCATTTATGTATGAGGGAACATCGCAAGTTAGAGAAACTAAAGCCAATTTTTAGTTTCTGATTATGAAATGTTTATCATAAAGTCTGATGAATCTATATCTGAAATGTTTACTAGGTTCATGGTAATTATTAATGGACTAAAATCATTAGGTTAGGATTACATTAATGTTGAGCTGGTAAGAAATTTTTTTTAATATCTCATGCCTGGCATACTAAGGCAACTATCATTGAGGATTCTAAGGACTTATCCAAAACTCCTTGGATGAGCTCATAGGATCACTAATGACTTATGAATTACATTTGAAAAGAATTGAAGAACACATGCTAAAGGCTAAACCAACAACACTTAAAGCTTCCACAAGTGAAAAAGATAAAGAGAAAGAAAATGATGTTTATGAATCATCTAAATCTAATAAGGATGAGATTGCACTCATCACCAGACAGTTAGAAAATTTTTAACGTCAAAAATTGGAAATACCATGGAAAACACAACAAATCTCTTGGCAATAAACAATTTCCATCCTCATCTTCCCATCTGAAAGAAATGACAAGAAAATTGAAAATCTGATTCTGTGTTACAGGTGCAATAAGCCAAGACACATGAAAGGTGAATGTCCTGAGTTCAAAAGAGATATGAGCAAGAAATACAAAAAAAATATTAAGACGAAGAAGCCAGAAGCAATGTTAACAACCTGGTCAGATGAAGACCAAAGTGAAGGAGAATGAGAAAATTCCTCAAGCTTTGAAGATGAGGAAGTGTGCTTTATGGCAAATAACAACGATAGTAAGGTAAGCTCCTCTTTTGAACAATACACAGTTGCTGACTGGCAAGATGCTTATGCTACATTAGTTGAAAAATATTCTGAAATAAGAAAAGAGAACAAATATCTGAAAAGGAAAATTGAAAATGCTATGCATAATACAACTCAACTAGTAGAATGTCAGAACTTGAAAAGAAATATCTGAACTTCGTGATGAAATAAGGAAGAAATTTTGAATGAATTGGATAAATTCAAAATCATGTCTCAGAAGGCTAATAATGAGATGGAGAAATTATCAGAGAAAATGCAAATGCAACAAAAGGAAAAACAACAAGCATTTGATGAAATTGAAAAACTTAATAAGTTGTTGACTGAAAAGGATCAAGTGATAAAAAATTTCACAATAGGGAAAGAAAATCTTGATGCCTTGTTGGGACTGAGAATGAATGCTAAAAAGCATGGACTAGGATTTACCATAGAAGAAACAACAAGAATTAAAACATCTGAGAAGAAATAAAAACCTTCAAAAATTCTTTTGATAAAATTTGTTAAAAGCAACAATTAAGGAAATAAAAATAAACAATTATGAAAGAAAACATCTGAAATAATACAAAAATAGAACAAAATTGATGTGCCTGAGCAAAAGAAACTATATAGGTCGACATATGTTCAACATAGGTCAACCTATCCAATTTTAAAAAACAAAAAGATTTTACATAAAAACTCAAACAAAAATCTAAAAAATTATAAAAATGTAAAAATACATTTTCATGATGTTAATTGGAGTTCCAGAGCATCTTATCAATCCAATTGGATTAATTCTTGGAATCAATGGTACCATAGTCCTATTTGGTATAACTCTCACTCATTCTATCCAAATTTTCCAAGACATCAACAGAACTTTTAGTCTGAATTTCCACACATAAACAAACATGCCATAATACATAATTTCCCTATTTCTGAAAGAAAAAACACTGGTGTTTACATTGTAAATCAGAATGTCAAACTACCAAAAAGGGAAGTCATTTCAGAAGTGAAATACAAAAATAAATGACTCAAATGTGGTTAGAAAAGATTACTACTTATGTTTAATCAAAATGATGGTCCCAACAATGTTTGGGTACCAAAATCTTTTCTCTTATTTGAATTGTGCAGGAAGCCGTGCACCCAGCTCAAATGTGTGGTATCTTGATAGTCGGTGTTCATGACACATGACTGGAGACAGAACCAAGTTCTCATGTCTGATTGAAAAGGAAGGAGGATCAGTTACATCTGGAGGTAAAAATAAAGAGAAAATAATGGATCTAGAAAGGTTGGTAAATCCTCCTAAAACTCAATTGAAAATGTTTTGCTTGTTGATGGTTTGGACTACAATTTACTAAAATTTGTCAATTGTGTGACAAAGGTCACAAGGTTGTTTTTGAGTCAATTCTTGCAAAATAATGACTCTTCATCTGAAAAAATAATCTTTTCTGGAAAAAGAGAGAACAATGTTTACTTGATAATTCTTGTCAAATGAAAACATATATTTGGTTGCTAATAAAAATGAAATTGTATGGACATGACAAAAGAGACCTGGTCATGCAAGTTTCAACACCTCGAATAAACTCATAAGGCTAAATCTGGTTAAAGGACTTCCTGAATCGTTTCCAATGTTGAGAATCAAGTTTGTGGGATATGTGCTCAAGGAAAACAAACCAGAAAATCTTTTAAATATTCAATGATGTATTTACTTCTAAGCCACTAGAATTATATCATATGAACCTTTTTGGGCTAACAAGAATTCTTAGCCTTAGTGGCAAATGATATGGATTTGTCATCATTGATGATTTTACTAGATATGCTTGTGTTATATTTCTATCTCACATAAAAGTGATACTTGTCAAGAATTCAGGAAATTCTGTAACACTACATTAATGGGATTTTTACATAAAATGAAGTCTATTTTGACTGATCATGGGGGAAAATTTAAAATAAGGCTTTTTATGATTTATGTGTTGAGTTGAGTATTTTCCACAGATTCTCTTCTCTAAGAACTCTAGAACAAATTGAGTTGTGGAAAGAAAGAATAGAACTCTTGTGGAAATTGCAAGGTCTATGCTCTCGGAAAGTAAATTACCCAAATTCTTCGGGGCTAAAACTGTAAATACAACAAATCACATTTTGAATCGAGCATTGGTCAGACCAAAAATCAGAAAAAAAACCCTATGAATTTTTGAAAAATAAAAAACCCATTATGTTTTATTTTTAAGTTTTGGCTGCAAATGCTTTGTACACAACAAGAATAAAGAAAACCATGACAAGTTTGATGCTAAGAGTCTTGAAGCTATTTTCCTTGGTTATTGTGAAAACTCTAGAGCAATACAATTTACATTCTTAAGAATAAAATTGTGGAAGAATCTCCATACGTAGTCTTTGATGAAAACTCTTATAAATCTGATGGCTCTACATCTTGCAGGACTCTACAAAATGCAGAAGAAGATTTTCATTGTTGAATCTTCACTAACTGTTGAGGAACATGAAGGGACATCTGAAAATATGAACAATCCAGTACCTACCATAAATGGATCATGTAATATTACTCCAGAACTATATGAAACTGATGAGGTAACATCTGAACCAAGCATGTTAAAAGATCATCCTATTGAAAATGTAATTGACAATTTATAAGATCGAGTTAGAACTAGATCATCTTTTCAGAATGTAATAAACGAAGACCGTTTGACACTACTTTCCCAAATTGAACCTAAGTCTATTGATGAAGCTCTAAAAAGTGAAGACTAGATCCATGCAATGCATGAAGAACTTCATCAATTTAACAGAAATAAAGTATGAGAATTAGTACCAAAGCTTAGTGACCAGACTGTAATTGACACTAGATGGGTCTTTAGAAAAAAATAAATGAAGATGGACATGATGTTCGAAATAAAGCTAGGCTAGTTGCAAATGGGTATAACCAAGAATTAGAATTGACTTTGAGAAATCATATGCCCCTGTAGTTAGATTAGAAGCTATAATATTTTTTTGCTTTTGCATCATCCTAGAAATTTAAAGTCTATCAAATGGATGTGAAAAGTGCTTTCCTGAATGAAATTATCAAAGAAAATATTTTTGTGGGTCAACCTCCTGGTTTTGAGAATGAAAAATATCTGATCATGTTTTCAACCCCAATAAGCTCTTTATGGTTTTAAGCAAGCTCCAAGAGCTTGGTATGACCGTTTGAGTTCTTTTCTTTTGAATAAAGGAAATACAAGAGGTACTGTAGATCAAACTCTATTTACAAAAATTGTAAAAAATCAAATCATTGCTATTCAAATTTATGTTGATGACATAATCTTTGGATCTACAAATAAAGAGTGTGTCCTGAATTTGCTAATCACATGCTAACTGAATTTGAAATGAGTTTGATGGGTGAATTACAATTCTTTTTGGGATTGCAGGTACATCAAACTAATGAATGAATATTTGTCATTCAAACCAAATATGTGAAAGAGCTCCTGAAGAAATTTGATTATCAACACCTCAAAACTTCAAGCACACCAATGGCCATAAATATAAGATTAAAGGAGAATTCATCTGGTAAGTCAGTAGATCCCAAGAATTATAGAGGTATGATTGGCTCTCTACTCTACCTTACAACTTCTAGGCCGGATATTCAATTCAGTGTGTGCATGTGTGCTAGATTTCAGGCCAATCCTATGGAAAGTCACATGTTAGTTGTTAAAAGAATTTTTAAATATCTTGTTAGAACATGTGATCTTGGCATCTGGTACCTTGCTGGTTGACAACTGGAATTGATTGCATATAGTGATTGTAACACCCCATATAAGAATATGTTAAATGGACTAAATCAGTAAACTACTAACAACTCAAACTAGTCATTTTCAGAGCTCGAGTAGGAAAAGAACTCTGAAGTTAAGCGTGCTCAATTGGGAGTAGTCCCAGGATGGGTGATCTTCCTGGGAAGTCTACTAACAATTAGTTGGTTGGGTCATCACAAATTGTATCAGAGTCTTGCCCAGCCGGAAGTGCAGGAACTAAGTGCCACACAGGGCAAAGTGCTACGCTATGAGAGCCACCTCTTGAGGCCATAATGACGCAAAGTGCTACATAGTGGGAGCCACCTCTTGAGCCTATGGGGGCCACCTCTAGAATCCTGCCTGCCTAGGATTTGATTGTGTGCTATATGTGAGCAGCGACAAGGACGTCGCTTATATAAGAGGGTAGATTGTAACACCCCATATAAGAATATGTTAAATGGACTAAATCAGAAAACTACTAACAACTCGGACTAGGTATTTTTAGAGCTCGAGTTGGAAAAAACTCTGAAGTTAAGTGTGCTCAGTTGGGAGTAGTCCTACGATGGGTGACCTTCCTAGAAAGTCTACCAACTAGTATGGTTGTTGGGCCAGTTTGTTGGTTGGGTCTACTAGTGGTTTGTGTTATATCTAGGTGGCTATCTTATTTCTTGGGCTTCTAAAAAGCAACACTCTATAACTCTCTCTACTGCAGAAGCTGAGTATGTTGCAATTGGTAGTTGTGGAACCCAAGTTCTTTGGGTCAAACATCAACTCCTAGATTATAATCATAAATTAGGTTGTATTCCTATTCTATATGAACTAGTGCAATCAATCTGTCTAAAAATCCAATTCAGCATTCACGAACAAAACACATTGAAATAAGGCACCATTTTTTAAGAGATGAGGTTGCTAATAAATCTTTTGAGCTTCACTTTATTGACACTTAAAAGTAAATTGCAGACATTTTTACTAAGCCTATCTCAAAACATATTTTCATTCTTAATTAGAGAGCTTGACTTGTGCAAATTTCCACATCCTTGATATCTTCCATTTCATTCTTGCAAGTAAAAGTCTTCTTGCTAATAAATTTCTACCTCTCACATTGCATTGGCACTTTGTTATTCAAATTTTCTTCAATAATTCCCATGTTCACCTTGTGAGGGGGAGTTGCATGATAGGGGGAGTCTTTATCACTTCTTCACACTCCTTGTGTATTTTGATTCTCAAGCATTTGAATCAATGAGTCTTTATGATATTCTTATATGAGAGATGTCATACATAAAGACTAAAATAATTGTTCACTCAATTTAGTCTTAAAGATACAATCTAAGAATAAGGTTATGCTAATCTTTAATATCGAACATATTTAAACTGAATTGCAAAACACTTGTAGGCACATGAGTAGTATTAGTGTTTAACATGTACATGTTTTAAAGCTTTACCTTAACAAATGTTAATAATAATCTTTCTACACTAATGATCATGCCTATTCTAATCAATATAAATCTGTTCCTGTAAAATTTCAAAAAGAAATTAAAAACAAAATTAGAGATATACAAACAGAGCAATAAAAACTTCATTCTATCATTGAGTAATCGGGCTCATTTCACCTAAACCAGTTTCTTGACTCGTGTCAAAAGGTGATAATATATTTTTCAACTTTATATAAGATAATGAAGGTTACACCACTGAGTAATCAGAGAGTCTTGCATTGGGTAAATGTGGCCTCTTACATTGAAAAGTGAGATTGACCAAGTTATTCTCGTATTCTCTCCAAAAAAATGAAAGAAAAACTTTAAGTATAAATAGGACATACTAAACACTGACCTAGATGAAGTTCATGAAAATTGATTTTATAATTATTACTCTAAACTATGTTAATTGTTTAGCTTCTAAACTCATGTGATAAACACTTTTGTCAACTCACGTAGGTCACTTTCAATCACATTTGCTTCATCTTTTTTACAATATTTATATTATTAAAATTCGACATATGTTGTGATTGAGTGTGTCTTTATTATTAAACTTTGTTGCACAATCCAAAGTCAATAATTTCTCTCTCATATTTTTCATATCTAATATCTCATAGATTCTGATCATTTCTGATACATCCATCTCCCAACTCCACTCCTTGCTTTCATGTCAGTCATACTTTGATCTCCACCCATTGATGTCCTTTGGTATCACATGTGTGTGCTCTCATTTTCCTCTTACTCCATTCATACCATCATAGGGGGAGAGTGTTCTGGCAAGGTGGTGACTACATTTGTCCTTGATTAAGGGGGAGAGAGAATTTTTTTGATGTTGTAAAAAAGGGGGAGATATTTCAATTGTTTGAGATTGTTTTGTCATCATCAAAAAGGGGGAGAATGTTGAGTTATGGTTATGTGAATAACCATAATCATTATTTTGATGATGATATAACCATTGTTCATCTTATTGATGTCATAATACCATTGTTTTGTTGATGAACTTAAGTGCTTTCATGTTGCATATCCTCTGATAATTGATTGCAAATCTTAGACAGACTGGCCACATTGAAAACTTGCTTAAATGAACTTCGGATGTTTACATTTAGTCATGGTCAGTCGAAGTATGGCCAATCGATTGTTCATGTGCTTTGTTCATCAATCGATTGCTGATAGCCGACTCTTTGATAGTTAAAGTTCTGACAGTCGACTCTTTGATAGTCGAAGTTTTGATAGTAGAAGTATGGCCAATCAATTGCTCATGTGCTTTGTTCATCAATCGATTACTGGAAGTCGATTCTTTGACAATCGAAGTTCTGACAGTCGACTCTTTAATAGTCGAAGTCTGGCCAATCGATTGTTCATGTGCTTTGTTCATTAATCGATTGCTGATTGAATTCACATAGATTGATGACTATGTAGAACCTCATATAAGAATATGTTAAATGGACTATATCATAGACTACCAACAACTCATAGTAGTCATTTTCAGAGCTCGAGCAGAAAAATAACTCTGAAGTTAAGCGTGCTTAGTTGGGAGTAGTCCCAAGATGGGTGACCTTTCTGGGAAGTCTTCCAACTAGCACAGTTGTTGGGCCATTTATTGGTTGGGTTGTCATAGACTAATTCACATCGATTGGTCAATCATCTGAACATCGATTGCTTGCACATCGATTATTGAACAAATTAAACATCGATTGCCTTATGTTTAAACATCGATTGTTGATCAACTTAAACATCAATTGCCTCGTATTAGACATCGATTACTTCATGTTTAAACATCGATTGTTGATCAACTTAAACATTGATTTGTCAAGTATTTCCTCAAACATCGATTATCATGTCCACATTGATTGTCCATAAGGTTCATATCGATTATAGTGTGTTTCACATCGATTACCATGTCTATATTGATTGCCTTAAGTCTTATATCGATTGCTCTGAGCCTCACATCGATTGCTGTTATAAATTGATGCATATAATTGCTTTTCCTCTTAAATACATAAAAATACTATTTGTACACGACATTATGTGACTGGCACGTGTCTCACTTAAAGTACTTGGTACTCACGCATCCCTAAATACTAGGTCACATGATTAGGGCTATAAATATGCCCTTATCCCTTCTGGAAAGGTGTGCGGAAAGAAGCGAGAAAAAGGTGTGCTCAGAAAGAGGAGAAGTGCAGTCGCTGCCAGGAGAAGAAGAGAAGCAAAGAAAGAAGAGCTGAGCATTTGGCAAGAAGAACTCATCAGAGTTAATATAGCTACAAGATTAACGAAATCCCTTGTTCTTCTTCCTGATTTGAGATTCAGCCTCAGAGGAAAAGTGCCAAGTTCCTCAAGCTTCATTGAAGTCCAGATGCTCTCTAATTTGAGAGCACATGCAAATGTTCTTCATTTGTGTGTGTGTTTCTGTATATTGACTGATTTGCACAAGTGTTCTGTGTTGACCAATCTTTATCAGAGAGTGTGTTTGATAGTGTGTGTGTGTGTATTTTGAGTTGTTTGCTCAAGTGTGTGAACTGAGCCATCATGCTCTAAGTGTGTGTGTTGTATCTCCTTTAAGAGATAGTGTGTGGTTGAATCCTCACAGTGGTGAGGAGTGGATGTAGGAATCACTTATTGTGATCTCCGAACACCTTAAAAATCTCTTGTGCACTGTGTTTGCTTGTGTGATTGTGATGTTAATCGCATAGATGTTTGCATAGGAGTTTCTGTATACACATGATCTAAATTTACACACCTCACTCACTTAAGTGGATCAGATTTGTGGAGTTCTGATTGAATAAATCTTTTTAATTGAGGTAATTGATGATCAAGTCTGTCCCCAAGTAATTTTTAAATATACATGTATTTTGGTAATTAACAAAACCTTATCAAAGTTCTCTAAGTCTTAAGTACAGGAAATACTCCAAAGTCAAGGTCAATCAAGCCAATATTGGTAAGCATTATATTTCTGAAGCATTAAATATTTTGAGACTGTATTTCTCTAAGTACACACCAACTTCTGTTGAAAGTCACAACGATTTCCTTCATGTACATTGCTTTGAATAGAGCTATAACGATTTGATATCATAACGATTTCTTTATAAGACTGAGATATCATGTGGTTTCAATCAAGTCGTTCTCGAAACGATTCCTTAAGTCATCGCAACGATTTCTTTAGAACTCGTAACGACTTGCCCGTCGTAACGATTACTTAAGTCATCGTAACGATTTCTTTAGAACTCGTAACGACTTGCCCATCGTAACGATTCCTTAAGTCATCGTAACGACTTGCCCGTCGTAACGATTCATTAAGTCATCGCAACGATTTCTTTAGAACTCGTAACGACTTGCCCGTCGTAACGATTCCTTAAGTCATCGTAACGATTTCTTTAGAACTCGTAACGACTTGCCCGTCGTAACGATTCCTTAAGTCATCGTAACGATTTCTTTATAACTCGTAACGACTTGCCCATCATAATGATTCCTTAAGTCATTGTAACGATTTCTTTAGAACTCGTAATGACTTACCCGTCGTAACGATTCCTTAAGTCATCATAACGATTTCTTTAGAACTCGTAACGACTTGCTCGTCGTAACGATTCCTTAAGTTAGCGCAACGATTTCTTTAGCGCTCATAACGATTTGCTTCGCGCAACGATTTCTTTAGCGCTCATAACGATTTGCTTCGCGCAACGATTTCCTTAAAGCTCATAATGATTTGTTAAGTGACTATAATGACTCCTTTAATGAATACAATGATTTGCTCTCTATAATAACTTGTTGGTATTCATAACGATTTCATAAGTCATATAGACAACGACTTTATGTTTATATCGACTTGATAGTTATCTTATTTCTTAAAGAGTTGAATAGTCAAAGTCTTCTCTTATCTGTCTGACTGCTGTGCATTTAATGAAGACAGAACGTATCTCTGCATGCATGCAGATGATATCTTTTCTTTATCGTGCATATTCTATCAACATCTTTTAGAATAAACTATTTGGCATTGCTATTTTAGAGAATACTCATATCAACGTTTACTGACAACGAAAGACATCCTAGCTGTCTACTGTTCTAGCATTCAATTTGTGCAGGGTCCTAAAGACATTTTGTCATACAACATTGGACCATATAGACACCAGAAGACATTATCTCTTTGCTTTCTCAATGGATAAAAGATTGTTGAAGCTTCCAAATGTTAAGCAGTCTAACGTCTACCAATCTAAGAGACAACGGTTACTTCAACGGCCGAATTTCAAAAGAAGATATAAATACAAGACAGAAGAGAAGAATAACAAGAACCAAGTAGAGAACGCACGTTCAAGCTATTCAAATCTTCTGCTAGAATTCTAAGAGCCAAGAACCTCATTCCTTCTCGTGTTGCTCTTTGCTCTCCACTCTGTAGTGAAAATCTTGAGAGAGCTTGTGTAGTTCTGAGAGTCTTCTGTTTTTCTAGATCTTTTACTCTCAGTTCTTCGTGCTTCAGATCCTAGCTTGTTGAAGCTTGATCTAGGGGCTTGAATTCATTCTACTCTCTTTGTTGTGTTTCCCTTCGAATGTGAAGGAAGACCTGGTGGGGTATCCAGGGTGGTGTAAGTTCCCTTCGTGTGAAGGAAGACCAGCTGAGCTGGGTGTTGTAGTGTCCTTAGGGGGACTGTACCCTAGTTAGTGGAATCCTGAGTTGTTGCTCAGGGGCTGGATGTAGGACTCCTAAGGAAAGGAGGTCCGAACCAGGATAAGTTCTTTTGTTGAATGGTTGCT
>CM024756.1:76338621-76426564 GCA_014218235.1 Colocasia esculenta
AGAAAATAATTGGATCTAGAAAGGTTGGTAAATCCTCCTAAAACTCAATTGAAAATGTTTTGCTTGTTGATGGTTTGGACTACAATTTACTAAATATTTGTCAATTGTGTGACAAAGGTCACAAGGTTTTTTGAGTCAAATTCTTGCAAAATAATTGACTCTTCATCTGAAAAAATAATCTTTTCTGGAAAAAGAGAGAACAATGTTTACTTGATAATTCTTGTCAAATGAAAACATATATTGGTTGCTAATAAAAATGAAATTGTATGGACATGACAAAAGAGACCTGGTCATGCAAGTTTCAACACCTCGAATAAACTCATAAGGCTAAATCTGGTTAAATCTGGTTAAAGGACTTCTGAATCGTTTCAAATGTTGAGAATCAAGTTTGTGGGATATGTGCTCAAGGAAAACAAACCAGAAAATCTTTTAAAAATATTCAATGATGTATTTACTTCTAAGCCACTAGAATTATATCATATGAACCTTTTTGGGCTAACAAGAATTCTTAGCCTTAGTGGCAAATGATATGGATTTGTCATCATTGATGATTTTACTAGATATGCTTGTGTATATTTCTATCTCACATAAAAGTGATACTTGTCAAGAATTCAGGAAATTCTGTAACACTACATTAATGGGATTTTTACATAAAATGAAGTCTATTTTGACTGATCATGGGGGAAATTTAAAAATAAGGCTTTTTATGATTTATGTGTGAGTTGAGTATTTTCCACAGATTCTCTTCTCTAAGAACTCTAGAACAAAATTGAGTTGTGGAAAGAAAGAATAGAACTCTTGTGGAAATTGCAAGGTCTATGCTCTCGGAAAGTAAATTACCCAAATTCTTCGGGGCTAAAACTGTAAATAAACAAATCACATTTTGAATCGAGCATTGGTCAGACCAAAAATCAGAAAAAAAAAACCCTATGAATTTTTGAAAAATAAAAAACCATTATGTTTTATTTTTAAGTTTTTGGCTGCAAATGCTTTGTACACAACAAGAATAAAGAAAACCATGACAAGTTTGATGCTAAGAGTCTTGAAGCTATTTTCCTTGGTTATTGTGAAAACTCTAGAGCAATACAATTTACATTCTTAAGAATAAAATGTGGAAGAATCTCCATACGTAGTCTTTGATGAAAACTCTTATAATCTGATGGCTCTACATCTTGCAGGACTCTACAAAATGCAGAAGAAGATGATTTCATTGTTGAATCTTCACTAACTGTTGAGGAACATGAAGGGACATCTGAAAATATGAACAATCCAGTACCTACCATAAATGGATCATGTAATATTACTCCAGAACTATATGAAACTGATGAGGTAACATCTGAACCAAGCATGTTAAAAGATCATCCTATTGAAAATGTAATTGACAATTTATAAGATCGAGTTAGAACTAGATCATCTTTTCAGAATGTAATAAACGAAGACCGTTTGACACTACTTTCCCAAATTGAACCTAAGTCTATTGATGAAGCTCTAAAAGTGAAGACTAGATCCATGCAATGCATGAAGAACTTCATCAATTTAACAGAAATAAAGTATGAGAATTAGTACCAAAGCTTAGTGACCAGACTGTAATTGACACTAGATGGGTCTTTAGAAATAAATTAAATGAAGATGGACATGATGTTCGAAATAAAGCTAGGCTAGTTGCAAAGGGGTATAACCAAGAATTTAGAATTGACTTTGAGAAATCATATGCCCCTGTAGTTAGATTAGAAGCTATAATATTTTTTTTGCTTTTGCATCATCCTAGAAATTTAAAGTCTATCAAATGGATGTGAAAAGTGCTTTCCTGAATGAAATTATCAAAGAAAATATTTTTGTGGGTCAACCTCCTGGTTTTGAGAATGAAAAATATCTGATCATTTTCAACCCCAATAAGGCTCTTTATGGTTTTAAGCAAGCTCCAAGAGCTTGGTATGACCGTTTGAGTTCTTTTCTTTTGAATAAAGGAAATACAAGAGGTACTGTAGATCAAACTCTATTTACAAAAATTGTAAAAAATCAAATCATTGCTATTCAAATTTATGTTGATGACATAATCTTTGGATCTACAAATAAAGAGTTGTGTCCTGAATTTGCTAATCACATGCTAACTGAATTTGAAATGAGTTTGATGGGTGAATTACAATTCTTTTGGGATTGCAGGTACATCAAACTAATGAATGAATATTTGTCATTCAAACCAAATATGTGAAAGAGCTCCTGAAGAAATTGATTATCAACACCTCAAAACTTCAAGCACACCAATGGCCATAAATATAAGATTAAAGGAGAATTCATCTGGTAAGTCAGTAGATCCCAAGAATTATAGAGGTATGATTGGCTCTCTACTCTACCTTACAACTTCTAGGCCGGATATTCAATTCAGTGTGTGCATGTGTGCTAGATTTCAGGCCAATCCTATGGAAAGTCACATGTTAGTTGTTAAAAGAATTTTTAAATATCTTGTTAGAACATGTGATCTTGGCATCTGGTACCTTGCTGGTTGACAACTGGAATTGATTGCATATAGTGATTGTAACACCCCATATAAGAATATGTTAAATGGACTAAATCAGTAAACTACTAACAACTCAAACTAGTCATTTCAGAGCTCGAGTAGGAAAAGAACTCTGAAGTTAAGCGTGCTCAATTGGGAGTAGTCCCAGGATGGGTGATCTTCCTGGGAAGTCTACTAACAATTAGTTGGTTGGGTCATCACAAATTGTATCAGAGTCTTGCCCAGCCGGAAGTGCAGGAACTAAGTGCCACACAGGGCAAAGTGCTACGCTATGAGAGCCACCTCTTGAGGCCATAATGACGCAAAGTGCTACATAGTGGGAGCCACCTCTTGAGCCTATGGGGGCCACCTCTAGAATCCTGCCTGCCTAGGATTTGATTGTGTGCTATATGTGAGCAGCGACAAGGACGTCGCTTATATAAGAGGGGTAGATTGTAACACCCCATATAAGAATATGTTAAATGGACTAAATCAGAAAACTACTAACAACTCGGACTAGGTATTTTTAGAGCTCGAGTTGGAAAAAAACTCTGAAGTTAAGTGTGCTCAGTTGGGAGTAGTCCTACGATGGGTGACCTTCCTAGAAAGTCTACCAACTAGTATGGTTGTTGGGCCAGTTTGTTGGTTGGGTCTACTAGTGGTTTGTGTTTATATCTAGGTGGCTATCTTATTTCTTGGGCTTCTAAAAAGCAACACTCTATAACTCTCTCTACTGCAGAAGCTGAGTATGTTGCAATTGGTAGTTGTGGAACCCAAGTTCTTTGGGTCAAACATCAACTCCTAGATTATAATCATAAATTAGGTTGTATTCCTATTCTATATGAACTAGTGCAATCAATCTGTCTAAAAATCCAATTCAGCATTCACGAACAAAACACATTGAAATAAGGCACCATTTTTTAAGAGATGAGGTTGCTAATAAATCTTTGAGCTTCACTTTATTGACACTTAAAAGTAAATTGCAGACATTTTACTAAGCCTATCTCAAAACATATTTCATTCTTAATTAGAGAGCTTGACTTGTGCAAATTTCCACATCCTTGATATCTTCCATTTCATTCTTGCAAGTAAAGTCTTCTTGCTAATAAATTTCTACCTCTCACATTGCATTGGCACTTTGTTATTCAAATTTTCTTCAATAATTCCCATGTTCACCTTGTGAGGGGAGTTGCATGATAGGGGGAGTCTTTATCACTTCTTCACACTCCTTGTGTATTTTGATTCTCAAGCATTTGAATCAATGAGTCTTTATGATATTCTTATATGAGAGATGTCATACATAAAGACTAAAATAATTGTTCACTCAATTTAGTCTTAAAGATACATCTAAGAATAAGGTTATGCTAATCTTTAATATCGAACATATTTAAACTGAATTGCAAAACACTTGTAGGCACATGAGTAGTATTAGTGTTTAACATGTACATGTTTTAAAGCTTTACCTTTAACAAATGTTAATAATAATCTTTCTACACTAATGATCATGCCTATTCTAATCAATATAAATCTGTTCCTGTAAAATTTCAAAAGAAATTAAAAACAAATTAGAGATATACAAACAGAGCAATAAAACTTCATTCTATCATTGAGTAATCGGGCTCATTTCACCTAAACCAGTTTCTTGACTCGTGTCAAAAGGTGATAATATATTTTTCAACTTATATAAGATAATGAAGGTTACACCACTGAGTAATCAGAGATCTTGCATTGGGTAAATGTGGCCTCTTACATGAAAAGTGAGATTTGACCAAGTATTCTCGTATTCTCTCCAAAAAAATGAAAGAAAACTTAAGTATAAATAGGACATACTAAACACTGACCTAGATGAAGTTCATGAAAATTGATTTTATAATTATTACTCTAAACTATGTTAATTGTTTAGCTTCTAAACTCATGTGATAAACACTTTTGTCAACTCACGTAGGTCACTTTCAATCACATTGCTTCATCTTTTTTACAATATTTATATTATTAAAATTCGACATATGTTGTGATTGAGTGTGTCTTATTATTAAACTTTGTTGCACAATCAAAGTCAATAATTTCTCTCTCATATTTTTCATATCTAATATCTCATAGATTCTGATCATTTCTGATACATCCATCTCCCAACTCCACTCCTGCTTTCATGTCAGTCATACTTTGATCTCCACCCATTGATGTCCTTTGGTATCACATGTGTGTGCTCTCATTTTCTCTTACTCCATTCATACCATCATAGGGGGAGAGTGTTCTGGCAAGGTGGTGACTACATTTGTCCTTGATTAAGGGGGAGAGAGAATTTTTTTGATGTTGTAAAAAAGGGGGAGATATTTCAATTGTTTGAGATGTTTTGTCATCATCAAAAAGGGGGAGAATGTTGAGTTATGGTTATGTGAATAACCATAATCATTATTTGATGATGATATACCATTGTTCATCTTATTGATGTCATAATACCATTGTTTTGTTGATGAACTTAAGTGCTTTCATGTTGCATATCCTCTGATAATTGATTGCAAATCTTAGACAGACTGGCCACATTGAAAACTTGCTTAAATGAACTTCGGATGTTTACATTTAGTCATGGTCAGTCGAAGTATGGCCATCGATTGTTCATGTGCTTTGTTCATCAATCGATTGCTGATAGCCGACTCTTTGATAGTTAAAGTTCTGACAGTCGACTCTTTGATAGTCGAAGTTTTGATAGTAGAAGTATGGCCAATCAATTGCTCATGTGCTTTGTTCATCAATCGATTACTGGAAGTCGATTCTTTGACAATCGAAGTTCTGACAGTCGACTCTTTAATTCGAAGTCTGGCCAATCGATTGTTCATGTGCTTTGTTCATTAATCGATTGCTGATTGAATTCACATAGATTGATGACTATGTAGAACCTCATATAAGAATATGTTAAATGGACTATATCATAGACTACCAACAACTCATAGTAGTCATTTCAGAGCTCGAGCAGAAAAATAACTCTGAAGTTAAGCGTGCTTAGTTGGGAGTAGTCCCAGATGGGTGACCTTTCTGGGAAGTCTTCCAACTAGCACAGTTGTTGGGCCAATTTATGGTTGGGTTGTCATAGACTAATTCACATCGATTGGGTCAATCATCTGAACATCGATTGCTTGCACATCGATTATTGAACAAATTAAACATCGATGCCTTATGTTTAAACATCGATTGTTGATCAACTTAAACATCAATTGCCTCGTATTAGACATCGATTACTTCATGTTTAAACATCGATTGTTGATCAACTTAAACATTGATTTGTCAAGTATTTCCTCAAACATCGATTATCATGTCCACATTGATTGTCCATAAGGTTCATATCGATTATAGTGTGTTTCACATCGATTACCATGTCTATATTGATTGCCTTAAGTCTATATCGATTGCTCTGAGCCTCACATCGATTGCTGTTATAAATTGATGCATATATTGCTTTTCCTCTTAAATACATAAAAATACTATTTGTACACGACATTATGTGACTGGCACGTGTCTCACTTAAAGTACTTGGTACTCACGCATCCCTAAATACTAGGTCACATGATTAGGGCTATAAATATGCCCTTATCCCTTCTGGAAAGGTGTGCGGAAAGAAGCGAGAAAAAGGTGTGCTCAGAAAGAGGAGAAGTGCAGTCGCTGCCAGGAGAAGAAGAGAAGCAAAGAAAGAAGAGCTGAGCATTTGGCAAGAAGAACTCATCAGAGTTAATATAGCTACAAGATTAACGAAATCCCTTGTTCTTCTTCCTGATTTGGAGATTCAGCCTCAGAGGAAAAGTGCCAAGTTCCTCAAGCTTCATTGAAGTCCAGATGCTCTCTAATTTGAGAGCACATGCAAATGTTCTTCATTTGTGTGTGTGTTTCTGTATATTGACTGATTTGCACAAGTGTTCTGTGTTGACCAATCTTTATCAGAGAGTGTGTTTGATAGTGTGTGTGTGTGTATTTGAGTTGTTTGCTCAAGTGTGTGAACTGAGCCATCATGCTCTAAGTGTGTGTGTTGTATCTCCTTTAAGAGATAGTGTGTGGTTAATCCTCACAGTGGTGAGGAGTGGATGTAGGAATCACTTATTGTGATCTCCGAACCACCTTAAAATCTCTTGTGCACTGTGGTTTGCTTGTGTGATTGTGATGTTAATCGCATAGATGTTTGCATAGGAGTTTCTGTATACACATGATCTAAATTTTACACACCTCACTCACTTAAGTGGATCAGATTGTGGAGTTCTGATTGAATAAATCTTTTTAATTGAGGTAATTGATGATCAAGTCTGTCCCCAAGTAATTTTTAAATATACATGTATTTTGGTAATTAACAAAACCTTATCAAAGTTCTCTAAGTCTTAAGTACAGGAATACTCCAAAGTCAAGGTCAATCAAGCCAATATTGGTAAGCATTATATTTCTGAAGCATTAAATATTTTGAGACTGTATTTCTCTAAGTACACACCAACTTCTGTTGAAAGTCACAACGATTTCCTTCATGTACATTGCTTTGAATAGAGCTATAACGATTTGATATCATAACGATTTCTTTATAAGACTGAGATATCATGTGGTTTCAATCAAGTCGTTCTCGAAACGATTCCTTAAGTCATCGCAACGATTTCTTTAGAACTCGTAACGACTTGCCCGTCGTAACGATTACTTAAGTCATCGTAACGATTTCTTTAGAACTCGTAACGACTTGCCCATCGTAACGATTCCTTAAGTCATCGTAACGACTTGCCCGTCGTAACGATTCATTAAGTCATCGCAACGATTTCTTTAGAACTCGTAACGACTTGCCCGTCGTAACGATTCCTTAAGTCATCGTAACGATTTCTTTAGAACTCGTAACGACTTGCCCGTCGTAACGATTCCTTAAGTCATCGTAACGATTTCTTATAACTCGTAACGACTTGCCCATCATAATGATTCCTTAAGTCATTGTAACGATTCTTTAGAACTCGTAATGACTTACCCGTCGTAACGATTCCTTAAGTCATCATAACGATTTCTTTAGAACTCGTAACGACTTGCTCGTCGTAACGATTCCTTAAGTTAGCGCAACGATTTCTTTAGCGCTCATAACGATTTGCTTCGCGCAACGATTTCTTTAGCGCTCATAACGATTTGCTTCGCGCACGATTTCCTTAAAGCTATAATGATTTGTTAAGTGACTATAATGACTCCTTTAATGAATACAATGATTTGCTCTCTATAATAACTTGTTGGTATTCATAACGATTTCATAAGTCATATAGACAACGACTTTATGGTTTATATCGACTTGATAGTTATCTTATTTCTTAAAGAGTTGAATAGTCAAAGTCTTCTCTTATCTGTCTGACTGCTGTGCATTTAATGAAGACAGAACGTATCTCTGCATGCATGCAGATGATATCTTTTCTTTATCGTGCATATTCTATCAACATCTTTTAGAATAAACTATTTGGCATTGCTATTTTAGAGAATACTCATATCAACGTTTACTGACAACGAAAGACATCCTAGCTGTCTACTGTTCTAGCATTCAATTTGTGCAGGGTCCTAAAGACATTTTGTCATACAACATTGGACCATATAGACACCAGAAGACATTATCTCTTTGCTTTCTCAAATGGAAAAAGATTGTTGAAGCTTCCAAATGTTAAGCAGTCTAACGTCTACCAATCTAAGAGACAACGGTTACTTCAACGGCCGAATTTCAAAAGAAGATATAAATACAAGACAGAAGAGAAGAATAACAAGAACCAAGTAGAGAACGCACGTTCAAGCTATTCAATCTTCTGCTAGAATTCTAAGAGCCAAGAACCTCATTCCTTCTCGTGTTGCTCTTTGCTCTCCACTCTGTAGTGAAAATCTTGAGAGAGCTTGTGTAGTTCTGAGAGTCTTCTGTTTTTCTAGATCTTTTACTCTCAGTTCTCGTGCTTCAGATCCTAGCTTGTTGAAGCTTGATCTAGGCTTGAATTCATTCTACCTCTTTGTTGTGTTTCCCTTCGAATGTGAAGGAAGACCTGGGGGTATCCAGGGTGGGTGTAAGTTCCTTCGTGTGAAGGAAGACCAGCTGAGCTGTGTTGTAGTGTCCTTAGGGGACTGTACCCTACGTTTAGTGGAATCCTGAGTTGTTGCTCAGGGCTGGATGTAGACTCCTAAGGAAAGGAGGGTCCGAACCAGGATAAGTTCTTTTGTTGAATGTTGCTTATCTTGTGTGATTGCGCTTTGAACTACAGTTACTAACCTTCATCGAAGAACATTTTTGTTTTAATGTTTAGTACAGGTATTAATCAAATAATTTTAAGACCCCTTCACCCCCCTCTGGTCTTGTCAACCCGCAACAAGTGGTATCAGAGCGAGTCTCTTCGAGAAAGAAAAAGATCCAACGATCTGAAGAGTAAAGATTCATGGCAGCCCAGGTAACATTGAAGGTCAGTCTTTCAACCGACCCCTCTTTTTGATGGTGAGATTTTGCTTATTGGAAGACTAGAATGAGTACTTTCTCCAATGTCACGACTATCAATATGGTCAATAGTAGAAGAAGGTGATCTCCTGGTCACAAATGAGAAATCTCAGTGGACAGATGACACAGGAAAAAGATCTCCTTAAACTGTAAGGCTAAGAGTATTATGTGCTGTGCACTAAGGAAAAGGAATTCAACAGAGTTTCAGCCTGCAAATCCGCAATAGAGATGTGGGAAAAGCTTAGAATTACCTATGAAGGTACAACAACTGAAGGAGACAAGAATTGATATTCTTGTTACTCAATATGAAAGATTTCAAATGCAATCACGTGAGTCCATAACTCAAAGTTCGATTCACAGATATTACAAATGGATTGGCTGGACTTGGAAAAACTTATGAGATTGGAGACATGGTGAGTAAAATTCTTAGATCCCTACCATCCTCATGGACGCCCAAAGTTACAGCCATTGAAGAAGCTAATGATCTAAAGAGAATGTCCTTGGAAAAGCTCATTGGGTCTCTTATGGCCCATGAGATAAACATGGAGAGATTAGGAGAATCCTCCAGCAGAAAGAAGCAGTCAAATGTGCTCAAGGCTGATGAAGAATTGTCAGAAGAATCACTGGAAAACAGTGAGAACAGCGAGGACAGTGATGATGAAGAAGCTATGCTGTCCAGAAGACTACAACAAATTCTAGCCAAAAGAAAAAAGTTTCAATCTAGCAGAAGATTCTTCAAGAGAAATAAAGAGTTTAAGAAGCCAGAAGGAAAAGATCTGAAGAAAGGAGAACCTACATGTTTTGAGTGTAAGTAGCCTGGACATATCAAGGCAGATTGTCCAAAGCTCAAGAAAGATGGACACAACGAAAGATAACTTCAGACGATTCAAGAATACAAGAAGAAGGCAATGCAGCAGCCGCATGGGAAAACAACAGCGACTCAGACAGTGGGTCAGCTCAACCAGTGATGAAGAAGAAGCCAACTTGGCTTTCATGGCAAAAACAGATGACAAGGGTAACACTCGAGCATCCAAATGGTATTTGGACAGTGGGTGCTCAAGGCACATGTCAGGGAATCAAAGCTATTCACCCATCTCCAAGCTGAAGAAGGAACAGTTACCTATGGGATAATGGAAAGGAACAGTGATTAGCAGTGTTCAGTGAGCAACAAAGGAAGACAGTCATTGAAGATGTATTGCTTGTCAAAGGACTGAAGCACAATCTCATCAGCATCAGCCAACTTTGTGACAGAGGTCATCAGATTCAGTTTCAAGAGTCAAAGTGCAGCATATTGAAGAATGGAGCAGTAATTTTCAAAGCCAATAGAGAAAAGAACCTGTATGCACTTCACCTTGAAGAACTCAAGGATTAAGATGTCTGTTTGGCAGCAAACAAGGATCAATCAACTGAACTAGGCACAAAAGCTAGGACATTGTAGCATAGATGGTATGAGAAAATTGTTAAAGAAAAATCTTGTGGAAGGTCTGCCAAAGGTCAGCACAAAATTGGATGGCGTCTGCAGACCTTGTGCCAAAGGAAGCATGCTCGAGTTCCTTCAAGTCAAAGACTGTGGTAACAACCTCAAAACCCTTAGAACTCCTTCATATGGATTTATTCGGGCCAATGAGAACCACCAGTCTGGAGGAAAGAATTTTGGTTTTGTCATGTTGATGATTATTCCAGATTCACTTGAGTTTCCTTCTTGGAGCACAAAGATGATACATTTGAAAGCTTTGTAAGCTTCAGCAAGAAAGTTTAGAAAGACAAGAAGTTTTGCATTGTTGGAATCCGGTCAGATCATGGAGGAGAATTTCAAAATGAAAGATTTGCTAAATTCTTTGATGACCAAGGGATCGAGCACAACTTCTCAGCACCAAGGACACCACAACAAAATGGAATTTCTGAGAGAAAGAATAGAACTCTATTAGATATGGCAAGAACAATGCTATCGGAATATGATCTGCTAAGGTATTTTTGGGCTGAAGCAGTCAACACAGCAAGCTACATTATCAACAGAGTAATGATCAGGCCAATCCTAAAGAAGACTGCATACGAACTGTTTAAAGGAAAGAACCCAAAGATCAGCCACTTTAGGACATTTGGATGTCCTTGTTTCATTCACAATAATGGAAAAAGAGACATTGTAAGTTGGATGCCAAATCAGATGAAGGCATCTTCATGGGGTACACCTCTAAACCCAAAGGTATAAAGTATTTAATAAACGCACTTTATTAATGAACAGTCTGTACATATTATTTTTGATGAAACTAACCCTTCATTGAGAAAGGAAGAAGATAGTGATAATGATGATGTAGATGAACTGTCCAAGAAACTAAAGAATACATCAATTGAGGACAAGGATGATCCACCTCTGGAAGACATGCAGGAAAAGGAAATTATACATGAAAATCTTCCAAAGGAATGGAGATACAAAAAAAATCATCCACCTGAGAATATCATTGGTGATCCATCTATAGGGGTAAGAACAAGAGGTAATGTAATACCTTGTGATTATCTAGCATTTGTCTCTCAAATAGAGCCTAAGACAGTCAATGAAGCTCTCACTGATGAATCTAGGATTATAGCCATGCAAGATGAACTAAATCAGTTCAAGAGAAACCAAGTGTGGTCACTTGTTCCTAGACCATCAGACCATCCAGTTATTGGCACCCAATGGGTGTTCAGAAACAAATTGGATGAGGCTGTGTGATCTCAAGAAACAAGGCCAGACTGGTAGCTCAAGGCTATTCCCAAGAGGAAGGCATAGATTTCGATGAAACCTATGCACCTATAGCTAGACTTGAGGCTATTAGAATATTACTTGCATATGCATCAACATAGACATAAAAACTATTTCAAATGGATGTAAAATCTGCATTCTTAAATGGTTTTATAAAAGAGGAAGTTTATGTGGAACACCCCCGGGTTTTGATGACACAGAATTTCCTAATCATGTTTTTAAACTTCATAAAGCTTTATATGGATTAAAGCAAGCACCTAGGGCCTGGTATGAAAGGCTTAGTTCTTTTCTTCTAAACCATGGTTTTAGTAGAGGTCAAGTAGATAGCACTCTATTTGTAAAATCAAAAGTTAAAAGCATACTACTTGTACATTTATGTAGATGATATTATCTTTGGATCTACTGATGAATCCCTTTGCAAGTATTTTGAAAAGTTGATGTAGGTAGAATTTGAGATGAGCATGATGGGAGAGCTCAATTATTTCTTTGGACTACAAATCAAGCAAGGAAAAGAAGGAACTCACATCTGCCAAGCAAAGTACACAAAAGAACTCTTGAAGAAATTTGGATTCGATAATGTCAAGCCACTGTCAACACCAATGAGTACATCAACAAGGATGGATAGTGACAAAGATGGTAGGAAAGTAGATCAAAAGGTCCACAGAGGTATGATATGTTCACTGCTTTATTTAACAGCTAGTAGACCGATATTTTATTTAGTGTATGCATGTCTGCTAGGTATCAAGCAGATCCTAGGGAATCACATTTAATCTCTGTAAAAAGAATATTTAGATATTTAGCTAGAACTCATGATTTAGGTATGTGGTATCCAAAATCTTGTGAAATTAATTTAGTAGGATACTCTGATGCTGACTATGCTGGATGCAAAGTAGATAGAAAAAGCACCAGTGGTTGTTGTCAATTTCTTGCAGGGTGTTTGATATCCTGGACATCAAAGAAACAAAATTCAGTGGCACTATCTACAGCTGAAGCTGAGTACATGGCTGCTGGAAGTTGCTGTATACAACTCCTATGGATAAAGCAACAACTTGAAGATTTTGGATTGAATATCAAATCGATTCCACTATTGTTTGACAACACCAGTGCTATCAATCTCACCAAAAATCCAGTCCAACATTCAAGGACCAAGCATATTGAGGTTAGATATCATTTCATTCGTGATCATGTAGCAAACGGTAACATAGAAATATCCTTTATTGACACAAATAGTTAGTTAGCAGATATTTTCATAAAAGCCCTACCCGAAGAGAGATTCACATCTCTTAGAAGGGAATTGGGCATGTGTAATTTGTGAAAAGATTTCTGTTTGAAACTGGTACACAAATTTTTAGATTTAGGTAAATTATCCCTCCACGGATTTAAGCAAAAGAAATTCAAATTATCCTTCCTGGCAGCTCTTTTATTAAAGTCGGTTTGAATAGTCAAACTCTTTTGTCATTTTCTGCCGCCTTTTGGCGCCTCACTTTCCACAAAGCATTTATTTATTTACAAAAATCGAGTGGGATCGTTTCATCTTCCATCTTCTATCTTTTTCCCTCTTTCGTCTGGTTGCCTAAGCCGATGCCCTAACGATTCGAACATCGACTCTCTGCAAGTTTGAAGCTCTTCTCTCCTTCCCGTGACAAATTTCTTGAGGGATTTCACTCTTCTTCCTTCTCAACCCTCCAGAAACCTTGTTCACCTGATTCCATGGCCGTATCCATCATCACTGGAAGTCTTGGGGGCTACGGCGCTGAGTTCCTCACTCCTGAGCAGCAGGACAGGTTCACGTTTGTAAAGACCAAGGTTTGTGGGAACAAGGCAGTCGATATAGTTGATCTCGAGAAGAATGGCATGCACAGTATAGTGGCAGCAATGAGCAGGATGCAATGGATGGAAATCTCCACCTTCTCAGTGGTAAGCTATCCAGACCTCGTGAAGGCCTTTTATGTATGTTTAAGAACAGAGGAAGACGGGTCCCTGGTTTCATCTGTCAAGGGAACCCAGATTAAAATAGATCATGAGTTATTACATTTGCTGTTTGGAGTGAAGACATCGGGCACAGCGGGGTTCACACCGTGGATGCCCAAGCTAAAGGTCTTGGCATTATAGGACCAGGATTCAGACTGAGAGATGGGAAAATAGATATCAATCAATTCAATGCATTCAACCGTCTTCTACACTTTATAGTTTGTCAAATTCTAGTTCCTATAAGTGCAACTTTTTCAACATGTACCAAGGCAGATTCCGATATAATGTTCTGGGCCATACAGAACAAGGAAATCAACTTGGCCGAAGTAATAATAGAGAGGATGAGGTTCGCCTGTGATCAGATTTGGGATACAAAGAGCAAGCTTAATGTCTCCTTGCCCTATGCCCATTTTCTTACCAAGATCTTCGAACACTTCGGTGTTGATCTATCTGGGGCAGTAGTTGAGAAGATGGGCCAAGCAATTAGGTCCAGAAATCTGAGGAAGAGCGGGTTCTCAATTGTTGATGGAATTTGGTCTAAGACCTCTGTGGCAGAGGGAGAGGCCATTATAGGAGATATTCCAGATATTCAGGAAGAAGTGCCAGAAGCTTCAGCAGAACCAGCAGCAGTAGCATTAGCAGCAGAAGTTGAGGCAAGCATTGTTGTATCAGCAGTTTAAGAGGCAGCAGGACCATCTGAATTGGCAGCTCGAGTAGGGACAGGAGAGCTAGCAGGGTCCCCTGAAGTGACAATCGAATCTCAACCTCCAGAAGCACCAGTAGGAGAAGCAGTGGTAGGTGCAGCAGATCCTTTGCCCACCTCCATGTTGCCTCCATCCTTAGAGAGGTGTTCGATTCTATTCATTCCACCCCAGTCACTCCAGAGGTTGGTGGAAATTCAGAGGAAGAAGTTGTGACATGGCCATGTTGAGAAATCAGTTGCTCCTGAAGACTTTATATGGAAGATACTCCCATTCAGGGGAGCAAGAGTCAGTGGAAGAAGATGCTCCTACTGAGGGGGAGCAATTAAAGGGTGGACCAGCAGAAGCAGCACAATGTGATGAGCCTATGGGCAGTGTGCCTGCTGATGAAGTCTTTGCAGTTCACATGATGATGGCACTCAGGGGGAGGAACATGACAATCCCCCAGGTAATGATCCTAGAGACGGGGAGACTTCCAGCTCCTCAGAATCAGATGATGATCAGCAGCCTCCAGCTTCAGAGGCAAGGCAGAAAGGAAAGAAGTGGTTTCCGAAGTTCCACTCTTAGCAGAAAGTCCTTTCGAGAGGCAGGTGAGACAGAAAATTGTTATTAATTTGAAACCTGTCGTTGAAAGATTAGATGCTCAAGGAGAGATCTTGTGCTCTCTTCAAAGTGATGTGAACTCCATTTTTATGAGCCAAGCATCCACCACTAAGGAATCTCTCAAATAAGAAATGCCATGAAATGTTCAACAAAGAGATGGGCAGCATGAAGTCTATGCTTGCTGAGATTCTAAAGGTGGTGGAGCTCAAGTTCCTCCTCCTCATCCACCTCCTACAGCTCAAGTTCTAGAATCAAGGCCATCAGGGTCATCACTTCCAGTGTCCGGACCATCAGCAGCAGCAGCAGCAGCAGAGGCAGAGGTCAATGAGCAAGAGTTTTCTGGCCAGCTGAGCAGGATAAAGGGCCATCAGGGCCATTGGTGTAAGGCCCTCGAATTTTGTTGCATTATTCTATTTCGTGTAAATAATTCATGTTTGTGTATGCATAGATGTAGATATCTACATATGTATTAACTAGTTATACTTACGTGTGCATGTGTATAATTAGTTGTAAATAATGTATGAATTGCATGATGGTAGTATGTGCATGGTAGTATGTGTATGGCATGTATATATGTATAAGTTAAGCATGGTTTCTGCATGTTTTGAGTTCTGGCCGAAGGACCCAGTTGGCGTCCACATGGATGGATGCCCATGCTGAGTCAGCGTCCACCTCGATGGACGCCAAGACTTAAGTCAACGTCCATTGATATGGACATTAAGATCTCTGACATGCATGCATGCAGAGCCCGAATTTCCGGGGCAAGCAACCCCACCATTGGGGAGCTGTCCCCAACGGCTGTGAAAGCCTCACATCACCCCTGCGGGAAAGGAGAGACCCCTCTCCTTTAAACCAACCTCCCTTGCAAACCCCAGAGCTCTCTTTGGCTCTTTGCAAAGAGGAGAAGAAGAAAATAGTTCTGGTCTGTGAGAAAAGCTGGACTTTGCAAGCTCGGATCCATCAGTGTGAAGGTGTTTCCGGCGTTCTACTGCAACAAGGAGGTAGCTGGAACATCGAGGAAGAGTTCCCCGACCTTGGCTTGCTGAGAAGACTGATCAAGAACCCGGAGGAAGACGTTTCTGGAGGCTTCTTGGGACTGCCCAAGGAGAGCTTCTACGAACCCTAGATCCCTTTGGAGTATTTTCAGAGGCAAGTAACCTACACACATCGTCCCTGTAGATGTCAAGTAGGGTTTTCTTATTTTTACACATTTTTCCTGTGTCCTAGATCCCCCATTCTTCTTGTGTTTGGAGCTCGGGTCTGCATTCTTGCAGAGACCTGAACTTGATGGCAAGATCCCTTGTCGTCAAGATCTTCATTAACGGCCATGATGTTGCCGTTAAGCTCCATAACGGCCGAGTATGCCGTTAAGTTCGTCAGGACAGAACAGTGAGCTGTTCTCTCCTTCTATATGACTATTTTCGATGTGTTTTCGTGATGAGGATATAATGTAACTCCTATATGCTATGTACCCTAGTTAATGTGGTGTGTGGGAGAATGATTTTGTATATTTTGTGGATGGTAGAGTTTTTAGTTTATTGAAATGCATGTGGAAGAAATAGCCATGTATGTTTCCCCCACTATTCTAATGATCGTGGGAAATTTGGATGCCCTAATTTTGTTAGACCATGAGTGGGTGATTCAGTTTGTGCTTTGAATTTCTGGGAATTTCTCCATGCTCACATGATTTACTGAAATTTCTGAAATGGAATTAGAAAACATGCGTAGGTCTTGTAAAATCTCCTGTAAATTGTGTGTTGTGTAATAAATCCGGGGAAATTTCCTGTGGTGTTGTGTATGTTGGGTTCAGGGCTACGAACTGTTAAACTGAATATTCATGTGGTGTGCCATGATAAATTGAATTACGAATGATATGAGGATTGATATCTAATTTTCTGTAATTGCATTATGAGTCAGAAAAATGTGAAATTTTGCATGTGAGGTCATAAACCTGTAATCAGCATGTGGTTAAATTTTCAGGCTGTTTGGACAACTGTAGAATGCAATATGAAACTTCCATGCGAAAATATGTGAATAATGCATGCTATTGTGAAAATGATTTGAAATGCGCGTGCAACCTGATTTATGCAACTTACTGAATGTGTAATCTCTGTCATCTGTAGTATCATGCTAGGAAAACAGAGCCATGTGTGTGAATGAGAGAATGAAAAGATGTGTGTGCGCCATGTGTAAATATGTGTGTAAAAAATCGGTATGTGTAATGTGTAAGACTGTGCCAAGTGTGACACTGCTTCCATAGAGGGCCGTGGAACCGTATCATGGAAAAGTCCCCATGAGAAGGTTCAATGTGTTAAGATCCTAAGGGCATTAGGATGAAATCCTGGAGGTGGACAAGTACCACTGGTTAGGGTGGAGACTTGTTCTCCCGGTCTGCGCAGTCCAAGAGTCGTCACTATATTGCCTAGGTGGCGTCTATGTGTATGTGATGTGTATGTGTCCTTCTAATGGTGGTTTGGACTATGTGTCACGGCACTAAAGTGTAAAATGTGAAAATGTGAAATGTGAATGTGATATGTGTAAATGTGTAGTGTGAATATGTGTAAATGTGAAATGTGTGAAAAGTGAACTATGTGAATGAGGAAATTGTGCAACCATGTGAAACTAATGTATTAGATGATGAAATGGTGATCCATGATATGTTAATGTTAAACTGTGTCATAACAGCAACCTAATCGTAGTTATGAAAATGCTTTACATGTGTACAAATGTGTAGAATCCATGCTAGTAGCATTTCTTACTTATGTGTAAATGTTTCCATGTTTAAGCGCCACCATGATATAGTTAATTAAGATTGTAGCTCTCATGTGATTTGTTGTGAACTTCTAATTCATGTCAAAACAGCAAGCTAAAAGTGTATAAAACGACAATATGCATGTGCAAGAATGTGTAGAAATCATGATAGGAAGGTCTCATTTCATATATGTAAGCACCCATGTTTGGTTGCTCTCATGTTTGCTTAATTGGAGGTGAAACCTTTATGTGATGGAATAAGTAGAAAGCATGTGATAGGACATTTTATTTTGGAAAATCTGAAATCATGAACCATGTGTTTAATTTGATAGAATTACCATGATAGGTTGTCTCTTATTGATGTCAAGCATGCTACATGTTTTTCTTGTGACTTTGGATGAAAACCAGCTATGATATGTGCATGTATGATATGTGTGGTGTTATTTGCTGAGTCTTTTAGACTCATTACTTGCTTCAGCGTACAGGTTTAGTGGTGATACACCTTTGGAGGAGACCGTGGAGAGCGACTCCGAGCGCGGGGAGTAGCTTGACGGAGTTGTAGAGTGACTTTTGCTTCCATTGTATGTAACAAGGCATTGTAATAGAATTATTAAGGAATTTATGGACAAACTATGTATTTTATTTTGGCACTTCTTTTATGTGGATTAAGTGGACTTTAGATCTTTAAATTGTTTCATGAATCATGTATGTTAAATGTGGATGATGAGATGAATGAAAGACGTGGTTCTTTTACTTCCGCTACTCTGTATTATATTTGTGTGTATCTCAATCGTATGTTATCGTTTGGGTAAATGCCCCACTGTGATAACATTCACTATACTGACGTGGGTTGGTATAACCGTACCGGTATAATGAGGGTCGTCACAGGGATTGGTATCAGAGCGACCGGTTGAGATTGCACATGAATATACATACGTCATATCTTCATTACATGCTAAGTCTACATAGGAATGTCCACGTGTAGAATTGATTAATAATGAATGAAAAATAGATAAGAAAATGGTTAGGAAAAATAAAGTAACGTAGCTCTAATGGTGGCTGAAATTTATTGCAGCCATGGCTTCGAGAGGTAGGCGTGGCGGAGCGCCGGCCCGTGAGGACGAGCCGAGACGTGAGGAGCGGGCGGAGCAGCAGGCCCCGGCACCGCAGGGTCCTGTACTTCCCCCACCGCCGCCTGTGGATTATGGAGTGTTCATGCAAGGTTTGGTGCAGGCCATGCAGACGCAGGGCCACACCCAGGCTGCACTCCAGGCTCAGTTGGAGGCTCAGGTTAGCATAAATAAAATGTAGTCTGTTATTTTAAATTGTATGATGTTATGTTGAATGTGTATTATTGTTGTTGGATGTAGCAGGCTCAAGTTCAGCTCAGGACCATGGTGGACCTTCCATCATGGAAAGATTCAAGAGGATGCTGCCACCCTCTTTAAGGGGGAGAGCGATCCATTACTAGCTGAAAGCTGGATGAGGGAGATTGAAAAGATCTTCCGAGCTATCAGGTGTGCAGATGAGGATAAGGTTACATTAGCCACCTACATGCTACAGGTATGTTTAGTTTTGTATGTGTATGTTCTATAAGTTAGATTTGTTTAGATGGTGCTTATGAACGGTGTACTGCAGGAAAGAGCTGATGTATGGTGGGCTTCATTGCTGCGTACCGGTTTGAGGACGGCGCGGTTGATGTTGCTTGGGACGAGTTCGTGAGGCTCTTTCGGGCCAAGTTCGTCCCCGAGCATATTCAAGATCGGATGGAGCAGGAGTTCCTCTCTTTGACTCAAGGCTCCATGACCGTGCTAGAGTATGAGGCAAGATTTCAGACTATCTAAATATGCACCTCATATCGTGACAGATGAGCGCAGGAAGCAAAGAAGTTGTGATGGGCCTGAAGCCATCACTGAGGACGAGGCTAGTGGCGTTTGACCATCGCACTTTGGACGAGGCCCTTAGCGCTGCTTGTAGGCAGGAGGGTGAGATGGAGCAATACCTTGAAGAGAAGAAGGCTTCGCAGAAGAGAGAGCTACAGCATTCCAGCGACAGGACAAGAAGAAAGCGGTGTACCAGACACAGCAGCGATCAGTAGCAGTCGGCAGTACTCAGGTACCTTCTGTACGTTCCCCTGGTGTGAAGAAGAGTGTCCCCACTGTGGGAAGACACATGGTGGTTCCGAGTGTTGGATGATTACGGGAAAGTGCTTGAAGTGCGGAAGTAGCGACCACAAGATCAAGGATTGTCCGAGACTTCAGCAGGGAGTCCAGCGCGGAGCGCCAGCCCCAGCAGCGGTAGCAGCAGCAGCGCCAGCTACAGGAAGACCAGGAAGGCCTCGAGCCCAAGCTCGAGTGTTTGCTTTAGCACGCGAGGACGCCGAGCAGGCGGAGCATGTCACCGAAGGTACGGTTTTACTTCTAGGTGTGCACGCTCGGGTTTTGTTTGATACGGGTGCCACTCACTCGTTCATTTCCGAGCGGTTCGCTAGGCAGTTAGCTTTAGAGTCAGGCATAGAGTCTGAGGATTTAGAGGTCCCTTTGTCTGTGCACACCCCTGCGGGTACGGTATCGACTAGGAAGTGCATTCCGTCGTTACCTGTGTGCATTGAGGATAGAATCCTAGAAGGTGTTTCTTCTTGCTAAAGATGAAGGACTTTGATGCTATTCTTGGTCTGGATTGGCTAGAGGAGCACTATGCGTTAGTAGATTGTCGTGGAAGAGGATTTTTTCCGCATTCCTGGTGAGGACGAGTTCTCTCATCCCTTGCCAAGGAACTTGGCGGGAAAGTTGGTCATCTCTGCCATGAAGGCGATGCGCATGGTAAACAAGGGTTGTGACGCTTTTCTTGCCAGCGTGGTATTAGTACCAGAGGCTGATGAGTCACCTACTCTTGCAGAGATCGAGGTAGTGCAGGATTTTCCAGACGTCTTTCCGATGATTTGTCTGGTTTGCCACCGGATAGAGAGATAGAGTTCACCATAGAGTTGCTTCGGGCACCTCTCCTATCTCAAGGCTCCATATCGGATGGCACCTGCGGAGTTAGCCGAGTTAAGGAGGCAGTTGCAAGAGTTGCTAGATAAGGGATTTATTCGCCCTAGTGTTTCCCCTTGGGGCGCACCTGTATTATTCGTCAAGAAGAAAGACGGGTCACTTAGGTTATGCATTGACTACAGAAAGCTGAACCAAGTGACTGTGAAGAACAGGTATCCCTTACCTCGTATTGATGATTTGTTTGACCAGTTGCAAGATGCATCAGTCTTTTCTAAGATTGATTTGCGATCTGGTTATCATCAGTTGAGGATTCGGAGTGAGGATGTGTCCAAGACGGCATTCAGATCCCGTTATGGACATTATGAGTTTTTGGTTCTTCCTTTCGGATTGACCAACGCCCCTGCAGCGTTCATGGATCTCATGAACAGGGTGTTTAGGCCGTATTAGATAGCTTTGTGTGGTGTTTATTGATGATGTGCTGGTCTACTCTCCGGATGAGGCCACACACCGTCAGCATTTGAGGGTAGTATTAGAGGTTCTCCGTGAGCACAAGCTGTATGCTAAGTTCAGCAAGTGCGATTTCTGGTTGCGCGAGGTTCATTTCCTCGGGCATGTTATCTCCGGTGCTGGTGTGCAGTTGATCCAGCAAAGGTCCAGGCAGTTATGGATTGGGAGACTCCCAAGACCCCTTCGGAGATTCGTAGTTTTCTGGGTTTGGCTGGTTACTATCGGCGATTCATTGAGGGATTTTCATCCATCGCCGCCCCATTGACAGCTCACCACAGAAAGGGAGTGAAGTTTGTTTGGTCCGAGAAGTGTGAGAGTAGTTTTCAATTGTTGAAGACTAAGCTCACGTCAGCTCCGGTGTTAGTCTTACCGAGCGGTGTAGAGGGTTTGCTATCTACACGGATGCGTCTCGGATTGGTTTAGGCTGTGTGCTAATGCAGCAAGGAAGGGTAGTGGCTTATGCTTCTCGTCAGTTGAAGGAGCATGAGAAGAACTATCCGACTCATGATTTGGAGCTCGCAGCAGTGGTTCATGCACTAAAGATCTGGAGGCACTATCTTTATGGTGTCAGATTTGAGGTGTTTACCGACCACAAGAGCTTGAAGTATCTTTTCTCCCAAAAGGAATTAAACCTGAGGCAGAGAAGATGGATTGAGTTCTTGAAGGACTATGACTTCGACCTTCAGTATCACCCTGGAAGGCGAATGTCGTAGCGGATGCTCTGAGTAGAAGAGGCCATCTCTCCAGCAGGACTGGAAGATGTTGGAGGATGCGGCTTGCGCGTTGACTGAGTTAGAGCCATCGCTATGCCAGGCTTTTGTAGCTCAGTTATCCCTTAGGTCCTCGGTTTTGGATGAGGTGATCGAGCAACAGAAAGCCGACCCTAGACTCCTAGAGTTAGTGGGCAAGGCAGGCATTGCTCGTGATGAGGACGGTGTGATTAGATTCCATCACCGTGTGTGTGTCCTGATTGGTAGATGTCCGTGAGCATGTGTTAGCGGAGGCTCATAGATCGAGATTCTCTATTCATCCGGGTAACACTAAGATGTACCAGGATTTAAGAATCAGGGGATTATGTGTTAGGTGTTTGGTTGTCAGCAAGTGAAAGCCGAGCGAGCAGCGACCATCCGGCCTTATGCAAGGATGGAGATCCCAGTTGAAAGGGGAAGCTGTCACTATGGACTTTGTTTCGGGTTTGCCTCGATCTAGAAGGGGCAATGACTCGATTTGGGTAGTTGTAGATAGATTCTCGAAGATGCGCATTTTTGCCTATGAAGAAGAAGCAGTCGGTTGAGAGCTTAGCTAGATTGTATGTTAGTAGTGTGGTTAGATTGCATGGTGTGCCGAAGTCGATCATTTCGGATCGAGATCCGAGATTTACTTCGAGGTTGTGGAAGGGTCTTCAGGATGCGTTAGGTTCGGAGCTGAAGCTCAGTTCGGCGTTTCATCCCCAGACAGATGGACAGTCCGAGAGGACTATCCAGACGCTCGAGGATATGTTGAGAGCGTGTGTACTGGATTGGAAGGATGATTGGGAGCGTCATTTACCTCTAGTGGAGTTCGCATACAACAACAGCTTTCATGCGAGTATTGGTATGGCTCCATTTGAGGCGTTGTATGGTAGGCCTGCAGATCTCCTTTATGTTGGGAGGAGACCGGTGATAGGCAGTGATCGGTCCGGAGTTAGTTCAGGAGACTTCGGATAAGGTCCAGCTTATCAGGAAGAGGCTTGTTGCGGCGCAGGATAGGCAGAAGAGCTACGCCGACAACAGGAGGAAGGATTTGGAGTTCGAGGTGGGTGAACATGTCTTCTTGAAGATATCACCTACTCGTGGTGTCGTCAGATTTGGCAGGCATAGTAAGTTGAGCCCTAGATTCATTGGCCCGTATGAGATCCTCAGACGATTGGGCAGCATTGCATATGAGCTAGCTTTACCCCCAGCTTTAGCTAGTGTTCATCCTGTTTTCCACGTTTCTATGCTCAGGAAGTATGTCCGAGATCCATCTCATGTGATTAGTCATGAGCCAGTGGAGATTCAGCCAGAATTTGTCGTATGTGGAGCAACCAGTAGCTATTCTTGACCGGAAGGTTCAGCATCTCCGGAACAAGGGTATTGCGTCGGTGAAAGTTCTATGGCGGAACTTCTCACGAGAGGAGGCTACTTGGGAGCTTGAGGATGCGATGAAGAAGAAGTATCCCCGTTGTTTGAGTAGTTTGTTTAAACTTCGAGGACGAAGTTTCTTTAAGGGGGAGAGGGTGTAAGGCCCTCGAATTTTGTTGCATTATTCTATTCGTGTAAATAATTCATGTTTGTGTATGCATAGATGTACAATCTACGTATGTATTAACTAGGTTACTACAATGTGCATGTGTATAAGTAGTTGTAAATTGTATGAATTGCATGATGGTAGTATGTGCATGGTAGTATGTGTATGGCATGTATATATGTATAAGTAAAGCATGGTTTCTGCATGTTTTGAGTTCTGGCCGAAGGACCCAGTTGGCGTCCACATGGATGGACGCCCATGCTGAGTCAGCGTCCACCCGATGGACGCCAAGACTTAAGTCAACGTCCATTGATATGGACGTTAAGATCTCTGACATGCATGCATGCAGAGCCCGAATTTCGGGGGCAAGAAACCCAGCCATTGGGGAGCTGTCCCCAATGGCTGTGAAAGCCCTCAAATCACCCCTGCGGGAAAGGAGAGACCCCGTCCTTTAAACCAACATCCCCTTGCAAACCCCAGAGCTCTCTTTGGCTCTTTGCAAAGAGGAGAAGAAGAAAACCTAGTTCTGGTCTGTGAGAAAAGCTGGACTTTGCAAGCTGGATCCATCAGTGTGAAGGTGTTCCCGGCGTTCTACTGCAACAAGGAGGTAGCTGGAACATCGAGGAAGAGTTCCCCGACCTTGGCTTGCTGAGAAGACTGATCAAGAACCCGGAGGAAGACGTTTCTGGAGGCTTCTTGGGACTGCCCAAGGAGAGCTTCTACGAACCCTAGATCCCTTTGGAGTATTTCAGAGGCAAGTAACCTACACACATGTCCCTGTAGATGTCTAGTAGGGTTTCTTATTTTTACACATTTTTCCTCGTTTCCTAGATCCCCCATTCTTCTTGTGTTTGGAGCTTGGGTCTGCATTCTTGCAGAGACCTGAACTGACGGCAAGATCCTTGCGTCAAGATGTTCATTAACGGCCAACGATGTTGCCATTAAGCTCCATTAACGGCCGAGCATGCCGTTAAGTTCGTCAAGACAGAACAGTGAGCTGTTCTCTCCTCTATATGACTATTTTCGATGTGTTTTCGCGATGAGGATATAATGTAACTCCTATATGCTATGTACCCTAGTTAATGTGGTGTGTGGGAGAATGATTTTGCATATTTTGTGATGGTAGAGTTTATTAGTTTATTGAAAATGCATGTGGAAGAAATAGCCATGTATGTTTCCCCACTATTCTAATGATTCGTGGGAAATTGGATGCCCTAATTTTGTTAGACCATGATAGGGTGATTCAGTTTGTGCTTTGAATTTCTGGGAATTTCTCCATGCTCACATGATGTACTGAAATTTTTGAAATGGAATTAGAAAACATGCGTAGGTCTTGTAAAATCTCCTGTAAATTGTGTGTTGTGTAATAAATCCGGGGAAATTTCCTGTGGTGTTGTGTATGTTGGGTTTAGGGCTACGAACTGTTAAACTGAATATCAAGTGGTGTGCCATGATAAATTGAATTACGAATGATATAAGGATTGATATCTAATTTCTGTAATTGCATTATGAGTCAGAAAAACGTGAAATTTTGCACGTGAGGTCATAAACCTGTAATCAGCATGTGGTTAATTTTCAGGCTGTTGGACAACTGTAGAATGCAATATGAAACTTCCATGCGAAAATATGTGAATATGCATGCTATTGTGAAAATGATTTGAAATGCGCGTGCAACCTGATTTATGCCAACTTATGAATGTGTAATCTCTGTCATCTGTAGTATCATGCTAGGAAAAACAGAGCCATGTGTGTGAATGAAGAATGAAAAGATGAGTGTGCGCCATGTGTAAATATTGTGTAAAAAATCGGTATGTGTAATGTGTAAGACTGTGCCAAGTGTGACACTGCTTCCATAGAGGGCCGTGGAACCTTATCATGGAAAAGTCCCCATGAGAAGGTTCAATGTGTTAAGATCCTAAGGGCATTAGGATGAAATCCTGGAGGTGGGACAAGTACCACTGGTTAGGGTGGAGACTTGTTCTCCCGGTCTGCGCAGTCCAAGAGTCGTCACTATATTGCCTAGGTGACGTCTATGTGTATGTGAGGTATGTGTCCTTCTAATGGTGGTTTGGACTATGGTCACGGCACTAAAGTGTAATGTGTGAAAATGTGAAATGTGAATGTGATTATGTGTAAATTGTGTAGTGTGAATATGTGTAAATGGGAATGTGTGAAAGTGAACTATGAGAAGAGGAAATTATGCAACCATGTGAAACTAATGTATTAGATGATGAAATGGTGATCCATGATAATGTTAAATTGTGTCATAACAGCAACCTAATCGTAGTTATGAAAATGCTTACATGTGTACAAATGTGTAGAATCCATGCTAATAGCATTTCTTACTTATGTGTAAATGTTTCCATGTTTAAGCGCCACCATGATATAGTTAATTGAGATTGTAGCTCTCATGTGATTTGTTGTGAACTTATAATTCATGTCAAAACAGCAAGCTAAAAGTGTATAAAACGACAATATGCATGTGCAAGAATGTGTAGAAATCATGATAGAAAGGTCTCATTTCTGTATGTAAGCACACCATGTTTGGTTGCTCTCATGTTTTGCTTAATTGGAGGTGAAACTTTTAGTGATGGAATAAGTAGAAAGCATGTGATTAGGACAAATCATGAACCATGTATTTAATTTGATAGAATTACCATGATAGGTTGCCTCTTATTGATGTCAAGCATGCTACATGTTTTGTCTTGTGACTTTGGATGAAAACTGGCTATGATATGTGCATGTATGATATGTGTGGTGTTATTTGCTGAGTCTTTTAGACTCATTACTTGCTTCGGCGTACAGGTTTAGTAGGTGATACACCTTTGGAGGAGACCGTGGAGAGCGACTCCGAGCGCGAGGAGTAGCTTGACGGAGTTGTAGAGTGACTTTTGCTTCCATTGTATGTAACAAGGCATTGTAATAGAATTATTAAGGAATTTATGGACAAACTATGTATTTTATTTTGGCACTTCTTTTATGTGGATTAAGTGGACTTTAGATCTTTAAATTGTTTCATGAATCATGTATGTTAAATGTGGATGATGAGATGAATGAAAGACGTGGTTCTTTTACTTCCGCTACTCTGTATTTATATTTGTGTGTATCTCAATCGTATGTTATCGTTTGGGTAAATGTCCCACTGTGATAACATTCACTATACCGACATGGGTTGGTATAACCGTACCGGTATAATGAGGTTCGTCACAATTGGAGTCTGAACCTGTGTAGAATTTGGCTGAAGAAGCAGTTTGGCTCCGAGCCTCCAGCTCCCACTTCTTCCCAAACACTAGTTCCTCTATCCCCACCTTCATCCTCCACTGCACCTCCTGCTCCACAGACATTCATGCAACCTCAACCTAGACCCATCTTGTAACGACCCAGAATCCGCATTACCAGTAACTGACCAGTAACCCGAATTCTGACCCGCTAACCCACGAGACAAGCTCGGAAGGGTAGAAAAGAATGTCCGAGGAGACTGTATAAGAAGATACACACCATGGAAAGCTGTAAATTTTACTATATATGGAACATAACCATATACAACTCAGAGTCCAAGCTAAGTACAGAGTACAGGAGTACAACAAAGCACGGTTAAACTCAACGCGAGTACAGACGGTAAACACTCTCAACGTCTGAAACAAACCGTACAGTAGACGGACACCTCATGTCACGTCATGACATAATTAATTACGCATAAGCACAGGCGAAGTCACACTCTAAGCCTGGAAAAATGTGTTAACAGGGCGGACATCACACGTCAACACCTTGAAACACAAAACAGGACCATAGCCTGCTGGGACACAAGATATTAACGACAACATCGAATGTCGCCAATAATGATGTAGACGGACACTCACAATGCCGTTAACACTTAATCAACGGCAATCGACCTTGTCGTTTATATCAACTTTGAAGATCTCAGCGTCAACCAATGTGGACGTTAATATCTTCAGTCCCTAGACCCAGAACAGCGCGGGTCAGTCCAATTGGGTAAAACCACCCAATTAGAACACCTGCTGATGGAGGGAAATACTTCCTCACAGCTTCTAACACTCCAGAACTTCGGGAAAACACGATCCAACACTTGGATCGCCAAACACCCAAAATCTCGGCATGGTATAACTAACCCTAAAATGTGATTAACATACTAATCTACACAAATAAGCATGCTAATCTGTTAAGGAAGGTTAAAGGGGTTAAGTCCCTACCTCAGAATGCCCCAAAAACTCCTAAAAAATCACCAATGCGCTGGAACCCCTCGAAGTCTCCGCGCGAATCACACCAAAACTTCGCGTTTACCGCCCGATCTAACACCGCCACACGTACCAGGGTCTTCTCACGAACTCCCATCAACCCATTGGAAGGGTGGAAACAGACAAAGGCAGAAGTGGAGGGAAAGGAAGGAAAGGAGAAGAAAGGTTTCTGCTCTCGGGCTGCCCTATTTCTACAAGCGCGACAAATAGACGTCCACATACCTCGCCGCCTATTTGAACCGCCAATGGGTTGACGTCCTGACCGCTTGCCGTCAAGTTCAACGACAAACGTCCACATCGCTGGACGCAAACACCAAGTCAACGGCTAGTCCCTGGCCGTCAACCACAAGTCAACGGCAATATCCATTGTCGTCAACCACACCGAACTTCTACAAGACCCAATAAGGATCCGTTGAGACCCGAGACCTTACACATCTCCTCACCAACACCCTTCCCTCTCAATCCACATCCTCTCCTGCCTCATCTCCTGTTCTTCCACCATTGTTTCACCTCTACATCCTCTCCACCTGAGCTTCCACAGCATCCTCTTCATCTGGGCCCTCTTCTTCTGGCCCTTCTACTTCAGACACTTTTCTCTTCCTACTGTCACTCTTGACTCTATTTCAATCCACCTACACCTCCCTCCTTCATTACCATTATTCCCGAGGGTGCCCAACTCCCACATGTGGAAATCCAGGATATCAAGGATGAATTGAAGTAGCAATACTTCGTTCAGTCTTGGCTGTTGGAACCCACACTCACAGGACAGGCTCTTCTAGTCCTGTCTCTAAAAAGAGAGACTCACCTCCACCCATTCTGTCTCTTCTGAACCTTGCTATCCTCCCTTGTGGTTTCCCTTTCTATCTCCAACAAGCAGAACCTATCTATGAAGAATATCTTCAAAATGTAGTTTTTGCCCACATTTTGGCCTTCCTTTCCAAAATCTTTCTGAACATCTCACCACTATCTTTCCTTATACCCATCATAAAGGCTCATCAGTCCAAAGTCTTCTCCATGACTGAAGCCAAAACTGAAGAGCAGTGGGCTCGGAGCCATAAAGATCTGTACAGTCAATTCCGTCGAGCTCAAGCTGCCAGATTTCCACCTAGGGAAGCCCTCTTCCCCTTATGAATGGTTCCAGATCCACCACAAACATCTGTTGGCCCTTTCATTAAGAAAGAGATCAAATTCATCCGCCAGTATCAGTTCAGCGCAGCTCATTCTGAGTCCCTTCAGGTTGATTTTGCCACCTTGGTTATTCCTAATATAGTGTTCCTTCCCCCTCTCCATGCCTTGATTATGGAATCTTCTGTGGGAACACTTATATTTGAGAGAGCTGCAAGGGTAATGGCCAGATTATTTATGCAAGATGGCCGTGACTTATCCTTCCCCAGATTCGTCTTTAGGCAGTATCTTCAGGGGCATATCAAGGTAGATGTTCTGGCCCCCATTCTCTCTGAATGTGAGCGGTTGTCTCCTGAAGAGTGGCAGAAGCTTTATCCATTGTCTGCTCAGCAGCTCAGTGATCTAAATGCCTCTCAGGCCAGTTCAAATCAACCTCTCTTGTCTCCTGGTGAATTTTTGGATGCCAACTCTCTTCACCTCATCAGGGACTCCTATCTGACCTGGGTCGAAGGATACAAGGTTTTCTTTGCTTTAAAGCAAGAGCTTCAGTCGCTTAAGATTGACTATCCCCTCAAGATTGAAGCTTTCCTTAGGTTTGCCAGCTTTGGGTCCTTCTTAACTTACAAATTAGCTCTGGGCCGTGTTAAGTATGGGGACTTCATTTCAGATCAAAGACAGCTTCATATCAAAAGGATGGCTCCCACTATGGGACCCTCCTATCAAATTGACTTTAGGGCCTTTCAAGCCTTCTTTGAAGAGCAGGAACGCCAAGCAATCCCTGTACTCAAGCATTTGGCTCCTTGTTACCCCTGCTTATTACTTATCTGTAAATTCTTCAAAATTGATAAATATATGTTGGTTGTCTATGTAGCAAACTGAATTTTTAAGAAAAATAAAAATTTAAAATAAATAATTTAACATAGCTAAATGGATATTTAATGAAAAGAGCATTAAACAAAACCCATTAAATGGAAAAGAGTAATGGGCTTTGCTTAATGGATCCTCTAAAATTTATTGGGTCAAAAATATGAATTTACAAAGGGAGAATAATAGGAAAATACCCTAAATTCGTAACTAAATTATTACCTAAATAGAAAAAGGGGTGTTTAATGCATTAAATAGGAACTTAGAGTTGGAATGGATTCCTAAACCTACCCCATATGGTTTAGCACGAATTAGATCTCTTCCTAGCCTAAATAGGGATTGGAAAGCAAGGAAGGAAGGTTAGAGTAAGGAAATTTCGTAATTTAAGAGGAATTAGAGTAGTAGTAGGAATAGAAATACATACTTACATAAATACACCTCTTAAACTCTCTTGGGCAACCCTAGCTCGTTGCCAAGAGTTGCTGGACGTGGAGAGGAGGTTAAGGAGGAGAGGATTTCGTGGAGAGAAGAAGAGCTTGAAGCTTCTTCCCTTGTTCTTCAAGTTCTAGCCCTACAAGACAAATCGAGTCAAAGGTAGGCATTCTCACAAGCATAAACCATGAAACTTTTTCTGTAGGTTCTTCCTACCCTCTTGAACGAAACCCCAAGTTTCATATTTTTCCATCCATCCTATCTTTTGTTCTTAATTTTAGAAGTTCTGCAAACATGATAACCCCAGATGTCATGTTTAATTCAAATCTCTATGAATACTTGATCCCATGCTACGAAATTTTACTGTAGATACTTCATGTTGTTAGGGATCATTTGCCCCTAAAAAGCCTAAATTCATGGGCATGTTGCTCGAATTAAATTAGTCTTGCTCTCTATGTCATGTTCTATGTTACTTGTTCTTGTTCGTTCTCAACCGTGTTCAAAACCATGCTCTCTCTCGAATCCCTATTTACTGGAAGTACCCTTACATGTCTAGTTTAATTTGCAACTGGTTTCATGATTTTCGTTCACTATACAATTAGTTATGATTTTTCAAAGCACCCTGTATCATTCTATTTCAAGTTGGCCCGCAATCCAAAGCTGGTCGGATTCCTATCAGAGCCAGGCGCAGACCACCAGATTGTGACAGGCCGATATGTCACCTTCTGGGTCTGATTGCGACCGACACCTGTCGCGTTCTCAAGCCGTCGCGACGCCTTCCTTGTCGCTTTCTGAATGCGACAGTACCTACGTCGCGTTCTGGCCGCCTGAACAGACAGCCCTGTCGCAATTCGTACAGGACCCTGTCGCGATCTGCCTACCCCTGTCGCAATCCTCATTGACTTATGTCGCCTTCACAGGAATTTTGGTGAAAAAACCCATAAAAATATTTCTGTCACTTTCTAAATAATCCTTACGCCTTTTTACGGTTATACCCCCAGTAAAAACCTTGCTTAAAATAGAGCAATATTGAATAATTTTAATACATCTTCACGACTTATTTCTATCTATGATTTCTCTTGCACTTGCACACACATGAACCATCCATTTATGGCTGAAATCTTGCAGAAATATTCTCATAATGTATCTGGTCATTTATTGAAATAAAGTACATTACTTGCCCTATTTTAAAGAACTTGTATTCATTCTTGCGTTGTTTATAATACCGATATCGACGCTCCACTGTCCTAGAATTCCTCTAGAACGTCGAGCACCTGTTTTATATACACACTTTTCTTGGCTTGTGGTGAACTCTCCGTTGGATATTCCTTTCGCCGGACTAGTGAACTCTTGCACAAGGCCTCCGTAAGTCTCCTCTGATCATGGATTCCCACATGGTCGACGAGCCGGTTGTACCCTAAACCATTATACCTTTAGGGATCAATATGATCCAAATGCTATTAGAAGTTCGCTCTTACCTTGAATCACGTCGAACCTCTGGACTTGTGCATAACATGGCCAGCGGAAAGATCGTGAGTTCCACTTGACTGCCAACACCACGTACGCGTGTTGTGCAACTGTTACTATCGTCGTTTACTCGTCGCATTACGTGCAATGTCCACTAGCTCTCATCTATACTTTACTCGCTTGTCTATTCACATTCACTCTACTATCTCGTCTATTCATCTAGTGCTCTCATCTACTTCTTGGTACTCTATATTGGCCATTGACTGATTGTCTAAAGATAAACAATATAACCAATGCCTGGCAATATATAAAGGCCCGATCAGGTCCTGGGATGTGCGCCCGAAAGTGCTAGTGCCCATGGGAGTTAAATGATCAGAGTGTTTGGCATTACACTCAAGTGCTATCTATCTCGACTATCTATATGACAATCAAAACACAAAACGTGCTATACTCTCTCGATGTCTAGAATGACAAACAAGTGCTATACTTGTCGTGCTATTATACTTGTGCTAGTTGTGCTATGGCCATCCTGCTATTCGTGCTACACTCGATACTTGTGCTATTTTTGGAAACTATACACGCTCTCATGCTATTGTGCTATCTCTTGCTATATTTTGACTTCTTGTACTTGCTATCTTTAGATACTCTGCCATTAAATGCGTTAATTATTTAAAGCCTACTTGAGCCTGAGATTTAAGTCCTACTGAGCGTTATCGCTCACCCTACGTTGTTTGATGTTGTGTTCTCAGGTGAGACCGAGGATGACACATACACTCACGAGGAAGGGAATGACCAAGAGTGAAGCCAGGAGTACCCTCGAGTCGTTATGTTATCTTAGGGTTGTAGTTAGTTATTTCCTTCTATTGCAATGTAATTGGGCCCTATAGAATGGCTCTGATATTAGTGGTTGTAACTAGACATTTGAAAAGTTATCAATGAGAAAGATTTGTTTTAGTATTATTCAATGTGCAATGGTTTGATGTCTAGTACTCGCTCTATACCCTTTTCTTGCAACTGCCTTCGCGCTCCGATATTCCGCGTCGGGGCGTGACAGTCTACCCTTCCATCTCTTCTCTTCATTCTTTGTCTCAGAATATCTTTTTGTTTAATGACAAAAAGGGGGAGAAAATTAGCATGTCTGAAATACATTCCGAAAATCTTTAGCTTTAGAAAAATACTTAGCATGTTTAAAATACTTTCCGGAAATATTCATGCTTATTGATAATTTTTGTCATCACCAAAAAGGGGGAGATTGATGATCAAGTCTGTCCCCAAGTAATTTTTAAATATACATGTATTTTTGTAATTAACAAAACCTTATCAAAGTTCTCTAAGTCTTAAGTACAGGAAATACTCCAAGGTCAAGGTCAATCAAGCCAATATTGGTAAGCATTATATTTCTGAAGCATTAATATTTCGAGACTGTATTTCTCTAAGTAGACACCGACTTCTGTTGAAAGTCACAACGATTTTCTTCCTGTACATCGCTTTGAATAGAGCTATAATGATTTGATATCATAACGATTTCTTTATAAGACTGAGATATCATGTGGTTTCAATCAAGTCGTTCTCGTAACGATTCCTTAAGTCATCGCAACGATTTCTTTAGAACTCGTAACGACTTGCCCGTCGTAACGATTCCTTAAGTCATCGTAACAATTTCTTTAGAACTCGTAACGACTTGCCCGTCGTAACGATTCCTTAAGTCATCGCAACGATTTCTTTAGAACTCGTAACGACTTTCCCGTCGTATCGATTCCTTAAGTCATCGTAACGATTTCTTTAGAACTCGTAACGACTTGTCCGTCATAACGATTCCTTAAGTCATCATAACGATTTCTTTAGAACTCGTAACGACTTGCCCGTCATAACGATTCCTTAAGTCATCGTAACGATTTCTTTAGAACTCGTAACGACTTGCCCGTCGTAACGATTCCTTAAGTCATTGTAACGATTTCTTTAGAACTCGTAACGACTTGCTCGTCGTAACGATTCCTTAAGTTAGCGCAATGATTTCTTTATCGTTCATAACAATTTGCTTCGCGCAACGATTTCTTTAGCGCTCATAACGATTTGCTTCGCGCAACGATTTCTTTAAAGCTCATAACGATTTGTTAAGTGACTATAACGACTCCTTTAATGATTACAACGATTTTCTCTCTATAATAACTTGTTGGTATTCATAACGATTTCATAAGCCATATAGACAACGACTTTATGGTTTATATCGACTTGATAGTTATCTTATTTCTTAAAGGGTTGAATATTCAAAGTTTTTTCTTATCTGTCTGACTGCTGTGCATTTAATGAGATAGAATGTATCTCTGCATGCATGCAGATGATATCTTTTCTTTATCGTGCATATTCTGTCAACATCTTTTAGAACAAACTATTTGACATTGCTATTTTAAGGAATCTCATATCAACGTTTACTGACAACGAAAGACAGCCTAGCTGTCTACTGTTCTAGCATTCAATTTGGTCCTAAAGACGTTCTGTCATACAACGTTGGACCATACAGACACCAGAAGATATTATCTCTTTGTGTGCTCAAATGGATAAAAAATTGTTGAAGCTTCCAAATGTCAAGCAGTCTAACGTCTACCAATCTAAGAGACAACGGTTACTTCAACGGCCGGATTTCAAAAGAAGATATAAATACAAGACAGAAGAGAAGAATAACAAGAACCAAGTAGAGAACGCACGTTCAAGCTATTCAAATCATCTGCTAGAATTCTAAGAGCCAAGAACCTCATTCCTTCTCGTGTTGCTCTTTGCTCTCCACTCTGTAGTGAAAATCTTGAGAGAGCTTGTGTAGTTCTGAGAGTCTTCTGTGTTTCTAGATCTTTTACTCTCAGTTCTTCGTGCTTCAGATCTTAGCTTGTTGAAGCTTGATCTAGGGGCTTGAATTCATTCTACTCTCTTTGTTGTGTTTCCCTTCGGTTGTGAAGAAAGACCTGGTTGGGTATCCAGGGTGGTGTAAGTTCCCTTCGTGTGAAGGAAGACCAGCTGAGCTGGGTGTTGTAGTGTCCTTAGGGGGACTGTACCCTAGTTAGTGGAATCCTGAGTTGTTGCTCAGGGTTGGATGTAGGACTCCTAAGGAAAGGAGGTCCGAACCAGGATAAGTTCTTGTGTTGAATGGTTGCTTATCTTGTGTGATTGCGCTTTGAACTAACAGTTTCTAACCTTCATCGAAGAACGTTTTGTTTTAATGTTTTAAGTACATGTATTAATCAAATAATTTTAAAGACCCATTCACCCCCCCTCTGGGCTTGTCAACCGGGCAACAATAATTTTTAATTGCCTAAGTTTCCACTGCAAATTCTATCAGATCTATTCAACCCCCCCCCCTTCTAGATATGTTTTCCCTACTCATTCGATCTTGCATACTTCACAAAGACAATCAGGATTATGTAGAACTGACAATTGGACGAACGAAATGTGGGAATCGCTCGACCAATTATAGTCCAATCGATTGATTTTAAAAGGCCAATCAATTGAGGTTTAAGAGCCAATTGATTGAAGAACAAAAGGCCAATCGATTGATGACCAAATAGGAAATTGGAAGACTAATTTAGAGATTTCGGTCGACCAACTTACCTAGTAAAGATTAAGCTTTAGATTGGTGAAGACCAAGCTTCTGATTACTGAAGGGAATCAGACGATCGATTTGACAAAATTAGATGACCGACCTAGCCAGTATTGTTTGGGACTAAAACAATCGAAAAATCAGACGACCGATTTCACAAAATCGGACGACCGACATAATCGACGATTTGGCAAGTCCGGTCGATCAATTACGACAATAAGTTTCCTACTCTTTGTGGACTCTTTCTGAAAGTGGGACTCTTTCCTTGATTAGCACAAGCATGTCTCTCAGAGATCTTCCACTATAAATACAACTTGGTATCATGATGAGAAGATAGGATAGCTGCCTCTAAGAGAGCAGTTCGTGCCCTAGCGTTCATGAGAGAATTGTGCTTCCTAGAAAGAACCAACAGAAGCTATGAACTTGTAGAAGCCAGAAGAATGAGTCTTCATCATCCAAAAGGCTTCTAGATGTTCCAAGAAAGTGTTCTTCATCAGAAAGGTGTGGACTTTGTGGTTCTTCCTACAAGCTCTGTTCTGAAGCATTCTACATCGGCTAAATCTTCGCTGTGACATCGTCAGACAAAGATGACTACATCAGGCTGAACTTCTGAGACAGGAGAACTCTATACTTTACTTTGTTTAGATTGTTGTCTCTCCTGTCCGAGTTTTTCATTTTTTCTTCCTTAAACCAAGAACATATTGTGTGGTTGGTGTGTAGAGCGTGATGATCAATTCATCCCCATATACTTATTTTAGTGATAACAAAACCTTGACAAATATTTTAACTAACATCTTTTCTGAAGGATGTCAACATGTCACAAGTGAAATGACTCTAGTAAGTTAAATAAACTCAATTTAGTTAGAAGTCATTTTCATATGATTTTTCTACATCGATTGCTATTTAAAACATCACATCGATTGCTTAACAACCTCATATCGATTGTACAGTTAAGAATCGATTAGCTCACATCGATTATAGTTCACTTAAACATCGATTGTCTTTATCTATCGATTGCGTTCACATCGATTGTCTTTATGTATCAATTGCATCAAAACATCGATTATACTTAAACATCGATTGCATTCACATCGATTGTCTTTATCTATCAATTGCATCAAAACATCAATTATACTTAAACATCTATTGTTTTCACATCGATTGTCTTTATTAATTGCATTGAAACATCGATTGTCTTCATCGATTTCCTTTAAACATCGATTACCGTCAGACATCGATTACCTTTAGACATCGATTGTCTTTTAGACATCGATTGCCTTTTAGACATCGATTGCCTTTAGACACCGATTGCTTTTAGACACCGATTGCTTTTAGATATCGATTGCCTTTAGGACATCGATTGCCTTTGGACACTGATTGCCTTTGGACATGGATTGTCTTTAGACATCGATTGCCTTTAGACATCGATTCCCTTTAGACATCGATTGCTGTTAGACATCGATTGTCTTTAGACATCGATTGCCTTCAGAGATCGATTGCTGTTAGACATCGATTACCTTTGGACATTAATTATCTTTTAAACATCAATCGTCGATATATTATCTATTTCTATTTCATATAATTTATTCTCAATCCCTTGATCATTATCTTTGCAATAATCATATTGATTGTGGTTGTAATTAAATTATATCGACTGCCTTTATGAATAATCTTTGTTATGAACAAATCCTTGGCAAGCAATAATTTCCAAATTACTTTAAAGATGTGCATTTAAAATATCTCGCTATCTTATGCATATCCTTCTTATGAATGTTTTCAAAAATATCCTCTTACGTATAGTCTGTCACCGGATATACTTTCCATGCACATCATCTTTTGTTGTTTCCATTTTCATGACATATCGACTATAGCTTTAAATGATGATAGAATGAATTTATCCTCTTTGGTAGATCTTCTTACAGCATGATCTGTGACGTTGACTGACAGTGAAGATACCCATATGATCTATTTGTACCACAACATTTAGTGCTTGCAAGTTTCCGGTAGTCACACACTCCTACAATGTTGGACATGCTACGTTGACTAACATGGAAGATATCCATATGATCTCTCTCTCTCCCTATCTCTATCCAAGCACTTATTGCCTGCAGGTTACCAGTAGTTACACACTCCTCCTACGTTGGACCTACTACATTTGTCAAAAGACAAGTTACAGATATGAGACATAACTAATACTTCAACGGATACTTCACAAGAAGAGAAGATGAATAAGAGCATGTTGACATGGTGAAGAATAAATTGATACATTGAAGTGCAAAAACAGAAAGCCATTTAACAACAAGTGTGTGAATAGAGCTTGGTCCTTCACTCAGAAACTGCTCCGACTCTTAGCTCTCCTTGAAGCCTTGTTCTGCAATCTTTCTTGAGAGAGAGAGAGAGCTTGTAATGATTTGAGAGAGTTGCTTCTTATTGTGTGGTTCATTTGGTCTCTCAATGTCCGCTTCATATCAAGCATTGAATTGTTTCTATTAGCTTGGTCTAGGGGCACCACCTCTATACTCTTCAATAGTGTTCCTCTTCCTTAGTGAAGAGAAGACCTGCAGTGTAGTGGGTGGTTTATTCCCTTTTGTAGAAAGGAAGACCTGTTGCTCCAGGTGGTGTATTGCCTCTTCATGGGTTGAAGAAAGGCCAATGGGTGTTGGATGTATAAGTGTCCTTGAGGGAGATTGTACCCTTAGTTAGTGGATTCCTAAGTTGTTTCTTGGTGACTGCATGTAGGACTCCTACTGATAGGAGGTTCAAACCAGGATAAAAATTCCTGCCTCATGTATGATTGCTTTTGTCTTTAATTCCGCTATTCACTAACTCTAACCTCTACGTTTAGTGTTTCTAAAGTTGTTTGTTATAGAAAATTTTAAAGACGACTTTTAGCAATCCATTCACCCCCCCCCCCTTGAGCTTGTAACCTGGTCAAGAAGTGGTATCAGAGCCAAGTCTTTTCAAGCTAGTAGATCTCATGATCTGAAGTGCAAAGATAAATGGCAGCCAAAGGTTATGCAAATGGACAATCTATCAACAGGCCTCCATTATTCGATGGAGAAGATTACAACTACTGGAAGATAAGACTGGAATTCTTTCTTCAAGGTCTAGACTATCAACTATGGACTATAATAGAAGTTGTAGATCTAATAGTCGAAAACTCTAAAGAGAATTGGACAGATGGTGACAAGAAAATGATGTCTCAGAACAGTAAGGTCTAGAAGCATATTATACTGCTCATTAAGCAAGAAGAAATTTAACAGAATATCTACATGTAAATTGGCCAAAGAGATGTCCGATAAGCTGAAGCTCACCTACGAAGGAACATATGAGGTAAGAGAAACGAGAATAGACATATTGGTAGCACAATATAAAAAGTTCCAAATACATTCAAGAGAATCTATCTCCTAAATGTACAATCACTTCACCGACATTACAAATGGCTTGGCCGGGCTCGGGAAAAGGTATGAGACAAGAGATATGGTGAGAAAAATACTAAGATCCTTACCAACTTTATGGACTCCCAAGGTTACAGCCATAGAGGAAGCAAATGGTCTCATGGTTATGTCTCTTGAAAAGCTCATTGGGTCTCTAATGGCTCATGAGATAAACATAGAGAGTTTAGAAGAATCCTCCACCAAGAAAAAGAGTAACAATGCACTAAAGGCTGAAGAGAACACATCTGAACGTGATTTAGAAGATGAAAGAAGTGAAGAAGACTATGAACAAGAAGAAGCCTTCCTTTCCAGATGACTACAAAGAACACTGGCCAAAAAGAAGTATCAGTCAGGAAGAAGGAACTTCAAGAAAAGAAAAGAGTTCAAAAGGCCTGAGCCTACTTGCTACTAATGTAAGAAGCCTGGACATCTCAAGGTTGATTGTCCAAAACTAAAGAAGGTAGAATACAAGAAGAAGGAAAATACTAAGAAGTTCAAGAAATATAAAAAGAAGGTGATGGATGCTGCCTAGAGCAATGAAGGAGACTCAAATAGTGAGTCAAACTCCAACGAGGAGGAAGAGGAAAAGGCTAACCTACCCTTTATGGCCAACAATGATGATAATGTAAACTCTGGCACTTCTTTTAATTCAAGTAAATATTCTGATTCTGATTCTAATAATTTGGAAGAAGCGTTTAATGAATTATATGAAAAATATAAAGATGTATGTAAAGATTTAAAATCCATTAAGAAAACATTTTCATGTCTTGAAATAACCAACTCAGACTTAAAATCTAAAATGGAACAACTAGAAAAACAAATTCAAGAGTTAAAATGAAGAAATGAGCTGTTATGTGAAGATGTAAAAAGAAAAAATGACAAAATACTAAGTTTAAAAAAACAGGAAACTAAAATTAAGTCGAAAGAGGAAATAGAAACATTAACAAAAGATAACGAATATTTAACAGCTACAATTGAAAATTAACAAATGGAAGATCTTCATTAATATTAAAAGGTGCAAGAAGATCGGATAAGAAGAAATATGGAATTGAATTTAAACCTCTATAAAATGAAGAAACAATTATATATCCTGAAAAATATCCTCTACCAAAATTTGTAGCTGAACAGGAAACTGCCTACAAAACAGAAAGAGATAAACATAGTAAAGTAAGCAAAGCATTAAATAATATTACTTGTTGTACTCACTGTAATAAACTTGGTCATACTAAAAACACCTATACAACTAAACACTTAAAGTGGATACCAATAGGTAGGACTGTTGAAACTAACCAATCAGGACCCAAAAGAACTTGGCCACCTAAATCTCATTGATTTGGTCGCAGAAGAGCCTTAGAGCATCAAAATGATACCTGGACAACGGGTGCTCAAGGCATATGACAGGTAACAAAAAATTGTTTTCATCTATCAAGACTGAAGAAGGAACATTAACATATGGAGACAATGGGAAAAGGGTTAGTAATTAGTTGGGATCAGTTGGAAGCAATGAAAAGACTCTCATAGAAGAAGTACTTTACGTTGAAGGTCTCAAACACAACTTAATTAGCATGTCAGTTATGTGGCAAGGAACATCATGTTAATTCCAAAAATCCAAGTGTTTGATCATCAAAGAAGGAGTAACAGTTTTTGAAGCCTATAGAGAAAGAAATCTCTACGTTTTACGCTTGAAAGATTTAAAAAGTCAAGATGTATGCTTGGCAGCAAGCAAACAGCAAAATGCAGAACTCTAACACAAGAGACTAGGTCATGCTAGTTTGGATGGATTAGAAAGCTCATCAATCATGACTTAGTAGAATGTTTACCAAAGATAAATTCAAGACTTGATGAAGTTTGTGGACCGTATGCCAAGGGAAATCATGCCAAGCATCTTTCAAATCAAAGACAACTGTCACAACATCCAAGCCTCTAGAACTACTCCATATGGATTTATTTGGACCTATGAGGACTTCCAGTCTAGGTGGCAAGAATTTTGGATTTGTTATTTCTAGAACACATGGATGACACTTTTAAAGCATTTGTCAAGTTCAGTAAGTTAGTTCAGAAAGATAATAAATTCAGCATTATTAGTCTATGATCAGATCATGGAGAAGAGTTTCAGAATGACAAGTTTGCTGAATTCTGTGATGATCTAGGAATCGAGCACAATTTCTCAGCACCAAGAACACTACAACAAAATGGAATAGCTGAGAGGAAAAATAGAACATTATTGGATATGGCAATTGTTGCCCGGTTGACAAGCCCAGAGGGGGGGTGAATGGGTCTTTAAAATTTTTACTTGATTAGTACCTGTACTTAAAACATTCACATAGAAGACGTTCTTCGATGAAGGTTAGTAACAGCTAGTTCAAAGCACAATCACACAAGAAAAGCAACCACACGACACAAGAAATTATCCTGGTTCGGACCTCCTCTCCTTAGGAGTCCTACGTCCAGTCCCTGAGCAACAACGCAGGATTCCACTAACTAGGGTACAGTCCCCCTATGGACACTACAACACCCAGCGGAGCTGGTCTTCCTTCACACGAAGGGAATTACACCACCCTGGATACCCCACCAGGTCTTCCTTCACAACCGAAGGGAAACAACACCCTAGATCCCACCAGGTCTTCCTTCACACACGAAGGGAAACACCACAAAGAGAATAGAATGAATTCAAGCCCCTAGATCAAGCTTTTACAAGCCAAGATCTGAAGCAACAAGCACTGAGAGCAAAAGATCTAAACAAGACACACTCTCAGAACTACACGGGCTCTCTTAGAATTTCTATTACAGCTCAGAGAGCGAAGAGCTAAAGATGATGAGGAATGAGATTCTTGGCTCTAGACTTTTTGCAGAAGAATTTGAATGCTTGTCTGCGAGAAAGAATCCTTCTTAATGTCTTCTAATCTTCTGTCTTGAATTTATATCTCCTTTTGAAATACGGTCGTTGAAGTAACCGTTGTCTCTTAGATTGGTAGACGTTTAGACTACTTGACATTTGGAACCTTCAACAATCTTTTATCCAGTTGAGCACGCAAAGAGATAAGGTCTCCCGCCGTCTATATGGTCCAACGTTGTATGACAGAATGCCTTTTAGGACCCTGCACATATTAAATGCTAGAACAGTAGACAGCTAGGCTGTCTCTTGTTGTAAGTAAACGTTGATATGAGTATTCACCAAAATAGCACTGCCAAATAGCTTGCTCTAAAAGATGTTGACAGAGTATGCACAAAACAAAAGGATATCATCTGCATGCATGCAGAGATACATTCTGTCTTCATTAAATGCACAACAGTCAGACAGATAAGTAAGTCTTTGACTATTCAACGCCTTAAGAGATAAGATAAATATCAAGTAGATATAAACTATAAAGTCGTTGTCTATATGACTTATGAAATCGTTATGAATACCAACAAGTCATTATAGAGAGCAAATTGTTGTATTCAACGAAGAAATCGTTATAGTCACTTAACAATGTTGAACCACTTTGTGGTTGTCCTTATATTTTGGTGATAACAAAACTTATGATGATTTCATATATATCTTTGTTGATTAAATACTATTGAATATTTTGTTTCATCTGAGTCGCATCAATCTCATAGCAAAATGCTAAGTCTTTCATTGATGCAATATTTGGCACACTAAAATGATAAAGTCGATGTCTAACTCATATACATCAATTTCTGTTTAAGTGCCAAAGCAACAAGCACAACGATTTGCTAAGAAGTCGATGCCATAACGATTTCTTCTTTGAGCGCATTGATTTGATAAGAAATTGTTCTCATAATGATTCCTTAAGTGACCGAAAAGATTTGATAAGAAGTCGATGCCATAATGATTTCATAAGTGATCACATCGACTTCTTCAGGTGATCAGAACGATTTGCTTTCACAAAGATTTCATAAGTTACACAAAGATTTGATCGTGTAATGATTCGTTAAGTGAAACATCGATTTTATCGTATAACGATTTGATAAGTAAGCACAACGATTTGTTCTCACAATGATTTCTTTAGACCGTAACGATTTCTTAAGTGAACGCATCGACTTGTCCTTCACATCGATTTGTTCATAAACTTGCAACGATTTACTTGTAAATGAACAACGATTGTATAAGTCATATTCACATAGATTTCTCTTGAATATTTTGAAAGTGTTTTTGGCGCTCATTGAAAAGTCAAATATATTCTGACAGATAAAGCTGCATGCTTGATTTAAAGTAGTGTCAGAAAAAGATTTGACCTATCAGTTTTAGGATGTTAAGAGAAATACAGCAGAGTGCACTGTCATCGTGAAAACACTATTTTGTGCTGACACACTACTCCATGCTCACAGATCTCAAAGACCCCCAAAGGTAGATCAAGACAAGAGATCAGCAACGACTAGAAGAGCTACAACGGATCTCTTCAACGGATCTATTCTAAAGCTGCTCATATAAATGATGGAGCATTGCTGAAGAACAAAAAAAAAGAGCCTTCCTGAAAATCCTTCAAGGAGTGTACAACTGTGAGAAGAACCTTCACGCCATAAACACTTAGAGAAAGAGAGAAGAGCTCGAGCCAAAATCTACAGAAGCTTTCAAGCAGAAGTCTTCATCGCCTTCAAGCCTTCTTCTCTTCCATTCTCCCTATGCTCATTGTAATCTTGAGGGAGAGTCTGTGACTGTGAGCTAAGTCCTTAGTGTTCATCTGCATTAGCTCTTCAGTCTTGTTCTTTCTTTTATAAGAAAGATCCTTGTGTAGCTGTAGGACTGTATACAGTATGTATCCTAGCTAGAGGTTAGTGTCTAGCAGAACCTTGTTGGGGTTTGTACCAACAAGACCTAGCTGGGGGTTTAAGTCTAGCAGAACCGCACTAGGGTTTGTTCCAGGAGGTTTACTTCTGAACCTGTAAAAGAAGTAGGTTTGCTTCTGAGCCTAGAAAAGAAGTGGGCTGCCTTCTTGCCCGGGAAGGAGAAGAAGACCTGGTGGGGTATCCAGGGTGTTGTAGTGACCTTGAAGGGGACTGTACCTTCGGTTAGTGAAATCCCAAGAGGTTGCTTGGGGACTGGACGTAGGACTTCCATGTGGGAAGGGCCGAACCAGGATAAATTCCTTGTGTCCTTTGTGTGATTGTTTATTTGCTTCCGCACTACTACTCTTTATCACACTAATCTAACCAAACCTTCAAGTGTTAACGTTTTGATTTCAGATTTTAGAAAAACCTATTCACCCCCCCCCCCTCTAGGTTACCTTGCTGCCGTATACATAAAGGGACAACAAGTGGTATCAGAGCAGGTCTCTGAACTTTCAAGAAGATCCAACGATCTTAGAGCAAAGATCCATGGCAGCTCAAGGATATGCTGAAGGCCAATCAGTCACCAGACCTCCATTCTTTGATGGAGAGGACTACCAATATTGGAAGATGAGAATGGAATGCTTCATTCGAGGCACAGACTTTGATCTGTGGCAGGTAATTGAGGTAGGTGATTTTGTTATTGTTCCTGCTGAAGGCACTACTGCTATTACAGCTACAGATAAAAGTAAATTATCATTGAATTTTAAAGCAAAGAATTATTTATGTTGTGCTTTATCTAAAATAGAATTCAGTAAAGTATCCGCATGTATATCTGCTAAAGATATGTGGGACAAATTGAAGCTCACATATGAAGAAATACCTACTACGGATGAAATACCTACTGATGCTGAAGTGTTTAAAGAAACAAGACAGGAAGCTATAACTCCATCATCTCTAACTATCGCCACTCAAGGGGAGCAACAGGAAGCACCTTAGGAAGTTATCCTTCCACATGAAGAAGAAGAGATAAAGGAGGAACCTCAGATTGAGGGGGAGCCTCATATCTTTTTCAAAAAGGATATCTCTGAAGAAATAAGCGCTGAAGAAGCTTCTGATGATGAAAAAGATGAGGATAAGGCTCATAAAATCCAAGTAACTTCTCAGGAGACATCTTCTGTAAACAACTCCTCAGGTAGCTTCAACATTAAAGAAGAAAATGCCTATCTACTCTTGATGAACAAAAGGAAAAGGCATTCAAATGGGTATGGTTAGAGGATGCTCAAAAACATCCAATTGGTGATTACCAACTCTTCACTTCATTCCAATCTGAAGAGGAAGTAGTCATCCTTTAGTTTTAGTTTTCTGTTTTTAAACATCATTTCTGTTTGTTATATTCAGTAAACTACAATGCTACTAACAATGTTTGTAAGTTTTTTTTATATACAGATAAAAATCTTGAAGACTTGACAAACAACATGTCAAAGGTCAAGAGCAACAAGATCTGACTTGCCTCACATTAAGGGGGAGTCTCATGCTCAGGGGGAGCACAGATTAAGGGGGAGTCATTTGTTATCAACTATTATTGTTGAACCCCTCTATGGTAAGAAATTCTCTCAAAGGGGGAGAGAAATCCATGGTAAGATCCTTCCTTTTTGGTTAGTGACAAAAAGGGGGAGAGTTTGTATGAATTTTCGTAAACCTCTATGCTTTATATATTTTTATCAGAAAATTCGCATAAATTTTGTCATCACCAAAAAGGGGGAGATTGTTGAACCACTTTGTGGTTGTCCTTATATTTTGGTGATAACAAAACTTATGATGATTTCATATATATCTTTGTTGATTAAATACTATTGAATATTTTGTTTCATATGAGTCGCATCAATCTCATAGAAAAATGCCAAGTCTTTCATTGATGCAATATTTGGCGCACTAAAATGATAAAGTCGATGTCTAACTCATATACATCGATTTCTGTTTAAGTGCCAAAGCAACAAGCGAAACAATTTGCTAAGAAGTCGATGCCATAACGATTTCTTCTTTGAGCGCATTGATTTGATAAGAAATCGTTCCCATAACGATTCCTTAAGTGACCGAAAAGATTTGATAAGAAGTCGATGCCATAACAATTTCATAAGTGATCACATCGACTTCTTCAGGTGATCAGAACGATTTGCTTTCACAACGATTTCATAAGTTACACAACGATTTGATCATGTAACGATTCGTTAAGTGAAACATCGATTTTATCGTACAATGATTTGATAAGTAAGCACAACGATTTGTTCTCACAACGATTTCTTTAGACCGTAACGATTTCTTAAGTGAACGCATCGACTTGTTTTTCACATCGATTTGTTCATAAACTTGCAACGATTTACTTGTAAATGAACAACGATTGTATAACTCATATTCACATAGATTTCTCTTGAATATTTTGAAAGTGTTTTTGGCGCTCATTGAAAAGTCAAATATCTTCTGACAGATAAAGCTGCATGCTTGATTCAAAGCAGTGTCAGAAAAAGATTTGACCTATCAATTTTAGCATGTTAAGAGAAATACAGCAGAGTGCACTGTCATCGTGAAAACACTATTTTGTGCTGACACACTGCTCCATGCTCACAGATCTCAAAGACCCCCAAAGGTAGATCAAGACAAGAGATCAGCAACGACTAGAAGAGCTACAATGGATCTCTTCAATGGATCTATTCTAAAGCTGCTCATATAAAAGATGGAGCATTGCTGAAGAACAAAAAAAAAGAGCCTTCCTGAAAATCCTTCAAGGAGTGTACAACTGTGAGAAGAACCTTCACGCCACAAACACTCAGAGAAAGAGAGAAGAGCTCGAGCCAAAATCTACAGAAGCTTTCAAGCAGAAGTCTTCATCGCCTTCAAGCCTTCTTCTCTTCCATTCTCCCTATGCTCATTGTAATCTTGAGGGAGAGCCTGTGACTGTGAGCTAAGTCCTTAGTGTTCATCTGCATTAGCTCTTCAGTCTTGTTCTTTCTTTTATAAGAAAGATCCTTGTCCAGCTGTAGGACTGTATACAGTGTGTAACCTAGCTAGAGGTTAGTGTCTAGCAGAACCTTGTTGGGGTTTGTACCAACAGGACCTAGCTGGGGGTTTAAGTCTAGCAGAACCGCATTGGGGTTTGTTCCAGGATGTTTACTTCTGAACCTGTAAAAGAAGTAGGTTTGCTTCTGAGCCTAGAAAAGAAGTGGGCTGCCTTCTTGCCCGGGAAAGAGAAGAAGACCTGGTGGGGTATCCAGGGTGTTGTAGTGTCCTTGAAGGGGACCGTACCTTCAGTTAGTGAAATCCCAAGAGGTTGCTTGGGGACTGGACGTAGGACTTCCATGTGGGAAGGGCCGAACCAGGATAAATTCCTTGTGTCCTTTGTGTGATTGTTTATTTGCTTCCGCACTACTACTCTTTATCACACTAATCTAACCAAACCTTCAAGTGTTAATGTTTTGATTTCAGATTTCAGAAAAACCTATTCACCCCCCCCCCCCCTTTTAGGTTACCTTGCTTCCGTATACATAAAGGGACAACAAACAAGTCGTTATGAAAAGCAAGTCGATGTGTTCAACGAAGAAATTGTTATGAACACTTAACAAATCGTTATGAGCTTTAAAGAAATCGTTTCGTGAAGCAAATCATTATGAGCTCTAAAGAAGTCGTTGCGCGAAGCAAATCGTTATGAGCTCTAAAGAAATCGTTGCGCGAAGTAAATCGTTATAAGCTCTAAAGAAATCGTTGCGCGAAGCAAATCGTTATGAGCTCTAAAGAAATCGTTGCGCGAAACAAATCGTTATGAGCTCTAAAGAAATCGTTGCGATAAGCAAATCCTTATGATGGGCAAATCGTTATGATGACTTAAGAAGTCGTTACGATGAGCAAATCGTTACGATGGGCAAATCATTATGATGACTTAAGAAATCGTTGCGATGAGCAAATCGTTACGATGGGCAAATCGTTATGATGAATTAAGAAATCGTTGCGATAAGCAAATCGTTACGATGGGCAAATCGTTATGATCACTTAAGAAATCGTTGCGATGAGCAAATCGTTACGATTAGCAAATCGTTATGATGACTTAAGAAATCGTTGCGATGAGCAAATCGTTACGATGGGCAAATCGTTATGATGACTTAAGAAATCGTTGCGATGAGCAAATCGTTACGATGGGAAAATCGTTATGATGACTTAAGAAATCGTTGCGATGAGCAAATCGTTATGATGACTTAAGAAATCGTTGTGACTTTCAACCGAAATCGATGTGGACTTAGATAGATACATTCTTGAAATAAGTAATGCTTCAGAAATATAATGCTTACAATATTGGCTTGATGGACCTTGACCTTGGAGTATTTCCTGTACTTAAGACTTAGAGAACTTTGATAAGGTTTTGTTAATTACCAAAATATATGTATATTTAAAAATTACGTGGGGACAAACTGATCATCAATCTCCCCCTTTTTGGTGATGACAAAAAATTATCAATAAGCATGAATATTTTCGGAAACAATTTCAAACATGCTAAGTATTTTTCTAAATCTGAAGATTTTCGGAATGTATTTCAGACATGCTAATTTTCTCCCCCTTTTTGTCAGTAAGCAAAAAGATACTTTGGGACAAAGAAAGAAGAGAAAAGATGGAAGGGCACACAACCAACATATATTAATCAGTTTTGAGGATTTACAGATAAGTAATAAGCAGGGGATAACAAGGAGCCAAAATGCCGGATTACAGGGATTGCCTGGCGTTCCCGCTCTTCAAAGAAGGCTTGAAAGGCCCCAATTTCAATTTGATAGGAAGGTCCCATGGTGGGAGCCATCCGTTTGATATGAAGCTGCCTTTGATCTGAAATGAAGTCCCCATACTTAACACTGCCAAGGGCTAACTTGTAAGTTAGGAAGGACCCAAAGCTGGCAAATCGAAGAAAGGCTTCAATCTTGAGTGGATAGTCAATCTTAAGCGACCGAAGCTCTTGCTTTAAAGCAAAGAAAACTTTGTATCTTTCGACCCAGGTCAAATAGGAATCCCGGATGAGGTGAAGAGAGTTGGAATCCAAAAATTCACCAGGTGACAGGGGAGGTTGATTGGAGCTGGCCTGAGAGGCATTTAGATCACCTAGCTGCTGAGCAGACAAGGGATAGAGTTGCGTCCACTCTTCAGGAGACAGCCGCTCACATTCAGAGAGAATGGGGGCCAGAACATCTGCCTTGATATGCCCCTGAAGATATTGCCTGAAGATGAATCTTGGAAAGGATAAGTCACGACCGTCTTGCACAAATAATCTGGCCATTACCCTTGCAGCTCGCTCAAAGATAAGTGTTCCCACGGAAGAGTCCATAATCAAAGCATGGAGAGGGGGAAGGAACACTACATCAGGAATAACCAGGGTGGCAAAATCAACCTGAAGGGACTCAGTATGAGCTGTGCTTGAACTGAGGGCCCTGATGGAGGCACGAAACTGACCCAACTGAGATTCTGGGAGGCGATTTACATAGCAGTAGTTACTGTACATTGATACTGCCGGATAAATTTGATTTCTTTCTGAATGAAGGGGCCAAAGAAATTCTTGTGATGGATTTGGAACCACTCAGAAAGGGGAAGAGGAGCTTCCCTAGGCGGATATCGGGCAGCTTGAACTCGGCGGAATTGACTGTACAGGTCTTTGTTGCTTCGAGCCCACTGCTCTTCAGTTTTGGCTTCAGTCATGGAGAAGATTTTTGACTGTTGAGCCTTAGAGAGATGGGTATAGGGTAAGATGGTGGTGAGATGTTCATAAGGATTTTGGAAAGGAAGGCCAAAAATATGGGCAAAAACTACCTTTTGAAGATATTCTTCATAGATAAGTTTCTGCTTGTTGGAGATAGAGAGGGAAAACCACAGGGGAGGATAGCAAGGTTCAGAAGAGACAGGATGAGAGGATGTGAGTCTTCTCTTCTTAGAGACAGGACTAGAAGAGCCTGTCCTGTGAGAGTGGGTCCCAACAGCCAGGACTGAACGAAGTATTGCTACTTCAAATTCATCCTTAATATCCTGGATTTCTATTTGTGTGAGTTGGGCACCCTCAGGGATAATGGTAATGAAAGAGGGAGGTGTAGGTGGATTGAAGATAGAATCAAGAGTGACTGTAGGAAGAACAAAAGTTTCTGAAGTAGAAGGACTAGAAGAGGAAGGTCCAGCTGAAGCGGATGCTGGTGGAAGCTGAGGAGGAGAGGATGGTGGAGGAGGAACAATGGTGGAAGAAGCAGGAGATGAGGCAAGTTGAGAGGAAAAAGGTTGGGGAGAGGAAACAGATCTTGAACGGGGTCGTTTAAAGGTGGTTGGAGCTGGAGGTGCAGTGGAAGAAGATGGAGGAGAGGGAGCAGCTGGAGTGGTAAGAGAAGAAGAGGCAGGGGGCTCAGGAGCTACAGCCTGGTCTTCTTGTTCAGCTACCGGATCCACTGGATTGAGTGACTTCTTCTCCGGTCCAGACTCCTGACACAGAATAGAATCTTCACTAGGCACCTTTTCAGAGGGCTGAACTTCAACACTTGGCCCTGATGGCCCTGCTGGAGCAACAACTGAAGGCCCTGATGGCCGCTCCACAAGATCAACACTGACTTGCCCTGATGGCCCTGCATTAACCTCACTTGGCCCTAAAGGCCCATGCTGTTGAGGAGTAGGATCTTTGGGCCCTACTGCCTTCAAAACCTCAGACAACATCAACTTCATAGAGGTTAGCTCCTTATTGAGACACTTCAAAGCAACATTTGATTGATAAAAGTCATTTGACAAAGATGCCTGGCGCTCAATGACAGTATTTACAGCTAAATTTACTGAGTCCAGGACTGCACCTTGATCATCCAATCGCTTCAAGATGGGCTTTAAGTGCATCTTCTTTAAAAAATTCTTCTGCCTTTTGTGAGCAGTTTTCTTGCTGGGGCTTCCCTTGTCTACTTGCTCCTCGATCTCTATTGGAGCTTCAAACTGCTCTTCATTCGCAGGAGCATCTTCATTAAGTGCATCTTGAGATGCTGCTTCCTTCTCAATATTTTGCTCCCCCTGAATAGGAGCATCCTCCACAGATCTTTCTTGCTCCCCTTGAATAGGAGCATCAACCAATACAAAGTCTTCAATGTGGCCAGGTGCCACAGACTGATCAACCAAACTCCCACCAGTGTTTTGATCCACTTGGGAGGAGTGAATGGAGTCTAATACTTGACGGAGTACAGAAGCCATAGAGGAGGTGGGAAGAGGATCCTCTGATCTTCTGACAGAATCTGCTACTTCTGAATTTTCTTTAGCAACCGGAGTCTCCATTGCAACTTCTGTGATGGCAACAACTTCCAATGAAGCACTAGGTGTTGCGGCCTCTTTTGCTGCTGGTTCTGCAATTGCAGATGGACCCTCTGATTCTACTGCTACTGCTTCGAGTTGGACTTCTTGGGCTTCCCTTAGGATGGGTTCACCCTCAGCTACTGATGTCTTTGTCCAAACTCCGCTGACCACTGAAAAACCGCTTTTCCTTAGATTTTTGGACCTAATTGCTTGGCCCATTTTCTCTACAACGGCGCCAGAAACATCTACTTCAAACTGCTGAAAGACTTTGGTGAGCAAGTGAGCATAGGGTAGGGATATATTCAACTTACTCTTGGTATCCCATATTTGATCATGAGCAAACCTCATCCTTTCCATCATTACTTCGGCCATGTTGATTTCTTGGTTCTGAATGGCCAAAAACATCATATCCGAGTCTACCTTGGTGCAAGTTGAGAAAGTTGCACTTCTTGGAACCAAAATCTGACAAACTATGAAATGAAGGAGGCGATTGAGAGCACTCAACTGATTAATATCTAACTTCCCATCTCTCAGTCTGAACCCTGGTCCTACAATACCAAGTCCTTTAGCTTGGGCGTCCATGGTGTGAACCCCACTGTGCCCGAAAGTATTTACTCCAAACAACAAATGCAACAGCTCATGATCTATCTTTATTTGGATTCCCTTGACTGATGAAACCAGGGACCCGTCTGCCTCTGTCCTCAAGCACACATAAAAAGCCTTCACGAGGTCTGGATAGCTTACCTCAGAGAAGGTGGTGATTCCCATCCACTGCATCCTGCTCATTGCGGCCACTACACTGTGCATGCCATTTTTCTCGAGATCAGCTACATCCACTGCCTTATTTCCACAAACCTTGGTCTTCACGAAAGTAAACCTTTCCTGCTGCTCTGCTGATAGAAACTCAGCACTGTAGCCACCCAAACTGCCGGAGATAACGGACGATGCCATGGACTTTGGGTGAAGAGGGTTTTCTGGAAGGTTGAGATGAAAGATGAGAGAAAGGTCCTCAAGAAATTCTTCGCGGGAAGAAGAGAGGAACTTCAAAGATGAGAGAAAGGTCCTCAGCCAACCAGACGAAAGAGGGAAAAAGGTGAAAGGGGGGAGATGAATCATTTTCACATCGATTTTGGGGTTAAAAAAATTGCGGAAAAGCGAAGCGCCAAGAGGTGGTAGAAAACGACAAATAAGTTTGACCAGCCAAAGCAAACTTTATTAAGAAGAGCGACCAGAAGGGAACAATTTTAAATTTCTTTTGCTTAAAGCCAAGGAGAGAAAATTTACTTAATTCTAAACATTTATGTCCCAGTTTTAAACAGAAGTCTTTTCACAAATTACACATGCCCAATTCCCTTCTAAAGAAAGGTGAATCTCTCTTCGGGTAAGGCTTTTGTGAAAATATCTGCTAACTGACCATTTGTGTCAATAAAGGATATTTCTATGTTACCATTTGCTACATGATCATGAATAAAATGATATCTAATCTCAATATGCTTGGTCCTTGAATGCTGGACTGGATTTTTGGTGAGATTGATAGCACTGGTGTTGTCACGTAGTAGTGGAATTGATTTGATGTTTAGTTTGAAATCCTCAAGTTGTTGCTTTATCCATAGGAGTTATGTACAGCAACTTCCAGCAGCCACGTATTCAACTTCAGCTGTAGACAGTGCCACTGAATTTTGTTTCTTTGAGGACCAGGATATTAAACATCCTGCAAGAAATTGACAACAACCACTGGTGCTTTTTTTATCTACTTTGCATCCAGCATAGTCAGCATCAGAATATCCTACTAGATTAATTTCACAAGACTTTGGATACCACAAACCTAAATCATGAGTTCTAGCTAAGTATCTAAATATTCTTTTTACGGAGATCAAATGAGATTCTCTAGGATCTGCTTGATATCTTGCACACATGCATACACTGAATAGAATATCGGGTCTACTGGCCGTTAAGTAAAGAAATGAACCAATCATACCTCTGTAGATCTTTTGATCTACTTTCTTACCATTCTTGTCACTATCCATCCTTGTAGTTGTACTCATGGGTGTTGAGAGTGGCTTTGTGTTCTCAAAACCAAATTTCTTCAAAAGCTCTTTGGTGTATTTTGCTTGACAGATGTGGGTGCCATCTTTTCCTTGCTTGATTTGTAGTCCAAGGAAATAATTTAGCTCCCCCATCATGCTCATCTCAAACTCTCCCTGCATCAACTTTTCAAAGTACTTGCAAAGGAGTTCATTAGTAGATCCAAAGATAATGTCATCTACATAAATCTGTACAAGTAATATGCTTTTAACTTTTGTTTTCACAAATAGAGTGTTATCTACCTGTCCTCTAGTGAAACCATGGTTTAATAAAAATGAGCTAAGCCTTTCATACCAGGCTCTTGGAGCTTGCTTTAAACCATATAATGCCTTATGAAGTTTAAAAACATGATTTGGAAATTCTGTATCATCAAAGCATGGAGGCTGTTCAACATACACTTCTTCCTTAATTAAGCCATTTAAAAAGACGGATTTAACATCCATTTGAAATAATTTTAAATCCAAAGTAGATGCATATGCTAATAAAATTCTAATAGCCTCAAGTCTAGCTATAGGTGCATAAGTTTCATCGAAATCTTTGCCTTCCTCTTGGGAGTAGCCTTGAGCCACCAATCTGGCCTTGTTTCTTAAGATTACACCAGTCTCATCCAATTTGTTTCTAAACACCCATTTGGTGCCAATAACTGGATGGTCTGATGGTCTGGGAACAAGTGACCATACTTGGTTTCTCTTGAACTAATTTAGTTCATCTTGCATGGCTATAATCCAAGATTCATCAGTGAGAGCTTCGTTGACTGTCTTAGGCTCTATTTGAGAGACAAATGCTAGATAATCACAAGGTATTACAATAGCTCTTGTTCTTACCCCTACAGATGGATCACCAATAATGTTCTAAGGTGGGTGATCTTTCTTGTATCTCCACTCCTTTGGAAGATTTTCATGTGTAATATCTTTTTGTTGCAAGTCTTTCAGAGGTGGATCATCCCTGTCTTCAATTGAGGTATCCTTTAGTTTCTTGGACAGTTCGTCTGCATCATCATTGTCACTATCTTCTTCCTTTCTCAAGGAAGGGTTAGTCTCATCAAAAAGAATATGCACAGACTGTTCAATTAATAAGGTACATTTGTTAAATACTCTATAACCTTTGGGTTTAGAAGCATACCCCATGAAGATAGCTTCATCTGATTTGGCATCCAACTTACCAATATCTCTTTTTCCATTATTGTGAATGAAGCAAGGACATCCAAAAGTCCTAAAGTGGCTGATCTTTGGCTTCTTTCCTTTAAATAGTTCGTATGCAATCTTCTTTAGAATTGGCCTGATCATTACTCTGTTGATAATATAGCTTGTTGTGTTCACTGCTTCAGCCCAAAAGTATCTTGGCAAATTATATTCTGACAACATTGTTCTTGCCATGTCCAATAGAGTTCATCCAATTTTGGCAACATTATTCTTAACATGTTTTCCTTTGGCACAAGGTCTGCAGACATCATCCAATTTTGTGCTGACCTTTGGCAGACCTTCCACAAGATTCTTCTTTAGCAGTTTTCTCATACCTCCTATGCTGCAATGTCCCAGTCTTCTATGCCACAACTCAGTTGATTTATCCTTGTTTGCTGCCAGACAAACTTCTTGATCCTTTAGTTCTTCAAGATGAAGTGCATACAGGTTCTTTTCTCTATTGGCTTCGAAAATTATTGCTCCATCCTTTAATATGCTGCACTTTGACTCTTGAAACTGAATCTGATGACCTCTGTCACAAAGCTGGCTGATGCTGATGAGATTGTGCTTCAGCCCTTTGACAAGCAATACATCTTCAATGACTATTTTTCCTGTGTTGCTCACGGAACCACTGCCAATTATTGTGCCTTTCCCATTGTCTCCATAGGTAACTGTTCCTTCTTCAGCTTGAAGATCGGTGAATAGCTTCCGATTCCTTGACATGTGCCTTGAGCACCCACTGTCCAAATACCATTTGGATGCTCGAGTATTACCCTGAAATAAAATCATCAAGTTTTAGGTACCCAAATTCTTTTGGGTCCTGAAGGGTTAGTATCATCAACTTTTCCTTTTATTATCCATTTCTTATGTCTTGTTGGACATGTAGCTTTTATGTGACCTAACTTATTGCAATGACTGCAACAATATGTTTTTGTTACTTTTTCAATATATTTGAAATTTGCTTTATATGATATGTCTTGTTCAGGTACAAATTTTGGAGTCAGGTATATTTTAGGATAGACTATGGTTTCTTCATTATCTGAAGGTGTATATCCTAATTCATATTTTTTCTTTCCTGATCTTCTAGCACCTTTTAATATTAAGGGATTTTTACCATTTGTAAATTTTTCCAATGTGCTGGATAACTTAATATTTTCTTCTGTTAGTGTCTTAATTTCAGTTTTCAGTTGATCTGAGCTTGCTTGTTTTTCTAGTTTCATTATTTGTTCATTTTTAACTTTTAGATCCTCACATAACAGTTCATTTCTCCTTTTAAGTTCAGTTATTTGGCTTTCTAATTGATCATTTTCTGATTTTAGACCAGAGTTTGTGTTTTCTAGACAAGTATTATTTTCTTGCTTACTCTTAACAATTTGGTTGCTTCTCTATATTTACTGTATAATTCGTTGAAAGCTTCTTCTAAATTATCAGAATCTGAACCATTACAAGAATCAAAGGATGAGTCAGAGGTTACCTTTTCTTCGGTATTTGCCATGAAAGCCAGGTTGGCTTCTTCCTCATCACTGGTTGAGCTTGACTCACTGTCTGAGTCGCTGCTGTTGCTCCATGTAGCTGCCATTGACTTTTCTTATATTTCCTGAATTTCTTGGAGCTCTCTCTCTTCCTGAATTCAGGCTTCTTGAGCTTTGGACATTCAGCTTTGATATGTCCTGGCTTTTTGCACTCGTAGCATATGTGCTCACTCTTCTTTTGATCCTTTCCATCTGGTTTCTTGAAGTCTTTATTTCTTTTGAAGTGTCTTCTACCAGATTGGAACTTCTTCTTCTTTGCTAGAATGCGTTGCAATCTTTTTGACAGCATGGCTTCTTCATCTTCACAGCCACTTGAGTTCTCATCTTCAGCTGATGACTCATCTGACTTGTCTTCTTCTGCTTTAAGAGCATTTGAATGCTTCTTTCTGCTAGAGGACTCTCCTAGCCTTTCCATATTGATCTCATGGGCCATAAGGGACCCAATGAGTTTTTCCAAAGACATCCTTTTCAGATCATTAGCTTCTTCAATAGCTGTGACCTTTGGGGTCTATGAGGATGGTAAGGATCTAAGAATTTTCCTTACCATATCTCCAATTTCATAGGTTTTTCCTAGTCCGGCTAACCCATTTGTGATATCTGTAAATCTACTGAACATCTGGGTTATGGATTCACCTGATTGCATCTAAAATCTTTCATATTGTATAACAAGAATATCAATTCTTGTCTCCTTCACCTTGTCTGTGCCTTCATAGGGAATTCTAAGCTTTTCCCACATCTCCATTGCGGATTTGCAAGATGAAACTCTGTTGAATTCCTTTTTGCTTAGCGCACAGCACAAAATACTCTTTGATGATCAGTCTGTCCCCATGTAATTTTAATTAATTACATATGTATTTTAGTGATTAATAAAACTTCATCAATAATCTCTAACATATTTCATAAGTCTTAAGTACAGGAAAATTACCAAGGTCAATCAAGTCAATGTTGGTAAGTATTGCCTTACTGAAGCTTTAATCCTTTCAACATGATATTTCTCTAAGTCCACATCGACTTCTGTTGAAAGTCATAACGATCTCTTTATGAGCATATCAATTTCAATATAGCTATAATAATTTGATATCACAACAATTTCATAAGTGTTTTAACGATTTCCTTGTAAGACTGGAAAGTCATGTTGTTTCAAACAAGTCGATCATGTAACGATTCTATAAGTCATCACATCGATTTCTTTAGAACTCGCAACGACTTACTCGCCGTAACGATTTCTTAAGTAATCATAATGATTTCTTTAGAACTCGCAACGACTTGCTCGCCGTAACGATTTCTTAAGTAATCATAATGATTTCTTTAGAACTCGCAACGACTTGCTCGCCGTAACGATTTCTTAAGTAATCATAATGATTTATTTAGAACTTGCAACGACTTGCTCGCCGTAATGATTTCTTAAGTAATCATAATGATTTCTTTAGAACTTGCAACGACTTGCTCGCCGTAACGATTTCTTGAGTAATCATAACGATTTCTTAAGAACTCACAATGACTTGCTCGCCGTAACGATTTGTTAAGTGTTTCACAACGATTTCTTCAGTGAACACAACGATTTGCTTTGTATAACGATTTGTTAAGTGTTTCACAATGATTTCTTTAGTGAACACAACGATTTGCTTTGTATAACGATTTGTTAAGTGTTTCACAACGATTTCTTCAGTGAACACAACGATTTGCTTTGTATATCGATTTATTAAGTGTTTCACAATGATTTCTTCAGTGAACACAGCGATTTGCTTTGTATAATAATTTGTTAAGTGTTTCACAACGATTTCTTCAGTGAACACAACGATTTGCTTTGTATAACGATTTGTTAAGTGTTTCACAACGATTTCTTCAGTGAACACAATGATTTGCTTTGTATAACGATTTGTTAAGTGTTTCGCAACGATTTCTTCGGTGAACACAACGATTTACTTTGAATAAAGATTTATTAAGTGTTCATATTAAATCCTACAGTCAATGTAACGATTTGCTATGAATCATAACAACTTGGTCAAACTGACTTGTTCATAACGATTTCCTAAGTCATATAGTTTTCGATTTTATGTCTTACATCGACTTGATACTCCCTTTTTCTAAGAAGCGTTACTAGTCAAAGTCCACGTATATATCTCTCTGACACTTCTGCATTTATGAGATCTGGACGTACCTCTACATGCATGCAGACGATATCGTCCATTATCATGCTTACTTTGTATACGTCTTTTAGATTCAGCTATTTGGCTTTACTATTTTCATGACTATTTCTTTTAACGTTGACTGACATCAGAGACAGCTTAGCGGTCCGCTGTTCAAGATTGAAATTTGTGTAGATCTCTGATCCAGTTCCACTTTACAACGATTGGACAAATTAGAAGCCAAAGGATATCTCAGAAGATCTCATCTCTTTGCGTGCTCAAGTGATTAAAAGGCTGTTGATTGGAAGCTTCCAAGCATCATTCAGTCTAACGTCTACTTAAGAAAGAGACAACGGACACTTCAACATATATATTTCAAATTGGAGATATAAATACAAGATAGAAGATTAGAACAAGCACCGCGATACAACGATAGATTGAAAAACCTGGTTCAAGCTTTCAAATCTTCAAAAAAAGAATTCCAGAGCCAAGAACCTCATTCCACTTTTGCTTTCGCTCTTTGCTCTCCACACTGTAGTGAAAATCTTGAGAGAGCTTGTGTAGTTCTGAGAGTGTGCTTAGCTTAGATTCTTTGCTCTCAGTGCTAGTTGCTTCAGATCTTGGCTTGTTAAAAGCTTGATCTAGGGGCTTGATCTTATTCCATTCTCTTTGTGTTGTTTCCCTTCGGTTGTGAAGGAAGACCTGGTGGTATTCAGGGTGTAGTTTCCCTTCAGTTGTGAAGGAAGACCTGGTGGGGTATCCAGGGTGTTGTTATTCCCTTCGGGTGTGAAGGAAGACCAGCTGAGCTGGGTGTTGTAGCGTCCTTACGGGGACTGTACCCTAGTTAGTGAAATCCTGAGTGGTTGCTCAGGGTCTGGACGTAGGACTCCTAAGGAGAGGAGGTCTCAACTATGATAATCCTTTGTGTCGTGTGATTGCTTTCTTTGTGTGATTGGTATTTGAACTAACAGTCACTAACCTTCACCGAAGAACATTTTTGTGAATGTTTTTATTTACAGGTATCGTCTAGATTATTTTTTAACGACCCATTCACCCCCCTCTGGGCTCGTCAACTGGACAACAAGTGGTATCAGAGCTAGTCTCTTCGTCAAAGAAAAAGATCCAATGATCTGAAGAGTAAAGATCCATGGAAGCCCAAGGCAACATTGAAGGTCAGTCTGTCAACCGACCCCCTCTCTTCGATGGTGAAGATTATCCTTATTGGAAAACCAGAATGGAGTACTTCCTACAAGGCCACGATTATCAGATATCGTCCATAGTAGAAGAAGGTGATCTTCTAGTCACCAATGAGAAAGCTCAGTGGACAGATGATGACAGAAAGAAGATCTCCTTAAACTGCAAAGCAAAGAGCATTTTATGTTGTGCTTTAAGTAAAAAGGAGTTCAACAGAGTCTCAGCCTGCAAATCTGCAATGGAAATGTGGGAAAAGCTCAGGATTACTTATGAAGGCACAGACAAAGTGATGGAGACAAGAATCGACATTCTTGTCACTCAATATGAAAGATTTCAGATGCAACCAGGAGAGTCCATAACTCAAATGTTCAGTCAGTTCACTGACATTACTAATGGACTGGCTGCTCTGGGGAAAACTTATGAGATTGGAGATATGGTGAGGAAAATTCTTAGATCCTTACCATCCTCATGGACCCCAAAGGTCACAGCGATTGAAGAAGCTAATGACCTGAAAAGAATGTCTTTAGAAAAGCTCATCGGGTCCCTTATGGCCCATGAGATCAATATGGAAAGGCTAGGAGAGTCCTCAAGTAGAAAGAAGCACTCCAACGCTTTAAAAGCTGAAGAAGACTCACTAGAAGAAAGCTCAGATGAGAGTGAGAGTGTTGAGGACAGTGAAAATGAGGAAGCAATGCTCTCTAGAAGATTGCAGCGGATTCTAGCTAAGAAGAAGAAGTTCCAATCTGGTAGAAGGCACTTCAAAAGAAACAAGGACTTCAAGAAACCAGATGGAAAAGATCTAAAGAAAGGAGAACCCATCTGCGATGAATGCAAAAAACCAGGACACATCAAAGTTGAGTGTCCAAAATTCAAGAAGCCGGAGCTCATGAAGAAAGAAAGCTCCAGGAAGTTCAGAAAATACAAGAAGAAGGCGATGGCAGCAGCATGGGAAAACAGTAGCGACTCAGACAGTGAGTCAAGCTCCTGCAGCGATGAAGAAGAGGCCAATTTGGCTTTCATGGCTAATACCGAAGACAAGGTAACTTCTGCCTCCTCTTTTGATTCATGCAATGATTCTGATTCAAATAATTTAGAGGAAGCATTTAACAAACTATATGATAAATATAAAGAAGTAACTAAACTATTAAAAGCTAGTAAGAAAAATAGTACTTGTTTAGAAAACACTAACTCTGATCTGAAAACAGAAAATGAAGAGTTAGAAAAATAAATAATTGAACTTAAAAGAAGAAATGAATTATTATGTGAAGACTTAAAAGATAAAAATAAATAAATAGCGAAATTAGTAAAACAAGAAAATGTAGATGAACTAAGGAAAGAAATTAAAGACTTAAATGAAGAAAATGTTAAACTATCAAGCACATTAGAAAAATTCACAAATGGTAAAAATTCATTAGTATTAAAAGGAGCTAGACGTTCAGGAAAGAAGAAAGATGGTGTAGGTTACACACCACCCAAAAATGGAGAAACAATAATTCCACCTAAAGTATATCCGACTCCAAAATTTGTCTCTGAACAAGATATAGCATACAAAGCTAACTTTAAATATATTGAAAGAGTAACAAAAACATCTTGTTGTAGTCATTGCAATAGGTTAGGTCACATAAGAACCACGTGTCCAACAAGACATAAGAAATGGGTAATAAAAGGGAAAATTGATGATACTAACCCATCAGGACCCAAAAGAATTTGGGTACCTAAAACTTGATGGTTTTATTTCAGGTTAACCCTCAAGCATCCAAATGGTATTTGGATAGTGGGTGCTCAAGGCACATGTCAGGAAACCAGAAGTTATTCACTCATCTCCAAACTGAAGAAGGAACAGTTACTTATGGAGATAATGGGAAAGGAATAGTAATAGGTAGTGGCTCTGTGAATAATAAAGGAAGAACAGTTATAGAAGATGCGTTGCTTGTCAAAGGATTGAAGCATAATCTTATTAGCATCAGCCAGCTATGTGACAGAGGCCATCAGATCTAGTTTCAAGAATCGAAATGCAACATACTGAAGGATGGATCAGTCATCTTTGAAGCAAATAGAGAAAAGAACTTATATGTGCTCTATCTTGAGGAACTCAAAGAACAAAATGTCTGTCTGGCAGCAAATAAAGAAAAATCTACTGAATTATGGCACAGACAACTAGGACATTGCATCATAGATGGCATGAGAAAATTGCTGAAGAAAAATCTTGTAGTAGGTCTGCCAAAGGTCAGTGCAAAAATGGAAGGTGTCTGTAGACCTTGTGTCAAGGGAAAGCACACCAAGAGCTCCTTCAAGTCAAAGACGGTGGTAACCACCTCAAAACCCTTAGAGCTCCTTCATATGGATCTATTTGGGCCAATGAGGACTATCAGTCTTGGAGGAAAGAACTTTGGATTTGTCATAGTCGATGATTACTCAAGATTCACATGGGTATCATTCCTAGAGCATAAAGATGACACATTTGATAACTTTGTCAGTTTCAGCAAGAAAGTTCAGAAGGATCAGAAGTTCAGCATTATTTCTATGCGATCAGATCATGGTGGTGAATTTCAGAATGAAAAATTTGCTAAGTTCTGTGATGATCAGGGAATTGAGCATAATTTCTCAGCACCAAGGACACCACAGCAAAATGGAATTGCCGAGAGAAAGAATAGAACTCTATTGGATATGGCAAGAACAATGTTATCAGAATACGATCTGCCAAGGTATTTTTAGGTTGAAGCAGTCAACACAGCAAGCTACATTATTAACAGAGTAATGATTAGGCCAATCCTAAAGAAGACTGCATATGAATTGTTCAAAGGAAAGAAACCAAAGATCAGCCACTTCAGGACATTTGGATGTCCTTGCTTCATCCACAACAATGGAAAAAGGGACATTGGTAAGTTGGATGCCAAATCAGATGAAGGCATCTTCATGGGGTACACCTCTAAACCCAAAAGGCTATAGAGTATTTAATAAACGCACTTTATTAATTGAACAGTCTGTACATATTATTTTTGATGAAACTAACCCTTCCCTGAGAAAGGAAGAAGATAGTGACAATGATGATACAGATGGACTGTCCAAGAAACTAAAGAATACATCAATTGAGGACAAGGATGATCCACCTCTGGAAGACATGCAACAAAAGGAAATTACACATGAAAATCTTCCAAAGGAGTGGAGATACAAGAAAGATCACCCACCTGAGAATATTATTGGTGATCCATCTATTGGGGTAAGAACAAGAGGTAACATGATACCCTGTGATTATTTAGCATTTGTTTCTCAAATAGGACAATCAATGAAGCTCTTGGTGATGAATCTTGGATCTTGGCCATGCAAGATGAACTAAATCAGTTCAAGAGAAACCAAGTATAGTCACTTGTTCCTAGACCATCAGACCATCCAGTTATTGGCACCAAATGGGTGTTCAGAAACAAGTTGGATGAGGCTAGTGTGATCTTAAGAAACAAGGCCAGATTGGTAGCTCAAGGCTATTCTCAAGAGGAAGGCATAGATTTCGATGAAACCTATGCACCTATAGCTAGACTTGAGGCCATTAGAATACTACTAGCATATGCATCAGCATTAGACTTAAAACTATTTCAAATGGATGTCAAATCTGCATTCTTAAATGGTTTTATAAAAGAGGATGTTTATGTGGAACAACCCCCGGCTTTTGATGACACAAAATTTCCTAATCATGTTTTTAAACTTCATAAGGCATTATATGGTTTAAAGCAAGCACCTAGGGCCTGGTATGAAAGGCTTAGTTCTTTTCTTCTAAACCATGGTTTTAGTAGAGGTCAAGTAGATAGCACTCTTTTTGTAAAATCAAAAGTTAAAAGCATACTACTTGTACAGATCTATGTAGATGATATTATCTTTGGATCTACTGATGAATCCCTTTGCAAGTATTTTGAAAAGTTGATGCAGGGAGAATTTGAGATGAGCATGATGGGAGAGCTCAATTATTTCCTTGGACTACAAATCAAGCAAGGAAAAGATGGCACTCACATTTGTCAAGCAAAATACATCAAGGAGCTGTTAAAGAAATTTGGTTTTGAAAACACAAAGCCACTCCCAACTCCCATGAGTACATCTACCAGGATGGTAAGAAAGTAGATCAAAAGATCTACAGAGGTATGATTGGCTCATTACTTTACTTAACAGCTAGTAGACCCGATATTCTATTTAGTGTATGCATGTGTGCTAGGTATCAAGCAGATCCTAGAGAATCACACTTAATCTCTGTGAAAAGAATATTTAGATATTTAGCTAGAACTCATGATTTAGGTCTGTGGTATCCAAAATCCTGTGAAATTAGTTTAGTAGGATATTCTGATGCTGACTATGTTGGATGCAAAGTAGATAGAAAAAGCACCAGTAGTTGCTGTCAATTTCCTGCAGGGTGTTTGATATCCTGGTCATCAAAGAAACAAAATTCAGTGGCGCTGTCTACAGCTGAAGCTGAGTACGTGGCTGCTGGAAGTTGCTATACACAACTCCTATGGATAAAGCAACAACTTGAAGATTTTGGATTAAATATCAAATCGATTCCACTATTGTGTGACAACACCAGTGCTATCAATCTCACCAAAAATCCAGTCCAACATTGAAGGACCAAGCATATTGAGGTTAGATATCATTTCATTCGTGATCGTGTTGCAAATGGTAATATTGAAATATCGTTTATTGATACAAATAGTCAGTTAGCAGACATTTTCACAAAAGCCTTACCTGAAGAGAGATTCACATCTCTTAGAAGGGAATTAGGCATGTGCAATTTGTGAAAAGAGGTTTGTTTAAAACTGGCACATGAAATTTTAGAATTAAGTAAATTTTCTCTCCATGGCGTTAAGCAAAAGAAATTCAAATTATCCCTATAACCGTTCTTCTTTTTAAAGTCGGTTTGAATAGTCAAACTCTTTTGTCGTTTTCTACCACCTCTTGGCGCCTCTCTTTCCAATACATTTATTAATTCCCAAAAATCAATGCGAAGAACGATTTATCTCCCGTCTTCAACCTTTTCCCTCTTTCGTCTGGTTGCCTCAGTCGATGCCCTAACAACTCCAACATCTCTCTCTGCTCATTTGAAATTTCTCTCTTCTTCTCGCGAAGAAATTCTTGAGGACCTTTCTCTCCTCCTTCCTTCTCAACCCTCCAGGAAACCTCCTCACCTGATTCCATGGCTGCATCCATCGTTTCCGGGAGTCTGGGTGGCTACAACGCCGAGTTCCTTACTCCTGAGCAGCAGGAGAGGTTCAAGTTTGTGAAGACCAAAGTTTGTGGGAACAAGGCAGTGGATATAGCCGATCTCGAAAAGAATGGCATGCACAGTGTAGTAGCAGCAATGAACAGGATGCAGTGGATGGGAATCACCACCTTCTACGAGGTAAGCTATCCAGACCTCGTGAAGGCTTTTTATGTGTGTCTGAGAACAGAGGCAGACGAGTCCCTGGTTTCATCTGTCAAGGGAACCCTGATAAAAATAGATCATGAATTATTGCGTTTGTTGTTTGGAGTGAAGACTTCTAGACACAGTGGGGTTCACACCGTGGACGCCAAAGCTAAAGGTCTTGGCATTGTAGGGCCAGGGTTCAGACTGAGAGACGGTAAGCTAGACATTAATCAACTGAATGCTTTCAACCGCCTCCTTCATTTCATCGTTTGTCAGATTTTGGTTCCTAGAAGCGCAACCTTTTCTACTTGTACTAAAGTAGACTCAGACATGATGTACTGGGCCATACAGAACAAGGAAATCAATATGGCCGCAGTGATGTTGGAAAGGATGAATTTCGCCAGAGATCAGATCTGGGATACCAAAAGTAAGCTCAATATTTCTTTCCCTATGATCATTTACTTACTAAGGTTTTCAAGCATTTTGATATTGATTTGTCTGGAGCTGTTGTTGAGAAAATGGGCCAATCAATTAGGTCCAGAAACCTAAGGAAAAGTAGCTTTTCAGTGGTCAATGGTGTTTGGTCTAAGACCTCAGTGGCAAAGGGAGAGGCCATTATAGGAGATCTTCCTGATGTTTAGGAAGAAGCAGCAGAACCTAGAGCTGCAGAAATTGAACCAGTAGCACCAGCAGAATTAGTAGCAGCTGAATCAAGAGCAGCAGTTGAGGCAGTAGGACCATCTGAACTGGCAGCAGAGCTAGCAGGGTCACCCATTATAGTAGGAGTTTCACCTTCTGCAGAAGAATTTTCAGAAGCACCTGCAAGAGTATTAGTGGCAATTTCTAGTGAAAGGATTGAGGACATCTCTCCTGAGGAGATTGTCCCTATTGTGTCTACAGAAGCAGACACTCTACCCACCTCTATGGTAGCATCCATACTTAGATGGGTAGTGGACTCTATCCTCACCACCCCAGTCACTTCAGAGACTGGTGGTTGTTCAGCAGAAGAGGTTGTGGCATCATGCCACATTGAGGAATCAATTGCAGCACCAGTTCAGGAGGAGCAATCAGATGCTCTAGCAGATGTTGTTTTGGAAGAGGCTCCCATTCATGGGGAGCAAGAGCCAATGGAAAAGGATGCTCCTGTTCAGGGGGGGCAATCAAAGGAAGGACCAGCAGAAGCAGCTCACTGTGATGAGTCTATGGGCTGTGTACCAGCTGATGAAGACTTGCCTAATGCTCAGAATGATGTCAGAGATGGGGAGACAGCCAGCTCCTCTGACTCAGATGATGATCAGCAGCCTCCAGCTTCAGAGGCCAGGAAGAAAGGAAAAGAAGTAGATTATGGAGTCCCACTCCTATCAGATACTCCATTTGAAAGGCAGATGAGGCAGAAAATAGTGATCAATTTAAAGCCTGTGATTGAGAGACTTGATGTTCAAGGTACAATTTTGTGTTCTCTTCAGTCTGATGTCAATTCCATTTTCATGAGCCAAGCTTCAGCTTCTAAGGAAATTTTCGGTATTAGAAATGCCATGAAATGGTTCAACAAAGAGATGTGGAATAAGAAATCAATGCTATCTGAGATTCTGAAGGCAGTTGGAGCTCCAGCTCCTCCTCCTCCTGCACCTCCTGCAGATCAGAACTTGGGTGCTAATTCTCCTAGGCCATCAGGGCCATCAGTTCAAGAGTCAGGGCCATCAGGGCTAGCACCAGTAGCAGCAGAGGCAGAAGTTAATGTGCAAGGGCCATCTGGGCCAGCTGAGCAGGTTGAAGGGCCTCCAGGGCCAGCTGAGCAAGTGTTAGGGCCATCAGGGCCATTGGAGAGTGGACCTGTGCAGACAGAGGTTGAAGAAAAGGTCTTGGCACCTAAGCCTCCAGCTCCTTCTCCTCCCTCTCACACACCAGTTCCTCCATCTCCTCCATCAGCTCCTACAGCACCCCCTGCTCCTCAGCCATTCAAAAAGCCTCAATCCAGACCCATCTCATCTCCAACACCATTTCCTTCTCAATCCACCTCATCTCTTGCAACTTCTATTCACATACTTCCACCTCCACCTATTTCTGAGGTGCCTCCAGCATCCTCTGCTGGAGCCTCATCCTCCTCTGGTCCCTCCCCTGGACCAGTTGATGACATTCCCACTACTTCTCATTCATTTCTTCATCCTTCTCCTCCACCCTCTTTCATCACTATAATCCCTGAGACAGCTCAACTTGACTGTCCCTTTATAGAAAAAATAAAGGATGAGTTTGAGGAAGGCATTCTCAGGTCTGTGCTGAAGGTTGGGGAGCACATCCATAGGGCAGACTCTTCCAGTCCTGCACCTAAGAAGAGGAAAATTTCTTCTACCTCCATTTCATCTTAGCCTAAATACCCTCCTTTGTGGTTTTTCCTCACAGTGGACAACAAAAATAAACCACTGTATAGAGAATATCTCTCAAAGGTCGTTCTTGCCACCATCATTAACCTTCCATTCCTCAATCTAACAGATCATTTGAACACCATTTTACCCTTCACTTCTCTTTCCAAATCCGAAAAATCCAAAATCTTCTCTATTGCCCACTCCAAAACCGAAGAGCAGTGGGGCAAAGGCCACAAAGATCTCTTCAACAAATATATTCTTGCCAAATCTGCCAGATTCCCTCCAAGGGACCACTCCCTGACCTTATCAGAGTGGTTCAGAATTTATCATAGAGAAATTTGGGCACCCTTCATTCAGAAAGAGATCAAGATGGTCAGACACTATGTGTTGTTCAACAACTACAGATATGACCATCGACTTCCAGAAGTTCAGCTGAGCGAATTCAAAAGGGCTATCTCAGGTCTCAATCCAGGCATCTCACAATCTTCAGATATTCAGGTAGACTTTGCTACCCTTCCTGTGCCTGATGAGATAGCACTACCACAGATTCATTTTCTTGTCATGGAATCCTCTATAGGATCCATCATCTTTGAACGTTTTGCCAGAGTAATGGGAAGAATTAAAGTTCAGAAAGGCTGCCTGGTTGCATTTCCTAGATTTCTATTAAGAGAATATCACCAGGGGCATGTCAGTGCTGAAGTTCTAGCCCCAATTCTGTCTGAATGTGAAAGGTTGACATCCTCAGAATGGAGTAGATTCTATCCTTTGTCTGCTCAGCACCTGTTCACCCTGAATGAAGCTCAAGCCAGGGAAGGCAAACCTGCTGTCTCTCCAGCCATATTCTTGGATATGAACTCCATTCACCTTGTAAATGACCCCTTCAAAGTTTGGGAGGAAAGGTACAAGGTGTATGTAGCTCTACATAAAGCTCTCATAGATAATCACAATCACTATCCTGTGTCCATGGATCAGTTTCTTACCTGTGCCAGCTTTGGGACTATTCATTTCCTGAAGGTGACTATGGATAAGAATGATTATGCTGATCTTCTCTATAAGCACCTAGATCTTCATCTCAAAAGGATGGCTCCCTCCATGGGACCAACCTACTCTGTCTTTTGGAGTCTTTAAAACTCATTTTGAAGAGCAGGAAGCACAGGCATGGGAAACCATTTCTCATTTTGCCTCTCTTCTGTCTCCTGCTTACTATCTGTCTGTACCTCCTCAACATTAATGAAACATTCTTGTTTGAGTGCTCCTATCTTTTTTTTCTCTTCTTTCTTTGTCTCAGAATATTCGTTTTGCCTAATGGCAAAAAGGGGGAGGAAATTAGCATGTCTGAAATACATTCCAAAAATATTTACGGAGAAATTTAGCATATTCTGACTATTTTTAGATACCTTTCATCCATGCTTATTGTTCAGTTTTGTCATCACCAAAAAGGGGGAGATTGATGATCAGTCTGTCCCCATGTAATTTTAATTAATTACATATGTATTTTAGTGATTAACAAAACTTCATCAATAATCTTAACATATTTCATAAGTCTTAAGTACAGGAAAATTACCAAGGTCAATCAAGTCAATGTTGGTAAGTATTGCCTTACTGAAGCTTTAATCCTTTCAACATGATATTTCTCTAAGTCCACATCGACTTCTGTTGAAAGTCATAACGATCTCTTTATGAGCATATCGATTTCAATATAGCTATAATAATTTGATATCACAACGATTTCATAAGTGTTTTAACGATTTCCTTGTAAGACTGGAAAGTCATGTTGTTTCAAACAAGTCGATCCTGTAACGATTCTATAAGTCATCACATTGATTTCTTTAGAACTCGCAACGACTTGCTCGCCATAACGATTTCATAAGTAATCATAACGATTTCTTTAGAACTCGCAATGACTTGATCGCCGTAACGATTTCTTAAGTAATCATAATGATTTATTTAGAACTCGCAACGACTTGCTCGCCGTAACGATTTCTTAAGTAATCATAACGATTTATTTAGAACTCGCAATGACTTGCTCGCCGTAACGATTTCTTGAGTAATCATAACGATTTATTTAGAACTCGCAACGACTTGCTCGTCGTGATGATTTCCTAAGTAATCATAACGATTTCTTTAGAACTCGCAACGACTTGCTCGCCGTAATGATTTCTTAAGTAATCATAATGATTTCATTAGAATTCGCAACGACTTGCTCGCCGTAATGATTTGTTAAGTGTTTCACAATGATTTCTTCAGTGAACACAACGATTTGCTTTGTATATCGATTTGTTAAGTGTTTCACAATGATTTCTTCAGTGAACACAACGATTTGCTTTATATAATGATTTGTTAAGTGATTCACAACGATTTCTTCAGTGAACACAACGATTTGCTTTGTATATCAATTTGTTAAGTGCTCCACAACGATTTCTTCAGTGAACACAACGATTTGCTTTGTATAACAATTTGTTAAGTGTTTCACAACAATTTCTTCAGTGAACACAATGATTTGCTTTGTATAACGATTTGTTAAGTGTTTCACAACGATTTCTTTAGTGAACACAACGATTTGCTTTGTATAACGATTTGTTAAGTGTTTCACAACGATTTCTTTGGTGAACACAATGATTTGCTTTGAATAATGATTTATTAAGTGTTCATATTAAATCCTACAGTCAATGTAACGATTTGCTATGAATCATAATGACTTGGTCAAACTGACTTGTTCATAACGATTTCATAAGTCATATAGTTATCGATTTTATGTCTTACATCGACTTGATACTCCCTTTTTCTAAGTAGCGTTGACTAGTCAAAGTCCACGTATATATCTCTCTGACACTTATGCATTTATGAGATCTGAACGTACCTCTGCATGCATGCAGACGATATCGTCCATTATCATGCTTACTCTGTATACGTCTTTTAGATTCAGCTATTTGGCTTTACTATTTTCATGACTATTTCTTTTAACGTTGACTGACATCAGAGACAGCTTAGCGGTCCGCTGTTCAAGATTGAAATTTGTGTAGATCTCTGATCCAGTTCCACTTTACAGCGATTAGACAAATTAGAAGCCAAAGGATATCTCAGAAGATCTCATCTCTTTGCATGCTCAAGTGATCAAAAGGCTGTTGACAGGAAGCTTCCAAGCATCATTCAGTCTAACGTCTACTTAAGAAAGAGAGAACATACACTTCAACGTATATATTTCAAATTGGAGATATAAATACAAGATAGAAGATTAGAACAAGCACCGCGATACAACGATAGATTGAAAAACCTGGTTCAAGCTTTCAAATCTTCAAAAAAAGAATTCCAGAGCCAAGAACCTCATTCCACTTTTGCTTTCGCTCTTTGCTCTCCACACTGTAGTGAAAATCTTGAGAGAGCTTGTGTAGTTCTGAGAGTGTGCTTAGCTTAGATTCTTTGCTCTCAGTGCTTGTTGCCTCAGATCTTGGCTTGTTAAAAGCTTGATCTAGGGGCTTGATCTTATTCCATTCTCTTTGTGTTATTTCCCTTCGGTTGTGAAGGAAGACCTGGTGGTATCCAGGGTGCAGTTTCCCTTCAGTTGTGAAGGAAGACCTGGTGGGGTATCCAGGGTGTTGTTATTCCCTTCGGGAGTGAAGGAAGACCAGCTGAGATGGGTGTTATAGCGTCCTTAGGGGGACTGTACCCTAGTTAGTGAAATCCTGAGTGGTTGCTCAGGGTCTGGACGTAGGACTCCTAAGGAGAGGAGGTCCGAACCAGGATAATCCTTTGTGTCGTGTGATTGCTTTCTTTGTGTGATTGGTATTTGAACTAACAGTCACTAACCTTCATCGAAGAACATTTTTGTGAATGTTTTTATTTACAAGTATCGTCTAGATTATTTTTTAAAGACCCATTCACCCCCCCCCCTCTGGGCTCGTCAACTGGGCAACACTCTTAGCCTTACAGTTCAAGGAGATCTTCTTCCTGTCATCATCTGTCCATTGGGCCTTCTCATTTGTGACCAGGAGATCACCTTCTTCTACTATTGACCATATCTGATAGTCGTGACCTTGGAGAAAGTACTCCATTCTAGTCTTCCAATAAGCATAATCTTCACCATCAAAGAGAGGGGGTCGGTTGACAGACTGACCTTCAATGTTACCTTGGGCTGCCATGGATCTTTACTCTTCAGATCGTTGGATCTTCTTCTTTGTCGAAGAGACTCGCTCTGATACCACTTGTTGGCCGGTTGACAAGCCCATAGGGGGGGTGAATGGGTCTTTAAAAATTTTACTTGATTAGTACCTGTAATTAAAACATTCATACAGAAGACGTTCTTTGATGAAGGTTAGTAACAGCTAGTTCAAAGCACAATCACACAAGAAAAGCAACCACACGACACAAGAAATTATCCTGGCTCGGACCTCCTCTCCTTAGGAGTCCTATGTCCAGTCCCTGAGCAACAACTCAGGATTCCACTAACTAGGGTACAGTCCCCCTATGGACACTACAACACCCAGCTCAGCTGGTCTTCCTTCACACGAAGGGAATTGCACCACCCTGGATACCCCACCAGGTCTTCCTTCACAACCGAAGGGAAACATCACCCTGGATCCCACCAGGTCTTCCTTCACACATGAAGGGAAACACCACAAAGAGAATAGAATGAATTCAAGCCCCTAGATCCAGCTTTTACAAGCCAAGATCTGAAGCAACAAGCACTGAGAGCAAAAGATCTAAACAAGGCACACTCTCAAAACTACACGGGCTCTCTTAGAATTTCTATTACAGCTCAGAGAGCGAAGAGCTAAAGATGATGAGGAATGAGATTCTTGGCTCTAGACTTTTTGCATAAGAGTTTGAATGCTTGTATGTGAGAAAGAATCCTTCTTAATGTCTTCTAATCTTCTGTCTTGAATTTATATCTCCTTTTGAAATACGGCCGTTGAAGTAACCGTTGTCTCTTAGATTGGTAGACGTTTAGACTGCTTGACATTTGGAACCTTCAACAATCTTTTATCTAGTTGAGCACACAAAGAGATAAGGTCTTCCGCCGTCTATATGGTTCAACGTTGTATGACAGAATGCCTTTTAGGACCCTGCACATATTAAATGCTAGAACAGTAGACAGCTAGGCTGTCTCTTGTTGTCAGTAAACGTTGATATGAGTATTCACCAAAATAGCAATGCCAAATAGCTTGTTCTAAAAGATGTTGATAGAGTATGCACAATAACAAAAGGATATCATCTGCATGCATGCAGAGATACGTTCTGTCTTCATTAAATGCACAGCAGTCAGACAGATAAGTAAGTCTTTGACTATTCAACATCTTAAGAGATAAGATAAATATCAAGTCGATATAAACTATAAAGTCGTTGTCTATATGACTTATGAAATCATTATGAATACCAGCAAGTCATTATAGAGAGCAAATCGTTGTATTCAATGAAGAAATCGTTATAGTCACTTAACAAGTCGTTATGAAAAGCAAGTCGATGTGTTCAACGAAGAAATTGTTATGAACACTTAACAAATCGTTATGAGCTTTAAAGAAATCATTGCGTGAAGCAAATCGTTATGAGCTCTAAAGAAGTCATTGTGCGAAGCAAATCGTTATGAGCTCTAAAGAAATCATTGTGCGAAGCAAATCGTTATGAGCTCTAAAGAAATCGTTGCGCGAAGCAAATCGTTATGAGCTCTAAAGAAATTGTTGCGCGAAGCAAATCGTTATGAGCTCTAATGAAATCGTTGCGCGAAACAAATTGTTATGAGCTCTAAAGAAATCATTGCGATAAGCAAATCGTTACGATGGGCAAATCGTTATGATGATGTAAGAAATCGTTGCAATGAGCAAATCGTTGCGATGGGCAAATCGTTATGATGACTTAAGAAATCGTTGCGATGAGCAAATCATTACGATGGGCAAATCGTTATGATGACTTAAGAAATTGTTGCGATAAGCAAATCGTTACGATGGGCAAATCGTTATGATGACTTATGAAATTGTTGCGATGAGCAAATCGTTACGATTGGCAAATCGTTATGATGACTTAAGAAATCGTTGCGATGAGCAAATCGTTATGATGGGCAAATCGTTATGATGACTTAAGAAATCGTTGCGATGAGCAAATCGTTACGATGGGCAAATCGTTATGATGACTTAAGAAATCGTTGCGATGAGCAAATCGTTACGATGGGCAAATCGTTATGATGACTTAAGAAATCGTTGCGATGAGCAAATCGTTATGATGACTGAAGAAATCGTTGTGACTTTCAACTAAAATCGATGTGGACTTAGATAGATACATTCTTGAAATAATTAATGCTTCAGAAATATAATGCTTACCAATATTGGCTTGATTGACCTTGACCTTGGAGTATTTCCTGTACTTAAGACTTAGAGAACTTCGATAAGGTTTTGTTAATTACCAAAATACATGTATATTTAAAAATTATGTGGGGACAAACTGATCATCAGCAATGCTATCTAAATACAACTTGCCAAGATATTTTTGGGTAGAGACAGTTAATACAACATGCTACATAATCAATAGAGCCATGATAAGGCCCATATTGAAGAAGACAACATATGAGTTGTACAAACAGAAGAAGCCCAAGATTAGTCATCTCAAGATATTTGGGTGTCCTTGCTTCATTCACAACAATGGTAAGACAAACATTAGTAAGCTAGATCCAAAGTTTGATGATGGTATTTTCTTGGTTATACTTCCAAACCAAGAGGGTATAGAGTTTTCAATAAAAGAAATTTACTGATTGAGCAAACTATATATGTTATATTTAATGAATCTTAACCCTTCATTGAGGAAGGAAATTGTTAGTGATGATGAAGGTACGGAGGATCTATCTAAGAAAATGCAAGACGTATCTATTAAAGATAATTGTAGCACCCCAAAAATTTTATTATGAGAAAATTAGAAATAATAATTTATAATAGTAAAAACGTATGTGCCATTATCATGTGTACAAAAACACACTGAAAAAATCTATAAAAATCATAGTTAAACTCTAAATAATACTCCCAAATGACCCATACAAAATTTGTGCGAAGGAAAATCCGACTGCTCAAGTTTTAGACATTTTGCGACTTATTATCGTAATTAGGGAATAAGTCGGATAATTACTATCATAGGTACTTAAGTGAGCCCAAAAATAAAATAAAAATCATGGATGAACTAAAAACAATGGGTATTGACAACCCAATGAATGAAATGGGATAAAAGAGGCCTTTTGGGCCACAAATAAATTCATGCTAGGAAAATGACCCGAAATTTGGAAATATTCACTAATGGACCATGATAGGGTAAATTCTCACCCAATAGACCCCCATTAGACTTCAAACCTAGCCCAAATTCTTGGTTACCACCTAAGGTAAGTCTCCATACCAATTCCATCATGAACTGGGGAGAGAAATCTCCAAGTTGAGGAAAGGTATACCCAAATTTGCGCCTAAAGGTTTCCTAATCTAATTAGGCAACTAAATGCCCCTCTCTCTATAAATAAAGCCTCTATCTCCCATGGGACGACCCCTATGGTTATTGGAGGCATGCTTGGTGGCAGTGGTGGCTGGTGATCTCAAGGACCGTGCTCTTCCCAACTCGGATCTGTAACGACCTGCACACAAGAGTTAGATTGATAATCATCAAAGGTTAGTGAAACCTCGACCAAACCATGCAAGACATATACCATTGTAAAGCTCTTCAAGTCTAGTTTCTTATGACACTATTTTTCCCAACTTCTACCCTGTAGTTCATGAGTATTAAGCAATCTCCTACGACTGGTCGAAACTAAGGTTTTTTGGAGGACGCCTTTTCTTCCAACCAAAATGTAGGTCTTCTCTAAGCCAAACTCTAATTAAACTCATGCATGGTTGCGTACATATGTTTAGATCATGCTTATACTATTTTCCCCAATTTATGTTAGGTTGTGTCATCGATATAAATCTTATATCATCATAGTCATCTTTTTGCCTGATGAAGCCCTTACACTATCTTAAGAGTCTTCTACCTCTCGTCTGAGTCGTTTTCAAATCAAGCGCTCAACATGAATAATGTTCCCCTTTGAGTCTACTTTCAAACAAAACTGAAAACACTCTATTTCATGGTGTGTGTAGAGAGCAATGACCAAAACATCTCTATTGTGTCAGTTTTCTATGGTATGTCCCACAGAGTCAAGTTGGCCCAGTAAATGTGATTGGTTTTCTAATTCCTCATTACGGTAGTTAGCTTAGTGAGATAGCAATCCAATGAACTTAGTTTCACAATTTTTCATGCTCTATACAATGAGTTATAAGTCTTAGAAGTGCCCTATATCAACCCAGTCCAAGTAGGAGTTGAACTGGGTGCATTTGGCAACCCAAAACCCCTGTTCAGAAGGCGACGTATCTACCTGTCGCGTTCAGAACGCGACAGGTTTGCTGTCGCTACCTTCCCTCTGTTCAGTGTTCGCTTAAATGGCTATAACTATTCCTACAGACCTTGGATTGACGTGTTGGATTCCTTATTCAAAGGGCTTCAAGATGGTGTATTCATTTGTCAGATTTGCATAAGAAATAAGTGAGTTATGACTTGAAGAAGTGAAGGGATAGGACTGCATTTGCTTTCTAAGGGTCATACATCTTGGTTTTTATCGTTTTGCGTCGTTTCTTCGCATGTGTGAGTTTGATCTATTCTAGGAAGGTTCTATCAGGTCATATCATGCATTAGTCCACTCATGAATAAGTAGTAAAGATTTTCACATGATTCTAATTGAACTTAAGTGATTGATCATGCTCGCTACTTGGCGATTGTCCTCTCTTTCTTGCCTTGATATCAAATTTGCTAGAATAATCACATGAAAACTTGCTAAAATTGGTTATGCATGATTTTTATTTCCTGATTTAGCACCCTTGTTACTTACTTAATGTGAGGTTTCCATAATCGGATTTACAAGACACTCACACATGCACTTGAGCGATTCTCACGCGCGGCACGTGCATACACTCTTGTACGATAGGAAAGCCCCTTTCTTGGCTTGTGGTGAACTCTCCGTCGGATATTCCTTCTGTTGGACTAGTGACCCCTTGACCAAGGCCTCCGTAAGTCTCCTTTGACCATGGATTCCCACATGGCCGACTAGCAGGTTGTACCATGAAGTTTCCCGATGTTAGTGTGCACCTCTCTATCTCTCTCCCTCGTCTTGAATTTCTCGAAGCTATCGACAATGACACATGAAAATAAGTTATTATTAATAGAAATAATGCAAAAGCACCGTTATGCTGCGGAAATTCTCTCTTGATCATTGTTATCATAAAATCCCGTTCACTTGACATGTTATGCTTGAAATCATTATGGACATGACACTATGACACTCCAAACCAATGTTATTTGATAATCATTAACCTTCTTGACAATCTTGTTCGTGTTACATGCTCTTGAACTCGCTCTTGATATGATAGTCTCGAACTACTAGTGAACATTGTCCTGTGACATGATCGTACTAATGTTCTCGGGCATCCTGACATGACATTCTTGAACTCTTGAAAGTTCTCTCTTGGGACCCTTTGAGCTATTGTGGCTCCTAGTGTTTTGTACTATTCTCAATTGTCTAGCGCTATAACGGGTCTTGTGACTCTACTGGACTTGAATGCATACTACTGGGGGCACAGAGAGTGTCCGAGGGGCTCCAATCTAGTCCTGGGGGCAGAGAGCCACACGAAAATACCTGCAGGGGCTAATGAGGGTGTCCGCATTTGCACCGGTTCTGATTATTCTGATTTTTCTAGACATCTGACTGTTATACTGTTACTGTTAGTATGTTAATTCAGACATACTGCACTATTAATGTATAGCCATTGTTCTGACTGCCACTAACTGTTACTGAACTGCTACCGTTCTGTTATTGAACAACCACTGCCCATGCTCTCCTATTGCACTACTACTAATCAATTATTGTTACCGTTATCACTTGAATGAAAAGTACTTGCTCGTCTCGTGAAGAGCAACATAGACTTAATAGTCTTAATTCTATTGTCTTGACACGTTCCTCTATGCATAAATCCTGTTAGCACTTTGTCATCGATTTTATCATGCTCATGATTTAATTTATCACTTGTGCTTGCCTAGTTCTTAAAGCGTTAATCACTTATATCATTGCCCGCATATCGAGATGTAAGTCCTATTGGCCTAGTTTGCTCATACCTGCTTCCTAACATTTTACGTAGTGAAGATGAGGAGTACGTTTGATGATGGGACATGTGCGCCGAGTGTGACATACACCATAGAGAGTCATTGTCTAGTTAGTTAGTGAGAGATTAGTCATTATTGTAATCTTGTCTTTCTTTGAGAGATAGATTAGACTAGTAGTAGAGAGTTGTTCTTATTTTGACATTGGAGATTGTAATAATTGCTTATGACGAGTAAAAGAGTTTGATTATTGAATTATGGGCCCTATTGATATTAGTCATTTGCTTATGGTTTCTGAAAGCTTCCTTGCCCATCGCATTCCCGATTAAATTCCACTGCTAAAATTGGGGGTGTGACAATAATGAAGATCCACCCCTGGAAGAACTACAACAGAAAGATTTAATTCATGAAGATCTTCCTAGGGAATAGAGATATAAGAAGGATCATCCAAAAGAAAATATTATTGGAGATCCAAATGTAGGGGTAAGAACTAGAGGTAGTACTATTCCTTGTAACTATTTAACTTTCGTTTCACAAAATGAGCCTAAGATAGTCAATGAAGCACTGACTAGTGAATCTTGAATTCTAGCCGTGCAAGATGAATTAAATCAGTTCAAGAGAAACCAAGTCTAGTCCCTTGTTCCTAGACCATCAAATTATCCAGTGATTGACACCAAATGGGTGTTTAGGAACAAGTTGGATGGAGCTGGTGTCATTACTAGAAATAAGTCTAGATTGGTAGCTCAAGGCTATTCCCAAGAGGAAGGCATAGTGTAACGTCGCGTGTTTTTTGGATCTTCGTAGATCCTTGCTTAGCAGGTTTGGTGGCCAATGTGTGTGGCCCATTAGTCTGTGTTTTAGGTGTTCTCATAGATTGTGAGGCTTTGTGGGCTGGCAGATTGGGCCCAAAGCACTCACTGGTTCACTATCTAAGAACGCGACAGTGCTCGGCATCGCGTTCTGAACGCGACAACCCTGGGTGTCACATTCTTGAAACCGCTGTTTGGCGGTCGTCGTTTACATGCACGCCGCGTGTCACGCGTTGGGCGACTTGCTGACGTCAGCCTTGGGAAGGCGATGACCTCTTACGTCACATTTAGGTCACGAAGGAGGGCTACGTCGCGTTCCCAACTACGATGCATTTTTATGCAAGGTCGTTCGAACAGTGCTCAGCAAGCTCTGCTCGGCCAGGGAGACATTTCTATGCAGGTTTTTGGGCGATTCGGGGTTCTGGAGGAGTTTTTGGCATGCTCTCGCCGCGAGGACATCGCATGGAGCGGGGGAGATGCCGTGCCGTGGTTGGTTTGCATGTTCTCCACGAAGGTAGGGAGATTCCACCTCGTTTTACTGCGTGGATTGCATGTGGTGCATGTTTAGATTGTTTAATGCTTTACAAACGGTAGATATCATGCTGGGGCATTGAATAAAGCATGAAAAATGGAAATTAAACGTGGTTGGTATGGTTTGTGGGGGCGATCCGGAAATGGGAACCCGGATTAGGTTTTTGTCCTGTGAAGGCGACGGAGCCCTCTGTCGCGTTCTGAACACGACAGGCCGACCCGTTGCATTAGGTTTTAGGATCGCGACATGTCGGGGTGTCACGATCAGAAGGTGACAGTAGCGATCACAACCGAGAGAATTGGTTGTGTCTGTTTTACTGGTACGATTATCCGATTATCATTAAAGTGTTGTGCATGGCATGGATAAGTGGTGCCAATGCACTTGTAGCGCTCGTGGAGCGTGTCGTTTGCATGTTATTTACGTGGTAAGTGTGTTGTTCATGAAGTGAGCATGTGTTTACGTGGTTGGCGTGTTGTGCACACAGTTAGTGTGTTGTACACATGGTGTTTATGTGGTTTGAGTGCCGTGCATGTGGATTGTGTGCGCATGGCAAGTGTTTCGACGTTGTGTTTATTGTAATATAATCGTTGTAGTTAGTTTATGGTGGCTGGGCAGTGAGGTTCCAGTGTGAACCTAACCTCGGCCTTTAGTGTCTTTTGCATGGTTATTAAGTGGTTATTATATTGTATTAATATGGCAATGGAGGTCACAGGGTGACCAATGAAATGCAAGATTATTGTATGTTATTGTGATTTAAGTATGTGTTGGTGTCGATTAGCTTGGAGGTCACATAGTGACCAGTGATGAGCCAATTATATTTAATATATCGTGATATAAGTTTTATTAAGGCGTTAAGTGACTGATGTGGTTTGTGTGCTAGCCGAGTGTGGTGGTCCGGCGCCTATTCCGGAATACCTCTCTAGTCGGGTACCCCAGGTTTTATGTGAGCCAGGCACATTAGTGCTCGAGGTTTGTCCGGTACTGTGTGTACCGTTGAGGTCTGTGTCGTCTGTCCTGGACACCCTCACTTCTGTGTTTGAGTTGTACGTCCGGCTGAGGGAAAGATGATAGAGGGCAGCTATAACGACCCGAGAACCTGACCCTCGGCCCACGCCGAGGACCCGATTTTCGCGATCGCCGCCCACGGACTAGGGGGACCCGGAAGGGCTATAACATGCGTCTGACAGGATATGTAACGGAAGTAAACGTCAACTGCTAAGCTAGAAGCGTACAAGCAGAAATAGGAAAGTAAAGCGAGACCGCTGCGTACTACTCTAAGTACAGTCCCAACACACGCGCACTAGTACAAGTAAGGAAAGGGGAGAGACAAGTCCCTTAGGGGCATACCCCGAGGGTGACGTACACTGAAAGGGGGAACCACTGCTAGCTACGGGGACCAAGACTACCGCCCCGTCTCCTCCGCCTGACGCGCGCCCTGCCACTGCTGGGAAGGCTCACCTGAAAAACAGAGGGATGAGCTTCACAACAGAAGCTCAGTAGGGACTACCAATCTCCTACTGGCTCTAAACAGGCAGACGAACATATACAACTATTAATAAAGGAAAGACAACAGTTTATATCTTTCTACCTACAAAAGGAAGTACGGAAGCGAAGTTAAAGCTAACATGGTACGGAAAGTGCTCTCGGTCAGAAACTCCGCACGACTGTCCGTTGTGACCACCACACGGCTAGTAAAACACAGACGGAGGGAACTCCGCCTGGACAAGGAACACTAGCTACGGGAACAACACCACTAGTCAGACGGTCAGGTGCGTCCACAGACGTCTTATCCTCGACCTAGGTCCTGGCCCTCGTGTCTCGTCAGAGCGAGGTAGGACACAAGTACAACAACAGTAACCACCGTAGTCTGGCCGGACTACGGTCCCACGCCTGACCTCCCCAAGCGGTTCCGGGGCCGCAAGGAGCGAGGCAGTGAGAAACAGGACTAGCTGGCCTGCGCCGGGTAGAACTCCAAACTGTCCTCGGCGTCCCAGACCAACCATGAGAGCTCTGCAAGCGACTCACACGCCACTGTCCTAACCACCGTTTTCCCCTTAGCTCCAGAGTCCGCCTGAGCGGCTGCCAACTCGAGCACACTCGTAGCCCGGAGTACTCCCTCAACAGGCTCCCGAGGACGGGGGTCCAGGTAACGGTAACAACCTCTCGCACGGGACAAGCCCTCAAGTGCCGCGCACGGGCGACTTGTGAGACAGTACTAGGGAACTAGACAGGTGACACGGTAAGTAAAGCGAAAACGAAAAAAGCGGCGGAAGCACAACCTGATTTGGTAGTCCCTACTGAGCTTCTGTTGTGAAGCTCATCCCTCTGTTTTAGGGGAGCCTTCCCAGCAGCGGCAGGGGCGCGCGTGGGCGGAGGAGACGGGGCGGTAGTCTTGGTCCCCGTAGCTAGCAGTGGTTCCCCTTTCAGTGTACGTCAACCTCGGGGTATGCCCCTAAGGGACTTGTCTCTCCCTTTCCTTACTTGTACTAGAGCGCGTGCGTTGGGACTGTAGTTAGAGCGGTACGCAGCGGTCTCGCTTTACTTTCTGTTTCCGCTTGTACGCTTCTAGCTTAGCAGTTGACGTTTACTTCCGTTACAATCCTGTCAGACGCGTTGTTATAGCCCTTCGGGTCCCCCTGGTCCGTGGGCGGCGACGCGAAAATCGGGTCCTCGGCGTGGGCCGAGGGTCGGGTTCTCGGGTCGTTACAGTTGGTATCAGAGCTTGGTCTGACAGGACTTGTAGTGGATCTAAACTGAAACAGTAAGGCCCCAATAATAGTACAAGTAAACAGCTAGCCGCCCGAGAGGGATTTTAACCTTGTCAGTTGTGTTGCCGTGTAGGTCATGGCTCCGCGTAGGCGCAGTCAGGCTAGGCAGCTGGTTGAGCAGCAGGATGAGTCGAACATGCCCGCTCAGGGGCAGGTTCAGGAGGAGGTGTCCGTGGAGGAGTCAGTGGCACAGCCTCAGGGTGCACAGGCAGCAGCAGCAGAGGCAACGGCAGAGGGTGGGCAGCAGCAGCAGGAGTACCACCCTCAGCCTCAGCAGTATGCAGACTGGTTTTCCATGGCCGAGCAGTTCTTCAGAGCTATGTACCAGGGAGCGTGGCAGCCGGGCAGGCAGCAGCAGGTGGTCAGTTTCCAGTACCTCCCCCAGCTGTACCAGACCAGCAGGGAGGAGGGGAGTAGCCAGTCCGCCAGCAGCGGTCAGGTACTGGGAGTACCCGGTCGGTCAGCGGAGGGCAGCGGTGTCGGAGGCGAGGACCGCTCTCCTTGAGAGGTTCCTGCGTCTTCGCCCACCGATGTTCCACGGTGAGTATGATCCAGATAAAGCAGAGAGCTGGACCATGAGTTGGAGCGCATCTTCGAGACTATGGAGTGCGCTGAGGAGGACCAGGTTCGTTTGGCAGTATACCAGCTCAAGGGAGCAGCCCATGAGTGGTGGAGAGTTCAGAGGCAGACTCACTTCCAGGGGCAGCGGTTGGACCAGATCTCTTGGCAGCGGTTTTTGGAGGTCTTCCACGGCGAGTACTTCCCCGACTACGCTCGACGTGAGAGACGGGACCAGTTACACGAGTTGGTGCCGGGCGACCTCAGAGTTTCTCAGTACCACCAGAGGTTTGTCCGATTGTTGAGGCATGTGCCTCATGTAGCAAGCAGTGACCAGGCTTGTGCAGAGAGGTTTATAGCAGGGCTGAGACCAGACCTGAGGTGGGGTGTGACGGCACACATGTGTACCACCTTGGGAGAGGCCGTGGCGAAGGCCACCGCCTTGGATAGGGAGGCTTGGCAGCCTCAGCAGCAGCAGCAGCAGGGAGGAGCCTCTTCCAGGTCCTCGCCGTACCAGCGTCCAGCAGGCGGCCGCGGTAGTGCGACTTCCTCTTCCTCAGGCTCGGGCAGTTCCGGTAGCTCTGGAATTCGCTCGCAGTTCAGGAAGTTGTCTACTCGCGGGGGTGGACGGCCGTCAGCAGAGGCGTCAGTCCAGGTTTGCAGAGCAGTCATACAGCAGGGTGCTGAGCAGGGCAGTCAGGAGCCAGTGTGCTACTTGTGGCTTTCCAGGCCACTTTAGGAGGGATTGCCCTAGGGGGCAAGCTCCGCAGCAGCAGCAGCCAGTGCAGTACGCGCAGCAGCCACCTCAGTACCAGTACCCTCCCAGCAGCCGGCACCGCGTCAGCAGCAGAGAGGGTAGTACCAACAGCAGGTCCAGCAGTTTCCCGCAGCCGCAGCAGTACCAGTCGTACCAGCAGCAGCAGCAGTTTCTCACACAGCAGCGCCGCCGCAGCAGCAGCCCAGCAGGCGCCGCAATGTGGACGTGGTCGTGGTCACGTGATGGCACTCACCCGGGAGCAGGCAGAGGCATCGAACCTAGTAATAGGTACTTACCTATCCTTGGCAGAGCTGCTCGTGTTTTGGTTGATCCCGGTGCTTCCTTGGTTTTGCTTCCGAGGAGTTTACGAGTCTCTTGCTTGTCACACACCTGAGAGGCAGTGTGACGTATTGGTCGATCTCCCGTCCGGTGACTGCATGCGTTCCTTCGGTTACTTGGAGGGTGTGACAGTCGAGGTTGAGGGTCACCAGTTGCCGGCCAGGTTGTACGCGCTGCAGCTTTGCGACTTCGACGTCATCCTGGGCATGGACTGGTTGGAGGCTCACTCAGCGTGGTGATTGTTAGAGGAAGACCGTTCAGTTCGAGATACTTGGAGCACCTGTTCTCTGCTTTCGAGGTATCCGGTCTACCCGTCGGCCGTTCATTTCTTTCTGTAAGGCTCGTCGTTGATCCGTGATGGCTGCGTTGCTTACCTTGCTTCGGTTTGTTCCTTGGAGCCTAGCGGGTCTTCAGTTTTTGATGTGCCAGTTGTTTCTGAGTTTTCTGACGTGTTTCGGAGGATCTACCTGGGTTGCCACCTGAGCGAGAGGTAGAGTTCTCATCGAGCTTTTGCCTGGTACGATGCCTTTGTCCAAGGCACCTTACCGGATGGCCCCGGCGGAGCTGCGTGAGTTGAAGCGCCAGTTGCAAGAGTTGCTTGAGTTGGGCTTCATTCGTCTGAGCCGTTCGCCATGGGGCGCGCCTGTTTTGTTCGTGAGGAAGAAGGATGGTAGTCTTCGTTTGTGCATCGATTATCGGCAGTTGAACCAGGTCACTGTGAAGAACAGGTACCCGTTGCCAGAATTGATGATTTTGATCAGTTGCAATCGGCCCGAGTTTTCTCGAAGATCGACTTGAGATCCGGCTACTACCGCTGCGGATCAGAGAGTCGGATGTTGGTTTGACGGCTTTCCGTTCCAGGTACGGTCACTTTGAGTTCGTCGTGATGCCGTTTGGGTGACGAACGCACCTGCAGCATTCATGATCTGATGCATAGGGTGTTCAGTGAGTACCTAGACCGCTTTGTTGTTGTTTTTGTTGATGATATTCTGGTCTACTCGGCTTCTGAAGAGGAGCACGAGGATCACCTGAGGATCGTGCTAGAGACCTGCGGAGTCACCGTCTTTACGCCAAGTTCGACAAGTGTGAATTTGGCTGAGCGAGGTGCACTTCCTCGGCCACGTGATCTCGGGTTCTGGTGTGGCGGTGGATCCGGCCAAGGTTGAGGCAGTGTTGTCTTGGGAGCAGCCCACATCAGTTGCAGAGGTCCGCAGTTTTCTGGGTCTGGCAGGTTACTACGGAGGTTCATTCAGGATTTCGCAAGGATTGCAGCACCGTTGACTCGGTTGACGAGGCAAGACACCAGATTGTTTGGTCAGAGGACTGTGAGCAGAGTTTCTTGGAGCTGAAGACGAGGTTGACTTCGGCGCCAGTGTTGGTCTTGCCGTCGGGCATCGGTGGGTTCGTGGTTTACACCGATGCGTCGAGGTCAGGTTTGGGTGCCGTGCTGATGCAGCATGGTGGGGTCGTGGCCTATGCTTCTCGGCAGCTCAAGAAGAGCATGAGAACTATCCCACCACGACTTGGAGCTAGCAGCAGTGGTATACGCTCTCAAGTTGTGGAGGCACTACCTGTATGGCGAGGCTTTTCAGATCTTCACCGATCACCAGAGTTTGCAGTACATCTTCACCCAGAGGGATCTGAACTCAAGGCAGTGCAGGTGGATGGAGTATTTGAAGGACTACGACCTAAACCTTCTATCATCACAGGAAGGGCTAACGTTGTAGCCGATGCGTTGAGTAGGGCGTGCGCTTGAGTTCGGTGATGGTCAGAGAGTGGAGACTATTTGAGGAGCTGTTTCAGGGTTGTTTGTTCCGTCGAGGACCAGAGATCGTGTCGTGGCTTCCAGTTTGTCAGTTCGGCCGTCACTGTTCAGGCAGGTGTTGCAGGCGCAGCGAGCAGATGCAGAGTTAGCAAACATTTTAGGATGTCGGACGTTGAGCTCAGCGAGGACAGTGAGGTCAGGTTAGAGGCGTTTGTACATTCAGAGGAGGTCGTGAGGTAGTGTGTCAGAGGCTCAACGGTCGAGGTATGTCGTCATCTCGGCTCCACAAGATGTACCATTGTTTGAGGAGGTTCTTTTGGTGGCGGGGATGAAGAGGGGCGTGGCAGAGTTCGTCGCTCGGTGCCTTACCTGTCAACAGGTGAAGGCTGAGCACAGCGTCCTGGTGGTGAGCTGCAGCCGTTGCCCATTCCTGAGGGGAAGTGGGACAACATCACCATGGACTTCGTGGTTGGCTTACCCCGCACCCCAGAGGCACATGACGGTATTTGGGTGATGTGGACGTTTGACCAAGGCAGCGCACTTCTTCCGATCAGAATGTCATGGTCAGTGGACAGGTTGGCCAGATTGTACGTGGACAGAGTGTTACGTTGCACGGGATCCCAGTTTCAGTCGTTTCAGACAGAGATCCGAGGTTCACGTCAGGGTTTTGGCGCAGTCTTCAGAGAGCACTGGGTACAGAGTTTGAGGTTCAGCACAGCATACACCTGCAGACAGACGGTCAGTCAGAGCGGACCATACGGACACTGGAGGATATGCTGAGAGCGTGCTGTTTAGACTGGAGCGGCACTGGGAGTCTCACCTTCCGATGGTAGAGTTCGCGTATAACAACAGTTATCACTCGAGCATCGGAATGGCGCCATACGAGGCCTTGTACGGTCGCCGTGCAGGACTCCGCTTCACTGGTTCGAGGTGGTGAGAGGCAGCTTTTGGGGCCAGAGTTAGTGCAGCAGTGTGCAGAGACAGTCAGTTTGGCCAGGCAGAGGCTTCGGGCAGCACAGAGCAGGCAGAAGAGTTATGCGGATGTCCGCAGGAGACCGCTAGAGTTCAGCGTCGGTGACCTGGTCTTCCTGCGGGTCTCGCCGACCAAAGGGGTCATGAGGTTGGTAAGAGGGGAAAAGCTCAGTCCCAGATATATTGGGCCCTTCCCAATTTTGAGAGGGTCGGCGAGGTGGCGTACAGGCTGAGTCTTCCGGAAGAGCTAGCAGGTGTGCACAGCGTTTTCCACGTTTCACAGCTCAGGAGGTACGTTGCAGACTCTTCGCACGTGTTGGACTACTCGCAGCTAGAGGTAGCGCCAGATTTGTCAGTGCCAGAGTACCCAGTTAGCGTTGTCGACCGCAGAGTTCAGCAGTTGCGCAGGAAGCAGATTCCGTGGTTAAGGTCGTTTGGCAGAACCGTGTCGGTGGCGAGGCCACCTGGGAGCGTGAGGATGAGATGCAGGAGCAGTTTCCTTACTTGTTTGATTGATCGGTATGTGGTGATCTCCCCTTTGTCGGTTCCAGGTTGAGACCGAGTTGTTTTCATTTCGAGGACGAAATGTCTTAAGGAGGGAGGGTTGTAAACACCCCAGCCCCCTTGGCCTTGGCCGTCCTCTGGGTCGCGCAGGGCGACTGTCGCGACAGTGGGTTCCGATCGCGTCGAGTCTGGTTCTGCTTGGATTGCGACAGGGGGTATGTCGCCTTCTTGAAGGCGACATACCCATTGCCGCCTCTGGTTTGATGGGTAGCGACATGGGGTGATGTCACCTTCTTAAAGACGACATGGCCTATGTCGCCTTCATCGCGTCGCCCCAGACGCCGTCTGACAGACGTGACAGGCGTCCTTTGTGTCAGTACGGCTCTGGCGGTGTCGGGTGAACGCGACAAGATGTTTGTTGCCTTCACTTTTCGAATTCCAAGATTTGACCGTTGTCAGTGGGTTGCGACAGGGGGTTTCGCCTTCTTGAAGACGACATACCCACTGTCGCCTTCTGGTTTGAAGGATGGCGACATGGGGGTATGTCGCGTTCTCAGGCACCGCGGGCTTAAGCCCGGGCGCCCGAGCCCTTCCCCCTCTCTCGCGCCTCTCCTTTCCCCCTCTCTTTCTCTCGCCCTCACGGAGTTTTTCCGGCGGTTTTGGTGCCTCCCCCGTTTGAGGCGGCCGTGCTGAGGAGGTGTCGCTCCGTTCATGCAGGGGTCGTGTTCGTGCCGTGCGGTGCGAGGAGGAGACGTTTCTACCTACGAGAAGGCCCCAACGGGTGCGTTCTTCGCGTGGAGGTAGGGACGCCCGATCTTCCGCCCTAAGCATGCTCCCCTTCCCCTTCGTGACGTGTTTCTTGTGGTTCGGGGTTGGGAGTGTGAGAACTCCATGCTCGTGTGAGTGAGGTTTTCCTCCGAGCGTAGAATCCATGTTCTTGGGGTATTCAGGGTGGTTTGTGTGCTTAATGGCTTCTAGCATGATAAGCATGCTCCCTTCCTCACGTGTAGTGTTTCTCCCGTTTCGGGGAGGTCCCGGAGAGAGGCTCCCGGAACCCCCGTCTGGCCTGAAGGCGACATAGGCCTGTCGCTACCTGACTGGTAAGGCGACACCCGGGGGTCGCAACCAGGGTTGCGACAGGGCTATGTCGCATTCAGGATGCGACATGGCCTATGTCGCATTGAGAAGGCGACAGGCCCTATGTCGCCTTCTCAGTCCTAAGGCAGGTTGTGCTTCCGCCGCTTCCGTTTTCGCTTTACTGTAACGTGGCACCTGTGCTAGTTCCCTAGTACGGTCTATCACTAGTCGTTCGCCCGGTGCGCGGCACTTGAGGGCTTGTCCCGTGCGAGAGGTGTTACCGTTACCTGGGACCCCCATCCTCGGGAGCCTGTTGAGGGAGTACTCCGGGCTACGAGTGTGCTCGAGTTGGCAGCCGCTCAGGCGGACTCTGGAGCTGAGGGAAAAAGGTGGTTAGGACAGTGGTGTGTGAGTCGCTTGCAGAGCTCTCGTGGTTGGTCTGGGACGCCGAGGACAGTTTGGAGTTCTACCGGCGCAGGCCAGCTAGTCCTGTTCTCACTGCCTCACTCCTTACGGCCCCGGAACCACTTGGGGAGGTCAGGCGTGGGACCGTAGTCTGGCCAGACTATGGCGGTGGTTACTGTTGTTGTACTTGTGTCCTACCTCGCTCTGACGAGACGCGAGGGCCAGGACCTAGGTCGAGGATAAGACGTCTGTGGACGCACCTGACCGTCTGACTAATGGTGTTGTTCCGTAGCTAGTGTTCCTTATCCAGGCGGAGTCCCCTCCGTCTGTGTTTACTAGCCGTATTGTGTGTGGGTCACGACCGACAGTCGTGCGGAGTTTTGACGAGAGCACTTTCCGTACCGTGTTAGCTTTAGCTTCGCTTCCGTACTTCCTTTTGTAGGTAGAAAGATATAAACTACCTCTTTCTTTTTATAGTTGTATATGTTCCTCTGCCTGTTTAGAGCCAAGTAGGAGATGGTAGTTCGTACTGAGCTTCTGTGTGAAGCTCATTCCTCTGTTTTCCCAGGTGAGCCTTCCCAGCAGCGGCAGGGAGCGCATCGGGCGGAGGAGAGGGGCGGTGGTAGTCTGGTCCCCGTAGCTAGAAGTGGTTCCCCCTTTCAGTGTACGTAACCC
>CM024756.1:76426664-76483151 GCA_014218235.1 Colocasia esculenta
TAGCACCCAAGGGAAGAGGAAACCGCCCCAACCCGGAGCTTCTTCCCTGCTGCATTCTGCATCGACCTATGCAGAGTGCCCTTCTTGGAGTCCACCAAAGGTAAGCCAAACCCTAACCAAACCTTGCAAGACTTATACGCCTAGAAAGAGGGTCGAGTCTAGTTCCTAATCCCACTGGTTTGCCTATTTTTCATTTAGTATATCGAATGCAATAAGTGCTCTGCTCCAATTGGTCTGAATGAGGGTTTTCTGGGAAAACGTGACTTCTTCAACCTAAAAGGTAGGTGATCTCGAGCAAATATAAATAAATCTTATATCAATCTGTAGAGCTTCGAGTCTACTTTCATGTGCAAGTGATTTTATCGATTTTCATTGAGTACATCTCGAGTTTTAAGCGTTTTGCCAAAGTCGCGGTTGATAACAGCTTTCCACATTCATGTCGATTTCTCATGCATCTCGAGGCCAATTTTAATGATTCCAAAACCATAGTTCTCTTCTATTCCATGTTCCCAACAATTTTCATGTTCAAACTTTTTCCCCATGAGCCCTAGATTAGAGTTATAAGCATTTCATGAATCGTGTGCCTGCTTTCTGTGTTATCGGGCAAGAACCCAAAACGCGACGGGACTAGGCGTCATGTTCTAGACTACATGAATGCGACGCACTAGTCCGACGCGTTCATGTGAAACGTGACCGTTCCCTACGTCGTGATTTTGAGTGCGATCGTACCGCTCTGGTGCCTCAAACTGTGCGCTGCATGGTTTTCAGTGCCTACATGAAACGCGACATGGACCCCTGTCGCAATTCATCCGGTTTTCCTGCTCAAGGTTTTTGTCGATTTTTATATTATTAATTTGAACGCGTTTCATGAACGCGACAGGGTAAACCGTCGCGATTATGCATGAAGGCGACGACATAGGCCGTCACGATTTGAATCTTTACATGTTAGTCTTACTCCGACTGTATACGGTGTTATTAAATGCGTCGACTGTGTCTGAAGCAGATTTTAAGACCTACCCGAGGCCTGTTTTTACAGTGTTTAATGTTAGTCTTGCATGATATGTTCTTAAGATGTATTGTATAGTCTGTCTAATGATCTAAAGTCAGAACCATGTAAAAGACATAATAATGTGAAGACTATTCTAATTGTTCATTCATGCTATGATCTACTCTTGCAAACTATTGATTGAATCATCTATTGTTGTAGCTTGTTAAAGTGATTAATTGCTATCTTAAAATATTGCAAACCCATGTATAGATAAATTCATAGTTCATCTCATGCTATCATGTTAATTTTTTGCCGCAAGATTGAAATCGATGGATTGTGGATTGAGATACGTACATCACTACACACTTGTACATATAGGCAGCCCTTTCTGTGGGATTGGAAGCTCTCTGTTGGTCATTCAATACTAGCAGATTAGCGACCTTTTTGCTAAGACCTCCGTAATTCTCCGTACTCCATGGATTCTCTCATGGAACCGAGTTGGTTTCACCATTGAAGTTCCCTGAAGGTAGCGTGCACTTCCTCTTTCATCTTGTTCTCGTGAGTGTGATTCATAATCTAGACTTAAGCCATTAATGTAAAGAGTGAACTAAAGTATAAAGTGTGTCGTTATGCTGTCGAAATTATCTCTTGACTATTGTTGTCATGCAATCATGTTCACATTACTTGCTACTTGTTCTCATCATCATCTTGAACATGACATTACCATTGCTTACATATTGAAACTCTTGTTATTGGCCATTAATGATTGTGGGTATCTACATTTAAAATTAAAGTGAGATGATGACTGGGCACGGCGAGTGTCCAAGGGCTCCAGTCTAGCCCCAATGATGGAGAGTCATGAATATACTGTTAACCATGGGGTATAATGATTATTGGCATTGCATCTGTGCTGGGAAATAGTGTCGTGTTGAATGCTAGATACAATAACCACATACACGTGTCCTAGTGTGCATTTCAAGGTGGAACTTTCCTTGGTGTACATTAGTGTCTTCTTGCCTGATTGAGTGAATCGTGTTAAAAATTCGTGCTTGCTTGCTTGCGTGATATGGCCATCCTGTATTATTGCAATTTAAAGTGATATATTGCATGCTTGTTACAGGCCACACTATTGATAATCTCTTGCTCGTTATATCGTCCTAGTTCTTGCTCTATCATGATCACTCTTTCTAGCTTGTTCATGTATCACGTTTTAATGAGTTCTAATCGTACATGCATATCTTGACAATTTTGCTACCTAGTTCTAAATTGCTAATCACTTATATCAGTGCCCGCACATTGAGATATAATCCTACTAGGCTAGTTTGCTCATTACCTACGTTGAACCATTCTAGGTGACTATGAAATACAAGAAGAGGAGCAAGTCGAGGATGAGAATGCGTCCGAGTGATGAGCGTTCCAACCCTAGAGATATTATTAGTTTACTTTGAGTGTTAGAACAATGTAGTACGAAGTGAGGAATATATGTATTTTTCCTTTATTTCGAGTCTTAGTCCTATTATACAATGTTGAAGAGTTGTATTAGTTCACTTTGATACAATGAGATGCGATTTGAATACAATTTCCATTGAGTTTAATATTTGGGCCCTATGATAATGTGGTGTTGTTATACACTTAGTGCGTGCTAGCTAGAGGCTTATTTGTAGACTGTTCACGTCTCGGGATATCGACTCGAATTATCCGAATTAATATATACTATGTAATTCGGGACGTGACAGTTTAGTGGTATCAGAGCCTAGGAAAAACAAATAGGATATATGTCTTAGGAATAAGAGTTATCTATGGAACCTAGGTCGAGGAAATTAACATAGTACTTGGCGAGAATAGGTAGAGATGGGAATCTGTTATAATAAACAAACACACTCCTACCCATGACTCTTATAATGTATCTAGAGACATTAAATGGTTCTATCCTTCTCTCAGGAACCCCCATCACTCTTACACTCAACTGCAATGGCTCATAATCATTGGCAAGCGTGCAAGAAACCGTGGCTGGATTGACCCAAGCTTTACAGAATGTGGTTCAGATTGGTAATAAGGCTGCCATGGCTAGGAATGGAGCGAGTGATTTACACCGCAACTTTAGGAGTTTGAACCCTCCTCGTTTCTCTAGATCCCCTGATCCAGACGAGGCAGAGAATTGGCAAGAGGAAATAGAAATAATTTTCCAAGTAATGCAATGCACTAATGGGGAGAAGGTGTATTGGCCACTTTTAAATTTACTGACGACGCCCGGGCATGGTGGAAGGCCACATCGACTCATCTGCCCAATTTAGCGGAACTAGAGTGGGCTGGTTTCATGGAGATTTTCGAGGAAAGTACTTCTCAAAGAGGGTCAAGGAAAAGAAGGCAGCGGAATTTGCCGCACTGAAACAGAAAGGAATGTCCGTGGATGAGTATGAAGCTTAGTTTGCTCGTCTAGCAGTGTATGCCCACATGTGGTGAGCATAAAGAGATTGAAGGCTAATAGATTCCTGGATGGCTTAGGCCCATGTTCATTGAAATGCTCGGACCTCAAAACATACAAACATACATAGAGATGGTCCAAAGAGCCTAGCTAGTGGAAGACATTATGGCTAAGGTAGAATGCTTGAGAGGAAAGGAAGTAACAAATTCAACTTATATAAGGAATGAAGTATCCCACACCACTGGGACTGTACACCCAAGGACCAATGGTAACAAGAAAAGGAATGGAGGTAATAAGATCGATAATAACAAGAAGATCTAGGTTGAAGAACAACCAGCTAAGGAGAATTGCAAATTTTGTGACAAGCCTGGGCATGGAACAGACGAGTGCTGGAAGAAGGCAGGAGCTTACTGCGGTGCAGGAGTCGTGACCATCGCATTCCCAACTGTCCCATGCTAAAGGACCAAGCTGGGAGGAATCAGGTTGTGCTTGAGTGTTAAAGGCGTTTCAATGCCGTTATCCGAGTGGAACTCCCGGATGGAGGTATGATCATTAAACCTTTAGATTGATCTTATGATGCTTTTCTTAGTACATTTCTAAGTGGGGGAGATGATCAAGGAGAAATTGGAAAAAAAATAATCTAGTAGTTATACCATACTTCATCTGGTGGATTAAGATGGAGTTATGACAACCATGGAAGAAAATAGGAGCAAAAGGAATCAAAAGAATAGTACTGGTGGCTATAGGTGTTGATGAGATGAACTAGCATCTATGAGCTAGAATGTTGAGACAAGTTAGAGGAATTAAATCCAACGACCTCATGGATCACAATTATTAAGAGCAATTAATGATCTATGAATTGGGGACCAAATTCTCTTAAGTGGGGGAGGGTGTAGCACCCCGAAAAATTTAGTAAATTTAAATTTTGAATAAATAGTTTTTGTATTACCAAAATAGTAGTACTTACGTACCCCTATCGTACGTGCGAGAACACATCGGAAAGTTCCCTAAAAATTATAAATCAACCCCAAAACATCATTCTTAATGTTCCACAAAGAAATTCATGCAACAAAACATCTAAATGGCCAAGTGTACATCACAATGTGACTGATTATCCAAATTAGGAAACTATTCGGAAAACTGTTAACACGGAAATATAACACGATCATAAATTAAATAAAATGTTGGAGAGGCTTCCAACATCATATATTGATGACCCATTATTGGATTTGGGCCAATGGATCACATTTGACCAAGAATAAATTGAAGCAAGAAAATACCCATAAATTCGTAACCCTAATTGAGCTGAATTAGAAAGAAGGTAATTAGGGCAATTCCCAAGGAAATTAGCCTTCTTGGCAACCCATTCATGGCTAACCATGGTGGGAAGGTTTCCTAAAGCCTTACCCACTCTTTTGCGGTGAGAAATCATCAAATTAAGGAAGGTGGAAGGCCAAAACCGCACCTTGCCTTTCCTTCACCCAATGGGACTTCTAAAACACACTAGATGCATATATACATGCTATGAAACCCTAGGGGACAAATCTACACATTGTTGGGGTTGTGGGAGGCGGTTCTTGAGCACCCAAGGGAGGAGGAAACTGCCCCAACTCTGAACTTCTTCCTTGCTGCGTTCTACATCGACCTGTGCAGAGTGCCCTTCTTAGAGTCCACCAAAGGTAAGCCAAACCCAACCAAACCTTGCAAGACTTATACTCCTGGAAAGAGGGTCGAGTCTAGTTCCTAATCCCACTGGTTTTCCTATTTTTCATTTAGTATATCTGTAACGACCCTCCTTATACCGGTACGGTTGCACCAACCCACATCAGTATAATGAACGCCGCTACAGTGGGACATTTACCCAACACAATCAATAGACTGAAATGTATGCAAATATAACACATAACAGCGGAAAAGAAGAGCCAAATGTAATTCCTTATTCCATCATCCACATTCTATTCACAGTCCATGTAGAAGAAAAGAAAAACTAAACATTTAATAACTGAGAGATGAAAATAAATACATTGTCCACATTGTGTAAACTGAATTACAAAATTTTCCTTTATTACATATATGAAAAAAAAATAAAAGGTACAATGCCGAAACTCCACAAGATCTCCTACTCCCGCTCTGAGTCACTCCTGACTATCTCCTCGGATGAAGTAGAAATCTCTGCACCTGTACGCCGAAGCAAGAGTGAGTCCAAAAGACTCAGCAAGTAACATCCACTCACATTAAACATACACACGTCACATGGGTTATTCACATTTTCATATCACACGAGTATCATATAAACATGAACTTTAATAAACTTTTAAAGAAAACCTAAACATGATTTCTACAACTTACCACACATGATAAATAACTTATAACAAAATTTCAACAATTTAAAATCTATCACATGTTCTCTACACATTCTTCTACATGCTAATTCAAGTCTCCCTTACTCACAATTATAATCTAAGACAATAGTTAACTTGAATATGGAGTTTACGTATATTACAAGAGATATTCCTAGCATGGATTCCATCATCATTTCAACATCTATACACATGAATAGCTTGCTGTTTGACATGGATATGACACGTTCATATAATGGATTTTCATTTTTACATGCTATTCTATTGATTCATTTTCCACATGACCATTCACACGATTATAAATTAACATATCCACTTCGCACATAAACACAATTTCACACTTTATTATATGCCATGACACATAGTCCAAACCACCTCTAGAAGGACACACACTTGTCACATCATACACATATCTATCATCTAGGCAACACAATGATAGACCTTAGTTACTGCGCATAATCGGGAGAAGCACTCTCCACCCTAACTAGCGGTCTTTGTCCGCCTCCAGGATTTAATCCCAATGCCCATGTGATATCACACACTATGAACCTTCCCATGGGGACTTTACCACAATACAGTTCCTCAGCCCTCTAAGGTAGCAGTGTCACCCATTGGCACGATTACACATTTTCCAATTAAACACACACAATTCCACACCCTTTTAACACTTATTCTCATATATCACATTTATGCACATGGTTCAGGATCCCTAAAATGGTACTACTATTAGAAGAACTAATCAGTCACAACTAACATTAATCATGCTGTCATAATTGACTTAATCATAATTACAAATTTTTTGCACAATTTTGGTTATTCTTCATTAAATAACAAATCAGTACCTACGGTTTTTCAATCACATGAGATTTTAACCACTGACTCTTTATGGGTCATACATCATGCATACCGAATTTCATATTTTCTGAAATATACACTAATTAAGGAAATTCAAATAGTGGTAGTATATAAGGTAAAAATAGTCAATTTGGCATGGATTTTCATTGTTCCGACCTACAACATATTTTACACATGTACTCTGACAGTGCTATACATATGCTAATTTCTAGGAATTTAACTATTTTAAAACTATTTAATTAAATTCTGACACAATAAAACATGCTTACTATTCTACAGTTCAAAAATGTAATTAATTGTACAGATATCAGAAAAATCCCAAATTTCTATAGCATGAATTTGAACACTCAATCAATGCACATAAATTTTATGACAGCTAAATCCCACACAGATTCATCAACGGAATTTTTGCAAGATTAAAAACCTATTGGCCAAAACATTCCAGAAATTTCTAATAATCAAGCATTCAACAAAATTTCATAAAATTTCACACATGCTCCCTTAAAGGTATTTACATATCTTATAAATTTTACATATATCTCATGCGAAAAATCTCGAAAATTAGGTTATATAGATCAGACATGACATTGTGGCAGTCTGGTAAACTTGACGGCATGCAAGTGGTCGTTATTAGGTTAACGGCAACAAGGGGCGCCGTTAACTCAAGATCTTAACGGCAAGAGATCATGTCGTTAAGTTTGTCTGTGCAAAACACAGAGAGCAAGAACTGGTGAAATGGGGAGTTCAGGACTCGAATAAAAATCCAGGAAAATACCTGGACCTACTAGACGTATGTAGGAATGATGGAAAGGGGTACTTTCTTTAGAAAAATTCCAAATCGATGATAGGTCGAGAAGCACTCCTCGGCCTGAGCCAAAGAGCCTTCAAACTCCCTCGATCCGAGTTTTATGTTGATGCCGAGAGCAAAATAGGGGTCGTAGAAGTCTTTCCAATGTTTAGACTCTCTCCCGTCATTGAGAACGCTGGATGAAGCCTCAGTTGCCGGATTGCAGAGCTAAAAAAATTGGGGTTTCGCACAAAGAACAGGGTTGGACTCAGAGCCGAAAAGTTAGATCTGCCGGGGATGGGGTTTTATAGAGTTAGGTCGGAGAGTACTTGGGTAAGGCGGGTTACCATTGGGAACGGTTAACCATAACAAGGGGCGAAAATTTGGGGGCGTTTCCGGATCTGCAACCTAAACAGATTGGAGGTTAAGTCAATAGCATGGGCGCCTTATTCTGAGTTGGGTCCATCGATTGTGGTCGCTGACTCCCTATAGACGTAAACTCTGGTTGCGCCAACTGGTCATCGCACAGAACTTAAAACTACTCAAAATAGGCACAACTTATTACACATTTCTCACAACAACATGATCAATATACATCTTAATAAATGTATACCTTTAAATGCATACTACTCATACCATACAAATAGAAAACACTACTATAGTATACATCATATATTACAACAAGACATCAATAGGGTATAATAGATATATATATACATACATTATATCCGTACCACACTAGCATCTGTTTTTCACACAATAAACACGACACAGAGAGGAAAAGTCTAGGGCCTACACCCTCTCCCCTTAAAGAAACTCCGTCCCGAAGTTTTTTAGACCGACCACTACTCAAATAACTGAGGTACTCTCTTCATTGCATCTCAAGATCCCAAGTAGCCTCCTCTCGTGAAAGTTACCCATCACACTTTCAGCGACGAATCTCTTGTTACGTAGATGCTGAAACTTCGGTCAAGAATAGCCATGGTGCTCCACATAAGAAAGATCGGGCTGGACTCACTGGCTCGTTGAATAACATGAGATGGATCTCGGACATACTGTTGCCCGGTTGGCTAACCAGAGGGGGGGGTGAATGGGTCTTTAAATAAAATTTATCTGATAAAAACCTGAACTCAAACAAACATAAAGAGTTCTTGAAAGAGATTAGTAATGGTTAGTAAAAACAACAATCACACAATGAAGACAATCACACAACACACAGATTTATCCTGGTTCGGATCTCCTCTCCTTAGGAGTCCTACGTCCAGTCCCTGAGCAACCCTCAGGATTTCACTAACTAGGGTACAGTCCCCCTATGGACAAAAACAACCACCCAGCTCAGCTGGTCTTCCTTCACCTGAAGGGAACACAACACCCTGGTACCACCAGGTCTTCCTTCACTCCTGAAGGGAAAAACACCACCCTGGAAACCACCAGGTCTTCCTTCACACACGAAGGGAAAACACAAGAAAATCTTGAAAGAAATGACTAGCCCCTAGATCAAGCTTTTACAAAACTCAATCTGAAGCTACAAGCACTGAGAGACAAAGATCTACACAATGTGCACTCTCTCAGAACTAATCTAGCTCTTCCTTAATTTCTTCTCACAGCACAAGGAGCTAAGAGCCAAGATCGAAAGGAATGAATTTCTGGCTCTAGAGATCTTGAAGACTTGAAAGCTACAGAGTTCTGGTCTCTCTTGAATATCAATAATGCTTTCTTCTTCGGTGTGTATTTGTCTTCAGAACTTCGTCTTGTATTTATATCTCCAATTTGAATGAGGACGAAGAGATGACCGTTGTCTCACAGCTTTGGTGTACGTTAGACTGAAGGATTTGTGGAAGCTTCCTGTCGACAGTCTTTTGTTCTTTGGAGCACGCAAAGTGATGAGATCTTCTGAGTTGGCTTGTAGTTCTTTCTGTGTCCAATGTTGTAGGATAGTACATCCTCAAGGTTCTGCAAGGTTGAGCTTTAATGGTAGACAGCTATACTATCTCCAGATGTCAATCAACGTCAGAGCAGATAGACACAAATATAGTAGTAACAGTTTATCGTTCTAAAAGATGCATGCAGAGAATACACGAGAATGGAAGATATGTTCCGTATCCATGCAGAGATACGTTCAGTCTTTATTAAATGCATGGCAGTCAAACAGACGTGATGCAACTTTGACTATTCAACGTATCTTAAATCAAGATAAACAATTAATTAATAGAAACATGACTTATGCAATCGTTATGATAGTCTGATAGAATCGTTGTGAACAAATTGCTATAGTCTCAGAAGAAGTCGTTATGATAACTTATGAAATCGTTATCACAACCAAGTCGTTATAACTCCTAAGAATCGTTACGCTTACTTATAGAAACGTTATGACGAACAAGTCGTTACAACTTTCTAAAGAATCGTTACGCTGACTTACAGAATCGTTATGACGAGCAAGTCGTTATAACTTTCTAAAGAAATCGTTACGATGACTTACAGAATCGTTATGACGAGCAAGTCGTTATAACTTTCTAAAGAAATCGTTACGATGACTTACAGAATCGTTATGACGAGCAAGTCGTTATAACTTTCTAAAGAAATCGTTACGATGACTTACAGAATCGTTATGACGAGCAAGTCGTTATAACTTTCTAAAGAAATCGTTACGATGACTTACAGAATCGTTATGACGAGCAAGTCGTTATAACTTCTGAAGAAATCGTTACGATGACTTACAGAATCGTTAGACGAGCAGTCGTTATAACTTCTGAAGAAGAATCGTTACGATGACTTACAAATCGTTATAATGAGCAAGTCGTTATAACTTCTGAAGGAGTCGTTACGATAACTTACAGAGTCGTTATAATGAGCAAGTCGTTATAACTTCTGAAGGAGTCGTTACGATAACTTACAGAGTCGTTATAATGAGCAAGTCGTTATAACTTCTGAAGGAGTCGTTACGATAACTTACAGAGTCGTTATAACATCGACTTGTTTGACACAGCAAGGTTATTCAATCTTACAAGTAAATCGTTGTACTTGTGAGGAAATCGTTACAGTTAATGAAGGAATCGTTATAGCTCTTCTGAAAACAATGTATGTAAGTACTTACCACAAATGCTTGACTTTCTTTGGGTATTCCTGTGCTTAAGGCTAAATAAAACATAGTTAGAAAAACTTTTGACAGTGTTTTGTTTATCACCAAAATAAGCATGTAATTAATTTAAAAGTACATGGGGATGGACTGTTCATCAATCTCCCCCTTTGGTGATGACAAAACTATGATCAACATTTAAGTAGTACTTAACAGTAAACAGGAATAAAAGTACTTCAAGCATGATTCAAGAATGTATCAGACAAATGTAGGTAAACATTCTCCCCCTTTTTGTCATTAAGCAAAAAGTAATAGGAAAGAGACAAAGAATAAGAGACAATGAGGAGAAAGAGCACAACCCATTCATTAAGCTTGTGGAGGTACAGGCAAATAATAAGCAGGAGAGAGAAGGGAGGCATAATGAGAAATAGCTTCCCAGGCCTGCTCTTCCTGACGCATAAAAAATTGCCTAAAGGCACCACTCTCAATGAAGAAGGTTGGTCCCATGGTTGAAGCCATCTTGGAGAGATAGATGCTGCGCTGCTTGGTAAGAAACTGGTCATAATCATCTGGATCCATGGAGGAGCGGATGATGAGAGTTGTACCAAAGCTTGCACAGGCAAGAAATTGATCCATGGTGACAGGATAGAAATCTGTTTCTCCTTGAGTTCATGGCGTAGAGCTAGAAACACCTTGTACCTTTCAGCCCAAATTTGTAGGGATCAAGGACCAGATGGATGGAGTTCATGTCCAAGAAAGTGGCAGGAGAGACAGGAGCTTTTCCTTCCCTGGCCTGAGCAGCATTCAGATGAGCTAGCTGTTGAGCTGACAGAGAGTAAAGCTTGGACCATTCGGAGGCATTCAGCCTTTCACATTCTGAGAGTAGAGGGGCAAGAACATCAGATTTGACAAACCCTCTATGATATTCCCGGAATAGAAATCTAGGAAAACCAACTTGGAGGCCTTTCTGAATCTTGATTCTGCCCATGACTCTGGCAAAACGCTCAAAGATGATTGAACCAATCGAAGACTCCATGATCAGGAAATGAATCTGAGGCAGGAGAATGTCTTCAGGTAAATGAAGAGTTGCAAAATCTACTCTTATTTCCTCAGACTGCTCAGAGTGGATAAGGACCTTGATGGCTCTCTTGAACTGGCTAAGCTGAACTTCAGGTAATCTGTTGAGATACCTGTAGTTGTTGAACATTTGGAAATGCCTGATCAGCTTGATTAGCTTCTGAATGGCAGGGGCCCAGGTGTTCTGGTGGTGAAACTTGAACCACTCAGAAAGGGTAAGGAGTGATCCCTGGGAGGAAACCTTGCTGCCTTAGCCTGAAGAAAGCGATTGTACAAATCTTTATGAGATCTAGCCCATTGCTCCTCAGTTTTGGAGTGGGCTGAGGAGAAGATTTTGGATTTTTCGGCTTTAGACAGAGGAGTATAGGGAAGAATTACGTCTAGATGGTCAGAGAGGTTAAGAAAAGGAAGATTGTAAAGAGTGGCAAAAACAACCTTTTGTAGGTATTCTTTGTACAGTGAGGTATGCTTGTTGGTCACTGTAAGAGAAAACCACAAAGGTGGGTAAAGAGGAGTGTTGGAGGAAGAAAGTTTGCGTTTCTTTGAGACAGTACTGGAAGAGTCTGTCTTGGAAAGGTGGTCTCCTACCTTTAGCACAGACCTAAGGATAACCTCTTCAAACTCATCCTTAATTTTATCAAGAAAGGGAGAGTCGATTTGGGCATTCTTAGGAATAATAGTGATAAAGGAGGGAGGTGCAGGGGGGTAGAGAAATGCATCAGAATTGAGAAATCCTACTTCTGGAGATGAAGATGTACCAGAAGAGGATGAGGCTCCAGCTGAGGATGCTGGAGGGGCCTCGAAATTTTGAGAAGAAGAAAGATGAGAAGTGGAAGAAACAGGAGAGGATGAGGTAGGATGAGGAGGAAAGGTGTGGGAGAGAAAATGGGCCTGGATCTAGGCCTTTTGAAGTGAGGTGGAGCAGGTGGAGCTGTGAAGTTAGTGGGTGGAGAAGGAGGAATGGGAGTGTTGGTAGAAGTGGGAGCAAAGGTGGAGGATCTGAAACCACTTCTTCAGGCAAGGGAGGCAAAGGAACCAACACTGCCGGCCCTGGTGGCCCTGATTCCAACACAACTGGCCCTGATGGCCCTGACTCTTCAGCTGGCCTGATGGCCCTGATGGTTCGGCCGGCTGCTGCTGCCTCGGCTTCATCGCTGGGGCTGCTGTTCCTTTGATGTGATGCGGCTGCTGGTCTTCTGCTGGGGCTGCTGCTGTTGCCCGGAGGGCTCAGGTACACTTGTGTTAGGTTCCTGAGCTGCTGGAGGAGGAGGAGCTTGAGCTCCAACTGCCTGAAGGATGTCAGATAACAAATTCTTCATGGTCCCCATTTCTTGATGGAACCATGTCATGGCAGAGCGAATCTGAACAAGTTCCTTGCGGGCTGAAGCTTGGCTCAGAAAAATGGAATTCACATCAGACTGAAGTGTACAAAGCAGCTCACCCTGAATATCCAACCTCTCAATCACAGGTTTTAAATTGATGACAATTTTTTGCTTGACCTGTCTTTCAAATGGTGCAGTCAGCTAAAAGGGTACTTCAGGAGCTATAACTTTCTCTTTGCCCTTTGTAGCTGGAGGAGGTGGATCATTATCCTCATCAGAACTTGATGAACTAGCTGTCTCCCTTCTCTGAGATCCAAATTTGCAGAATCTCTCTGTACCCTCCTGATCTCTGGTGGCTGGTGGTGCATCAGCTGGTTTCTCTTGGGATTGCTCCCCCTCAAGTGGAGCATCTTCTGCAACTGCACCAGTCTCCCCCTGACAGGGAGCATCCATTTCCATAGAGTCATCCTGAGGATTTTGCTGCTCTTCTTCCACTGGGCCTTCTTCAATAATGTGGCCTGATGCCACAGTCTCCTCTACAACAGGCAAGATGTCCTCTGGGAGAATATCCTCAATTCTCCTTTCAGCAAGAGTACAACTGGCACTTCAGGAAATTCTGGATTTGCTGCTGCTGGCCTTTCTTCTTCTTCCTTACTGCTGTTGCTGCCTCTGATTGATTTCTGGCCATAGATGGCCCTTCCTGCTCTGCTTCTACAAGGACTGGAACAGAACCTGATTCCAGTGGCAATTCGGGCATCACATCAGCTGCTTCCAACTGAGATTGAGCAACTGAAGGCTCACCAATGAGTGCTTCACCTTCTGCAACTGAGGCCTTGGACCAGACCCCATTGACTACTGAAAAGCCACTTCTTTAGATTTCTGGACCTGATAGCTTGGCCCATCTTCTCTACAACTGCCCCTGAGACATCTACACCGAAGTGTCTGAAGATCCTGGTAAGTAAATGGGCATAGGGCAGGGACACATTCAACTTGCTTTTAGTGTCCCAAATCTGTTCCCTGGCAATTTCATTCTCTCTATCATCACTGCGGCCATATTGATTTCCTTATTTTAATGGCCCAGAACATTAGGTCGGAGTCAGCCTTAGTGCAAGAGGAGAAGGTTGCACTACGGGGAACCAAAATCTGACATACAATGAAGTGAAGGAGGCGATTGAAGGCACTTAATTGATTGATATCTAGCTTGCCATCCCTCATCTTGAACCCCGCCCAACAATCCCCAAACCCTTTTCTTGGGTTTCTACTGAGTGAATCCACTGAAAACGGATGTGCTTACTCCAAACAGCATCCTAAGCAGTTCCTGGTCGATTCTGATTAGGGTGCCCTTGACCGAAGAAACGAGGGCCCCATCTTCTTCTGTTCTTAAGCACACAAAGAACGCCTTTACCAAGTCCGGATAACTTACCTCTGAGCAAGTGGTAAGTCTTTCCATTTCATCTGGTTGATCTTCTCAACATGCTGCTCATTCCATTCTTCTGCAGATCTTCAATATCTACTTCCTTGTGACCACAGAGCTTCGTCTTCACAAAGGTGAAACGCTCCTGCTGTGCTGGGGTGAGGTATTCGGCGCTGTAGCCACCCACACTGCCGGCAATAGCTGGTGCGGCCATGGATTCAGGTGGGAGAAGTTTGAAAGATTGAAGAGAAGGGTGACGAGAAGAAACCCTCAAACGATTTCGCGGGAAGGAGATGGAAGCTTCAAATTTGCAGAGGATAGAGGCAAGAGTCGCTAGGGCATCGGCTCATGCGTCGGGACGAAAGAGGGAAAAAGGTGAACGAGGAAGGGAATCGTTAACGCATCGATTTAAAGAAGATAAAAGCTCCAAAAAGGTGAGGCGTCAGAAAACGACAAACGAGGTTGACCGCCTCGAAAGACTATGACTTATCGGACGGAAACGCTTAAACTGAGAATTTTGAATTGATTTTGCCGTAAAAGGAGAGAGAGAAAACCTACTTAAATTCTGAGAATTTTTATACCAGCTTTAAATGAAGATCTTTTCACAAAATACACATGCCTAACTCCCTTCTAAGAGATGTAAATCTCTCTTCAGGTAAGGCCTTTGTGAAAATATCTGCTAACTGATTGTTTGTATCAATAAACGATATTTCAATATTGCCATTAGCTACATGATCACGAATAAAATGGTATCTGACCTCAATGTGTTTGGTCCTGGAGTGCTGAATTGGATTTTTGGTGAGGTTGATAGCACTGGTGTTGTCACATAGCAGTGGAATTGTCTTGATTTTGAGTCCAAAATCCTCAAGCTGTTGCTTTATCCATAAGAGTTGTGTACAGCAACTTCCAGCAGCTACGTACTCGGCTTCAGCTGTAGATAGTGCTACTGAATTTTGTTTCCTTGAGGACCATGAGATTAAACACCCTGCAAGAAATTGACAGCAACCACTGGTGCTTTTTCTATCTACCTTGCATCCAGCATAGTCAGCATCAGAATATCCTACTAAATTTACATCACAGGAGTTTGGATACCATAGTCCTAGATCATGAGTCCTGGCTAAGTATCTAAAAATTCTTTTCACAGAAATTAAATGTGACTCTCTAGGGTCGGCTTGATATCTAGCACACATGCATACACTAAATAATATATCAGGTCTACTTGCGGTTAGATAAAGTAATGAACCTATCATACCTCTGTAGATCTTTTGATCTACCTTCTTACCATCCTTGTCACTGTCCATCCTAGTTGATGTACCCATTGGTGTTGACAGTGGCTTGGTGTTTTCAAATCCAAATTTCTTTAGCAGTTCTCTGGTGTACTTTGCTTGACAGATGTGAGTTCCTTCCTTTCCTTGTTTGATTTGAAGTCCAAGGAAGTAGTTAAGCTCTCCCATCATACTCATCTCAAATTCTCCCTGCATTAGCTTTTCAAAATACTTGCACAAGGATTCATCAGTAGATCCAAAGATGATGTCATCCACATAAATTTGAACCAACAGTATATTTTTGACTTTTGTTTTTATAAAAAGAGTGCTATCTACTTGACCTCTACTGAAACCATGTTTTAGGAGAAAAGAACTAAGTCTTTCATACCAGGCTCTAGGTGCTTGTTTTAAACCATATAAAGCCTTATGCAATTTAAAACATGATTCGGAAAGTCTGTATCATCAAAACCCGGCGGTTGTTCCACATAAACTTCTTCTTTAATAAAACCATTTAGAAAGGCAGATTTAACATCCATTTGAAATAACTTTAGATCTAATGCAGATGCATAAGCAAGTAAAATTCTAATAGCCTCAAGTCTAGCCACTGGTGCATAGGTTTCATCAAAATCTATGCCTTCCTCTTGACAATAGCCTTGAGCCACCAGTCTGGCCTTGTTTCTTAGAATTACACCAGATTCATCCAATTTGTTTCTGAACACCCATTTGGTGCCGATCACAGGATGGTCTGATGGTCTAGGAACAAGTGACCATACTTGGTTTCTCTTGAATTGATTTAATTCATCTTGCATTGCTATTATCCAAGATTCATCAGTTAAGGCTTCATTGACTGTCTTAGGCTCTATTTGAGATACAAAAGCAAGGTAATCACAAGGAATCACGTTACCTCTTGTTCTTACCCCTACAGATGGATCACCAATGATGTTTTCAGGTGGATGATCTTTCTTGTATCTCCATTCCTTTGGAAGAGTTTCATGAGAAATTTCTTCTTGTTGCAATTCTTCCAGAGGCGGATCATCCTTGTCTTCAAGTGATGTGTCTTTCAGTTTATTGGACAGTTCATCTGCATCATCATTATCACTTTCTACTTCCTTTCAAGGAAGGGTTAGTTTCATCAAAAATAATGTGTACAGACTGTTCAATCAATAAGGTACGTTTATTAAACACTCTATAGCCTTTGGGTTAGAAGTGTATCCCATGAAGATGCCTTCATCTGATTTGGCATCCAACTTACCAATATCCCTTTTTCCGTTGTTGTGTATAAAGCAAGGACATCCAAAGGTTCTGAAATGGCTGATCTTTGGCTTCTTCCCTTTAAACAGCTCATATGCAGTCTTCTTCAGGATTGGCCTGATCATGACTCTGTTGACAATAGTAGCTGGCTGTGTTGACTGCTTCTGCCCAGAAATATCTTGGTAACTCATATTCACAAAGCATGGTTCTTGCCATATCCAAGAGAGTTCGGTTCTTCCGTTCAGCTATACCATTTTGCTGTGGTGTCCTTGGTGCTGAGAAATTGTGCTGAATTCCTTGATCATCACAGAATCTAGCAAACTTTTCATTTTGGAACTCACCACCATGATCAGATCGAATGGATACTATACTGAACTTCTGATCTTTCTGGACTTTCCTGCTGAAACAGACAAAATTATCAAAAGTATCATCTTTTGTTCTAAGAAAGATACCCATGTGAATCTTGAGTAGTCATCTACTATAACAAATCCGAAATTCTTTCCTCCAAGACTGGTAGTTCTCATTGGCCCAAATAGATCCATATGTAGGAGCTCTAAGGGTTTTGAGGTGGTCACCACCGTCTTTGACTTGAAGGAACTCTTTGTGTGCTTTCCCTTAGCACAAGGTCTGCAAACACTTTCTAATTTACCATTGATTTTCGGTAGACCTTCCACAAGATTCCTCTTTCTGAGCTTGCTCAAGCCATCCAAGCTGCAGTGGCCTAGCCTTCTGTGCCACAGATCAGTTGATTTGTCTTTGCTGGCTACCAGACATACATTTTGCTCTTTGAGTTCTTCAAGGTAGAGCACGTACAGATTCTTCTCTCTATTTGCTTCAAAGATGACTGCTCCATCCTTTAGTATGCTGCATTTTGACTCTTGAAATTTGATTTGATGTCCTCTATCACACAGCTGACTTATACTGATGAGGTTGTGCTTCAATCCTTTGACTAACAGCACATCTTCTATGACTGTTTTTCCTTTGCTGTTTACTGATCCACTGCCTACTACAGTTCCTTTTCCATTATCTCCATAAGTGACTGTTCCTTCTTCATCTTGGAGATGGGAGAAAAGCTTCAGGTTTCCTGTCATGTGCCTTGAGCACCCACTATCCAAATACCATTTGGATGCTCGAAGGTTAACCTGAAATAAAGACATCAAGATTTAGGTACCCAAGTTCTTTTGGGTCCTGATGGGTCAGTATCATTATTTTTACTTTTTATTATCCACTTCTTATGTCTTGTTGGACAGGTGGATTTTAAATGTCCTAGCTTATTACAGTGACTACAACATGATGTTATTGTTACTCTTTCTATGTACTTAAAATTAGCTTTATATGCCACATCTTGTTCTGGAGTGAATTTAGGAGTTGGATATTTTTCAGGATAGACTATTTCTTCTTCATTTACTGGAGGTATGTATCCTATACCTCGTTTGTTCTTACCAGATCTTCTAGCACCCTTTAGTAATAAGGAGTTCTTCCCATTTGTAAACTTTTCTAAGGTGCTTGCTAGTGTATTGTTTTCTTCATTTAATTCTTTTACCGTTTTTCTTAAATCATCTGAGCTTTCCTGTTTTTCTAGTTTAATGATTTGTTTGTTCTTGTCTTTAAGTTTTCACATAATAGTTCATTTCTTCTCTTAAGCTCCATTATTTGTTTTTCTAGTTCTTCATTTTCAGATTTTAAATCTGAGTTGGTATTTTCGAGACAGGTGATATTTTTCTTGCTAACCTTAAGTAGTTTAGACACTTCTTTATACTTATCGTAAAGTTCATTAAAGGCACTTTCCAAATTATCGGAATCTGAATCATTACAGGAATCAAAAGAGGAATCAGAAGTTACCTTATCCCGGTATTTGCCATAAAAGCCAGGTTGGCTTCTTCTTCTTCACTGCTGGAGCTTGACTCACTGTCTGAGTCGCTGCTGTTTTCCCATGCAGCTGCCATGGCTTTCTTTTTGTATCTTCTGAACTTCTTGGAGCTGTCCTTCTTCTTGTGATCATTTTTCTTTAGCATTGGACAGTCTGCCTTGATATGTCCAGGCTTCTTGCATTCATAGCAAAGTGGCTCATTCCTCTTCTGATCTTTTCCGTCTGGTCTCTTGAGATCTTTGTTTTTCTTGAAGTACCTCCTACCAGACTGGAACTTCTTCTTCTTGGCCAAGATTCTCTGCAATCTTTTTGACAGCATAGCTTCTTCATCATCACTATCTTTGCTATCTTCACTGTTATCCAAGGATTCTTCAGATGAGTCCCCATTAGCTTTAAGCGCATTGGACTGCTTCTTTCTACTGGAGGATTCTCCTAATCTTTCCATGTTTATTTCATGGGCCATGAGAGACCCGATGAGCTTTTCTACTGACATTCTCTTAAGGTCATTAGCTTCTTCGATAGCTGTGACCTTTGGCGTCCATGAAGATGGCAAGGATCTGAGAATCTTCCTTACCATATCTGCAACCTCATATGACTTTCCTAGACTGGCTAGACCATTAGTGATGTCAGTAAATCGACTAAACATTTGGGTAATAGACTCACCTGATTGCATTTGAAATCTTTCATACTGAGTGACAAGAATGTCGATTCTTGTCTCCTTTACTTTGTCTGTACCTTCATACGTAATCCTTAGCTTTTCCCACATTTCCATGGAGGATTTGCATGCTGAGACTCTGTTGAACTCCTTCTTGCTTAGAGCACAACATAGAATGCTCTTGGCTTTACAGTTCAAGGAGATTTTCTTTCTATCTTCATCTGTCCATTGTGCTTTCTCATTTGTGACGACCAGATCACCTTCTTCCACTATCGACCAGATTTGATAGTCGTGGCCTTGTAGAAAGAAAGTATTCCATCCTGGTCTTCCAATACGTATAATCTTCACCGTCGAACAAAGGAGGTCTGTTGACAGACTGACCTTCGAAGTGACCTTGGGCTGCCATGGATCTTTACTCTTCAGATCGTTGGATCTTGTTCTTTGTCGAAGAGACTCGCTCTGATACCACTTGTTGCCCGGTTGGCTAACCCAGAGGGGGGGGTGAATGGGTCTTTAAATAAAATTATCTGATAAAAACCTGAACTCAAACAAACATAAAGAGTTCTTGAAAGAGATTAGTAATGGTTAGTAAAAACAACAATCACACAATGAAGACAATCACACAACACACAGATTTATCCTGGTTCGGATCTCCTCTCCTTAGGAGTCCTACGTCCAGTCCCTGAGCAACCCTCAGGATTTCACTAACTAGGGTACAGTCCCCCTATGGACAAAACAACACCCAGCTCAGCTGGTCTTCCTTCACTCCTGAAGGGAACACAACACCCTGGTACCACCAGGTCTTCCTTCACTCCTGAAGGGAAAAACACCACCCTGGAAACCACCAGGTCTTCCTTCACACACGAAGGGAAAAACACAAGAAAATCTTGAAAGAAATGACTAGCCCCTAGATCAAGCTTTTACAAAACTCAATCTGAAGCTACAAGCACTGAGAGACAAAGATCTACACAATGTGCACTCTCTCAGAACTAATCTAGCTCTTCCTTAATTTTTCTTCTCACAGCACAAGGAGCTAAGAGCCAAGATCGAAAGGAATGAATTTCTGGCTCTAGAGATCTTCTGAAGACTTGAAAGCTACAGAGTTCTGGTCTCTCTTGAATATCAATAATGCTTTCTTCTTCGGTGGTATTTGTCTTCAGAACTTCGTCTTGTATTTATATCTCCAATTTGAATGAGGACGAAGAGATGACCGTTGTCTCACAGCTTTGGTGTACGTTAGACTGAAGGATTTGTGGAAGCTTCCTGTCGACAGTCTTTTGTTCTTTGGAGCACGCAAAGTGATGAGATCTTCTGAGTTGGCTTGTAGTTCTTTCTGTGTCCAATGTTGTAGGATAGTACATCCTCAAGGTTCTGCAAGGTTGAGCTTTAATGGTAGACAGCTATACTATCTCCAGATGTCAATCAACGTCAGAGCAGATAGACACAAATATAGTAGTAACAGTTTATCGTTCTAAAAGATGCATGCAGAGATACACGAGAATGGAAGATATGTTCCGTATCCATGCAGAGATACGTTCAGTCTTTATTAAATGCATGGCAGTCAAACAGACGTGATGCAACTTTGACTATTCAACGTATCTTAAATCAAGATAAACAATTAATTAATAGAAACATGACTTATGCAATCGTTATGATAGTCTGATAGAATCGTTGTGAACAAATTGCTATAGTCTCAGAAGAAGTCGTTATGATAACTTATGAAATCGTTATCACAACCAAGTCGTTATAACTCTAAAAGAATCGTTACGCTTACTTATAGAAACGTTATGACGAACAAGTCGTTACAACTTTCTAAAGAATCGTTACGCTGACTTACAGAATCGTTATGACGAGCAAGTCGTTATAACTTTCTAAAGAAATCGTTACGATGACTTACAGAATCGTTATGACGAGCAAGTCGTTATAACTTCTAAAGAAATCGTTACGATGACTTACAGAATCGTTATGACGAGCAAGTCGTTATAACTTTCTGAAGAAATCGTTACGATGACTTACAGAATCGTTATGACGAGCAAGTCGTTATAACTTCTGAAGAAATCGTTACGATGACTTACAGAATCGTTATGACGAGCAAGTCGTTATAACTTCTGAAGAAATCGTTACGATGACTTACAGAACGTTATGACGAGCAAGTCGTTATAACTTCTGAAGAAATCGTTACGATAACTTACAGAGTCGTTATAATGAGCAAGTCGTTATAACTTCTGAAGGAGTCGTTACGATAACTTACAGAGTCGTTATAATGAGCAAGTCGTTATAACTTCTGAAGGAGTCGTTACGATAACTTACAGAGTCGTTATAATGAGCAAGTCGTTATAACTTCTGAAGGAGTCGTTACGATAACTTACAGAGTCGTTATAACATCGACTTGTTTGACACAGCAAGGTTATTCAATCTTACAAGTAAATCGTTGTACTTGTGAGGAAATCGTTACAGTTAATGAAGGAATCGTTATAGCTCTTCTGAAAACAATGTATGTAAGTACTTACCACAAATGCTTGACTTTCTGTGGGTATTTCCTGTGCTTAAGACTAAATAAAACATAGTTAGAAAAACTTTTGACAGTGTTTTGTTTATCACCAAAATAAGCATGTAATTAATTTAAAAGTACATGGGGATGGACTGTTCATCACATACCTCCTGAGCATAGATTACGTGGAAACGTGATGGACACTAGCTAAGGCTGGAGGTAAAGCTAGCTCATACGCCTCGTGGACCTGTAATCGATGAGAATCTCAGACGGCCATCAGGATCTAGGATTCGGAGCTTACCTATGATACAATCTAACTACACCACGTGTAGTAGGGCGATAAATCTTATTTAAACGACATGCTCAAATACCGTGAACTCCAATCTTTCTCCTGTGGTCGGCAGAACTTTTGCCGATCTTGTGCCGCTAACAAGCCACTTGCTAATCAATTAGACCTATCCGAGTCTCCCCCTTGTACTAACTCCGGCCAAGCTAGTTGCTATAGTCCGTTCATCCCAAACACAAAGGCGATTGTCAAGGTGCCTAAAATACAACGCCTTAAAATTGGGAGCCCATACACAATACGCAGGAAAACTGTTGTTGTTATGCGCAATAACTCCCACTAGAGCGTGTTAAATGGCACTAACAATCATCCTTACCAAATAGAATACACGCTCTCAACATATTCTCTGAGTGTTCTGGATAGTCCTCCTCAGACTTGTCCATCTATCTGGGGATGAAATGCGAAACTAAGCTTCAACCCAGAATCCTAACGCTCGGAAGATCACTTCAAACTGAAGTCCCCTTCCACCACCCTCAAAACCTTGGTACAATCTCGGATATCTTCGATCCAAAAATGATCGACTTTTGGCACACATGAATCTAATAATGTTACTATATACAATCTAGCTAAACTCTCTACTGACTACTTCTTCTCATGTCAAGAAATGCGCAGTCTTCGAGAATCTATCTACTACTACCCAAATCGAGTCATTACCCATCTAGATCGAGCAAACCGTAACAAAATCCATAGTGACAATCTTCCCACTTCCTACTGGGATCTCCATCTTCGCATAAGCCCAGATTGTCGCTGCCGCTCGGCCTTCCTTCTGGCAAACTAGACATCTGACACATACTCTTACTACATCCTCTCATGCCAGACCACCAAAAAGATCTCTTCAAATCTGGTACATCTTAGTGTTACCCGGATGAATAGAGAATCTCGACTATGATCCTCCGCTAAAACATGCTCACGAACATCTACAATGTCTGGAACACAGACACGGTGATGAAATCTAATCACACCATCCTCATCACGAGCAATGCCCGCCTTGCCCACTAACTCTTGGAGTCTAGGGTTGGCTTTCTACTACTCGATCACCTCATCCAACACCGAAGACCTAATGGACAACTGAGCTACAAAAGCCTAGCACAATGATGGCTCTAACTCAGTCATCGCGCACGGCATCCTCCAACATCTTCCAATCATGTTGGAGAGACGACTCTTCCTACTAAGGGCATCTTCTACGACATTCGCCTTTCCTGGATGATACTGGAGGTCGAAGTCATAGTCCTTCAGGAATCAATCCATCTTCTTTGCCTCAGGTTAATTCTTTTGGGGAGAAAAGATACCTTAACTCTTATGTCAGTGAACACCTCAAATCTGACACCATAAAGATAGTGTCTCCAGATCATCAGTGCATAACCACTGCCGCAAGCTCAAGATCATGAGTCAGATAGTTTCGCTCATGCTCCTTCAATTGACGAGAAGCATACGCCACTACCCTTCCTTGCTGCATCAATACACATCCAAGGCCAATCCGAGATGCATCCGTGTAGATAGCAAGCCCTCTACACCACTCACAAAACTACACAGGAGCCGATGTGAGCTTTGTCTCAATAATTGAAAACTACTCTCACACTCCTCAGACCAGACAAACTTTACTCCCTTCCTGGTTAGCTGGGTCAATGGGGCGGCGATGGATGAAATCCCTCAATAATCACCGATAATAACCTGCCAAACTAAGAAAACTCTGATCTCCGAAGGAGTCTTGGACTCTCCCAATCCATGACAGCTTGTACTTTGCTGGATCCTGCTACACCAGCACCGGAGATTACATGCCCAAGGAAATGACCTCGCGCAACCAAAAATCGCACTTGCTGATTTTGCATACAGCTTGTGCTCACGGAGAACCTCTAAGACTACCCTTAATGCTGACGATGTGTGGCCTCGTCCGGAGAGTAGACCAACACGTCATCAATGAAGACCACGACAAAACTATCTAAATACGTCTAAACACCCTGTTCATGAGATCCATGAACGCTACGGGGCATTGGTAGACCAAAGGAAGGACAAAAACTCATAATGTCCATAACGGGTTCTAAAAGCCGTCTTGGTCACATCCTCAGTCCTAATCCTCAACTGATGATAACCAGACCACAAATCAATCTTAGAAAAGACTGATGCATCTTGCAGTGGTCAAACAGATCATCAATCCGAGGTAAGGGATACCTGTTCTTCACCGTCACTTGGTTTAGCTTCCTGTAATCGATGCGTACCTAAGTGACCATCCTTCTTCTTCACAAATAAGACAGGTGCGCCCGAAGGGGAAACACTAGGGCGAATGAATCCCTTATCTAACAAATCTTGCAACTGCTTCCTTAGCTCAGCTAATTCCGCAGGTGCCATCCGATAAGGGGCTTTCGAGATAGGAGAGGTGCTAGGAAGCAACTCTAGCGTGAACTCTATCTCTCTAGCCGGTGGCAATCCAGAAAAATCATCCAGAAAGACATCTGGAAAATCCTGCACTACATCTATCTCTGCAAGGGTAGGTGACTCATCAGCCTTGGGTACTAATACCACGCTGGCAAGAAAAGCGTCACGACCCTGTTCACCATTCTCATTGCCCTCATGGCGGAGATGACAAACATCCCTGCCAAGTTTCTCGGCAAAGGATGAGAAATATCTTCACACAGGATGCGAAAAACGATCTTCTCCCACGACAATCTACTAACACGTAGTGCTCCTCTAGCCAATCCAGACCAAGAATAGCATCGTAGTCCTTCATCTTAAGCAAGAAGAAACACCCTTCTAGGACTCTATCCTCAATGCACCCGGTAAAGACGGAAACACTTCCTAGTCGATGTCGTACCTGCAAGTGTGTGCACAGACAAAGGGACTTCTAACTCCTCAGACTCTAATCCCGACTCTAATGCTAATTGCCTAGCAAAACGCTCGGAAATGAACGATGAGTGGCACCCTATCAAATAGAACTCGAGCGTGCACACCCATGAAAAGAAACGTACCTTCGGTGACATGCTCCGCCTGCTCGGCGTCCTCATGAGCTAACGCAAACAGTCGAGCTAGGGTCGAGGTCTCCCTGGTCGTCCTGTCGCTGGCGCTGCTGCTACTGCTGGAGCCGCTCCACACTGGACTCCCTGCTGATGTCTGGGACAATCCTTGACCTTGTGCTCACTGTTCCCGCACTTCAGACACTTCCCCGCCATCTTCCAGCATTCTGAACCACCATGTGTCCCCGTAATGAGGACACTCCTTCTTGCCACTAGGGGAACATTGAAAAGATACCTGACTGCTTCCCGATGCCACGGGACGCTGCGGTGACTGAAAAGCCGCTTTCTTCCTATCCTGCCTATGAAAGGAGACGCAGGCCTCTTCTGAGAAGCCTTCTTCTCCTCCAGGTACTGCTCCATCTCTCCCTCCTGTTGGCACGCCGTGTGAGCCCCTGCTCGAGGGTACGATGGTCGAAAGCCACCAACCTCATCCTCAGTGATGGTCTCAGACCCATCACGAATTGCTTCACCTTCCTGCGCTCATCAGCTACAATATGAGGGGCATACTTCGATAGCTCAGCAAACTTGGCCTCGTACTCCAGCACGGTCATGGAGCCCTGAGTCAATGAGAGGAACTCCTGCTCCATCTTGTCCTGGATGTGCTCCGGAACAAACTTGGCTCGGAAGAGCCTCACGAACTCATCCCAAGCAATCTCCACAGCACCATCCTCGAACCGAGTACGTAGTATCGAGGACCACCACACGTCGGCTCGCTCCTGCCAAAACCACCCAACTTAATCCATACTTAAAGAAATAACCACTAAATCAATTTACACATACCTGTAGCATATAGGTGGCTAAAGTGACTTTGTCATCCTCAGCGCGCCTAATTGCCCGGAAGATCTTCTCGATCTCCCTCATCCAGCTCTCAGCAAGTAACAGATCGCTCTCCCCCTTAAAAGAGGGTGGCAACATCCTCTTGAATCGTTCCATGATGGAGGGTCCACCATGGTCAGCCTGGGGAGCTGGCACCTGAGCCTGCTACAATAAAAAACATAAGTAACACATATAACAAATCATCAAGTAAAACAGACTACTTTATCTATCATTCTAACTAAGCCTACTGAGCCTCCAGCTGAGCCTGGAGTGCAGCCTTGGTGTGGGCCTGCATCTGCATGGCCTGCACTAAACCCTGCATGAACACTCCATAGTCTACTGGTGGCGGTGGAGGAAGCATAGGACCCTGGGGTGCTGGGGCCTGCTGCTCACCCTGATCCTCACGCCGAGGCTCATCTCTCCTCTGCTCACCCTCATGAGCAGGAACACCATGCCTACCACGCGAAGCCATATCCTGCAAAATGTTTTAGTTCATCATTTAGTTCTACGCTATCAAATTCCTAACTATTTACCTAGCTATGTGGACAATCTTCACAGACTTAGCATATGATGAAGATGATGGTATATGCATATTTATGTACAATTTCAGCCTGTAGCTCTGATACCAATCTCTGTAACGACCCTCCTTATACCAGTACAGTTACACCAACCCACATCGTATATGAATGCCGCTACAGTGGGACATTTACCCAACACAATCAATAGACTGAAATGTATGCAAATATAACACATAACAGCGGAAAAGAAGAGCCAAATGTAATTCCTTATTCCATCATCCACATTCTATTCACAGTCCATGTAGAAGAAAAGAAAAACTAAACATTTAATAATGAGAGATGAAAATAAATACATTGTCCACACTGTCTAAACTGAATGACAAAATATTCCTTTATTACATACTATGAAAAAAAAAATGAAAGGTACAATGCCGAAACTCCACAAGATCTCCTACTCCCGCTCCGAGTCACTCCTGACTATCTCCTCGGATGAAGTAGAATCTCTGCACCTGTACGCCGAAGCAAGAGTGAGTCCAAAAGACTCAGGAAGTAACATCCACTCACATTAAACATACACACGTCACATGGGTTATTCACATTTTCATATCACACGAGTATCATATAAGCATGAACTTGAATAAACTTTTAAGAAAAACCTAAACATGATTTCTACAACTTACCACATGATAAATAACTTATAACAAAATTTCAACAATTAAAATCTATCACATGCTCTCTACACATTCTTCTACATGCTAATTCAAGTCTCCCTTACTCACAATTATAATGTAAGAAAATAGTTAACTTGAATATGGAGTTTACGTATATTACAAGAGATATTCCTAGCATGGATTCCATCATCATTTCCACATCTATACACATGAATATATTGCTGTTTGACATGGATATGACACGTTCATATAATGAATTTTCATTTTTACATGCTATTCTATTGATTCATATTTCCACATGACCATTCACACGATTATAAAATTAACATATCCACTTCTCACATAAACACAATTTCACACTTTATTATATGCCATGACACATAGTCCAAACCACCTCTAGAAGGACACAACTTGTCACATCATACACATATCTATCATCTAGGCAACACAATATAGACCTTAGTTACTGCGCAGAAAAACGGGAGAAGCACTCTCCCCCCTAACCAGCGGTACTTGTCCGCCTCCAGGATTTAATCCCAATGCCCATGGGATATCACACACTATGAACTTTCCCATGGGGACTTTACCACAGTACAGTTCCTCAGCCCTCTAAGGTAGCAGTGTCACCCATTGGCATGATTACACATTTTCCAATTAAACACACACAATCCACACCCTTTTAACACTTTATTCTCATATTCACATTTATGCACATAGTTCAGGTTCCCTAACATGGTACTACTGTTACAAGAACTAATCAGTCAAACCTAACATTAATCATGCTGTAATTAATTGACTTAATCATTAATTACAAAAATTTTTGCACAATTTTGGTTATTCTTCATAAAATAACAAATCAGTACCTATGGTTATCCAATTAACATGAGATTTTAACCACTGACTGTTTACGAGTCATACATCATGCATACCGAATTTTATATTTTTATGAAATGTACACTAATTAAGGAAATTCAAACAGTGGTAGTATATAAGGTAAAAATAGTCAATTTGGCATGGATTTTCATTGTTCACACCTACAACTTTTTACACATGTACTCTAACAGTCCTAAACATATGCTAATTTCTAAGAATTTAAAATATTTTTATACTATTTAATTAAATTCTGACACTAATAAAACATGCTTACTGGTCTATAGTTCAGAAAATGTAATTAATTTTACAGATCTCAAAAAAATCCCAAATTTCTATAGCATGAATTTGAACACAGAATCAATGCACAAAAAATTTATGACAGCTAAAACCACCCAGATTTCATCAACGGAATTTTTGCATGATTAAAAACCTGTTGGCCAAAAATTCCAGAAATTTCTAATAATCAAGCATTCCACAAAATTTCATAAAATTTCACAACATACTCCCTTAAAGGTATTTACATATCTTATAAATTTTACCATATATCCTCATGCGAAAAATCTCAAAAATTAGGTTTATAGATCAGACATGCACATTGTGGCAGTCTGGTAACTTGACGGCATGCAAATGGCCGTTTATCAGGTTAACGGCAACAAGGGGCACCGTTAACTCATGATCTGAACGGCAAGAGATCATGCTGTTAAGTTCCTGTCTGTGCAAAACACAGACTGCACGCAAGAACTAGGTGAATTGGTGGTTCCAGGACTCGAATAAAAATCCAGAAAATGCCTAGGACCTAGACGTATGTAGGAATGATGTGAAAGGGGTACTTGCCTTTAGAAAATTCCTCAATCGATGCTTAGGTCGAAGAAGCCCTCCTCGGCCTGAGCCAAAGAGCCTTCAAAACTCCCTCGATCGGAGTTTTGTGTTGATGCAGAGCGCAAATAGGTGTCGTAGAAGTCTTCTCCAATGTTTAGACTCTCCTCCAGTTGTTGTAGAATGCCGGATGAAGCCTCCAGTCGCCGGATTTAAGAGCTCAAAAATTGGGGTTTCGCACAAAGAACTAGGGTTTTGACTCAAGAGCCAAAAAGGGTTAGATCTGGCCAGGGATGGGGTGTTTTATAGAGTTAGGGTCGGAGACGTACTTGGGTAAGGCTGGGTTACCATGGAGAATGGTACCATAACAAGGGGCGAAAATCTTGAGGGCGTTTCTGGATCTGCAACCTCAACAGATCTCGGAGGTTAACGTCAACATCATGGGCCACCTATTCTGAGTTTGCGTCCATCGATGTGGCCGCTGACTCCCTATAGACGTCAACTCATGTTGACGCCAACAAGTCGTCTGCACAGAACTTAAAACTACTCAAACATGCACACTTATACACATTCTCACACCATACATGATCAATATACATCATACATATAATGTATACCTTAAATGCAATACTACTCATACCATACAAATAATATACGCATATATAATAGGTATACATTCATATATTTACAACAATACATCAATTAGTTATATATATATATACATACATATATCTGTACAAACTAGCATCCGTTTCACACAATTAAACACGTACACAGGAGAGGAAATTCTAGGGCCTTACAATATCGGGTGCAGTAAGCGTTCTCCTCCAAGTGGTCTGAACGAGGGTTTTCTGGGAAACTAAGACTTCTTCAACCCAAAAGGTAGGTGATCTCGGGCCAAATTTAAATAATCTTATTCAATGTGTAGAGCATCGAGTCTACTTCATGTGCAAGTGAGTTCATCGATTTTCATTGAGTACATCTCGAGTTTAAGCGTTTTTCCAAAGTCACGCTTGATAACAGCTTTCCGCAATCATGTCGATTTCTCAAGCATTTCAAGGCCAATTTAATGATTCCAAAACCATAGTTCTCTTCTATTCCATGTTCCTAACAAGTTTCATGTTCGTACATTTTTCCCATGAGCCCTAGATTAGGAGTTATAAGCGTTTCATGAATCGTGTGCCGTTTTCTTCGTTTTCGGGCAAGAACCCAAAACGCGACGTGACCAGGCATTGCATTCTTGCCTGCATGAACGTGACGCACTAGTCCGACACGTTCATGTGAGATGTGACCGTTGCCTACGTCACAATTTTGAGCCCGACTATACCGATTTGGCGCCTCAAACTTTGCGCTGCATGGGTTTCAGCACCTGTATGAAACGCGACATGGACCCCCATCGCGATTCATCAGTTTTCATTTCCCGCTCAGTTTTTCGTCGATTTTTATATTATTAATTTGAATGTGTTTTTGTAGCATATTGACTGTTCGGATCGTGGCTTATTGGCTATGGAGGCCCAGGTGTGGCCCATCAGTGTGTGTAACAGGGTTCACACAGGTTTCCGGGGCGTTGTGGGCTGGCAGGTTAGGCCCAAAGCGCCTACTTGTTCACTGTCTGTGAACGCGACAGTGAGTAGCGTCACATTTTAAACGCGACGGTCCTGGGTGTCGTCTTCATGGAACCGTTGTTTTGAGTCGTCGTCTGCATGAGCTCCGCGTGTCGCCACGCTGGCGGCTTGCCGACATCATGAGTAGGAAGGAGACAGCCTCCTACGTCACGTTCAGGTCGCGACGGTAGGGTACGTCGCATTCCCAACCGAGCTGCATTTTTAAGTAGGCTTTGGCCGAACATAGCTTCTGCAAGCTCAGCTAGGCCAGGGAAGGAGATTTCGCCGTGGTGATGGGAGATCTGTTGTTTTTGGAGGTGTTTTTGGCGTGTTCTCGCCGTGAGGACGTTGCGTGGAGCGGGGGAAACACTGTGTGGGTCTTGTTCTTCACAGAGGTAGGGGAATTCCACCTCATTTTGATGCGTGGATTGTGTGTGTGGCGTGTTTAACTTGTTATTGCTTTACAAACTATAGATACCATACTAAGGCATTCATTATCAATAGCTGAAGCTGAATACGTAGCTGCTGGGAGCTGTTGCACTCAACTCTTATGGATAAAACAACAGCTTGAAGACATTGGATTGCACATCAAGAGAATCACATTACTGTGCGATAATACAAGTGTGATAAATTTCACGAAAATCCAGTTCAGCACACTAGGACAAAAAAGCATGAAAATGAATGAAAACACGGTTTACAAGGTTTGTGGGGGTGATCCGGCGAGGGGTCCCCGGATTAGGGTTACTGCCTGTGAAGGCGACGGACCCTCCTGTCGCGTTCTGAACGCGACAGGCCGACCCATTGCGTTCAGGTTTCTGAATGCGACCTTTCGGGGCATCTCGTTCAGAAGGCGACATGGGACCCTATCGCATTAACAGGTCCGAGGGGTTTTATGTGTGTGCATGTTGGCATGGCTATCCGATTATCGTGGTTTGTTGTACTTGGTAAAGATAAGTGATGCATTGGCACCTGTAGCATTCTGTAGCATGCTGTTCACGAGATTGACGTGGTGTTCACATGGTTCATGCAGTGTGCACGTGTTTATGTGTGCGTGGCGAGTAGTACGATGACTACTGTGGTTACCTCTTCAGTTGGGAGCCCCATGTTTTGTGTGGGCTAGGCACGTAAGTGCTCGGGGCTTGTCCCAATACTTGTGTACCGTCGAGGTCTGTGTCGTCTTCCTGGACACCCTTACTCTTGTGTAGAGTTGTACGTCCGGCTGAGGGAAAGACGGAAGTGGGACAACGACTTGTGATAGTTTGAGTTTTGTCGCTTGTAGCACGCTCGTGGTTGAGGTTTACGGACACTAGTAGACGTACTGGGCCCCAGCTAGTCCTATTTTTCAGTGCCTCACTTTAGGGAGCTCGGGCTGGAGTCCCTAAAGATGCCAGGCTTGGGCCTGCGGCAGTATGGTTCGCAGGAGTGGTGTTGGTTGGACTCCACAGTTTCTTGGCTTGTTCTAGTGGAGCGGCAGCTGGACCTTTTGTCCGTGGCTACGAAACTGAGAGGTAGTTCTGTGTGGTTTGTCCGGGTCAGTAGCTGGTGTCGCGAACCAGACTTCGTGGCTCGAGTGTGGCGTTTTCCTAATTTAGCACGTACACCTGGTTGTGGTTTGCTGTTTATTTATTTAAGCTATTTTTTAATTAATAGCATGTGATAAGTAGAGTTTACAGCTTTAATATCCTTCTAGATAATTCCATAAATTGCTAACGTAGCTTCTGTTGTTATTACTTGTGAGTTTGGTTTGCTTGGTTTCTAGGGGAGTTTCCCTACTGAGCCAGTGACATGTGAGGCTCACCCCTACTCCTTTCAGGTGAGGGAGAGCAGGAGGATTCTCATCCTTCGTCTAGTTCCAAGCCGCACCGTAGCAGAGCAGGGTCTGCACCTCCCGTAGCATAATCTTCTTTCTCTTGTTCACCTTGGGGTATGCCCCAAGTTGCTATTGTAGTTGTGTCTGGCTACAGTTGAGAAATGGCTATTTAAATTCCTTGTACATTTTTGTGAGATGGCAATCTTATAATATATTTCAGCAGTTTCCTTTATATTTCTACAGACTTGTGAATGGTATCCTTGCGAGGCGTCGACTCGTTTGCGGGAGGCGGAGTAAGATTAGGAATGTTATTAGGTTAACATGTCTGAACGACGAGGACCGCTACAGTTGGTATCAGAGCAAGTTCCGTGTGGATATAAAGGAATCGAAAATTTGCATAGCCTATTCTCTACTTTAGCTCACTGCTGGTAGTGACCCTAGTTTTTGTATTGATTAGTTGTATATGAGTGGTTGGAATATTGTTTGTGCAGGGTCAAACATGGCAGACAGAAGGGATTGGGGGGTGGTGGAGATGAGTCAGGAGAGGAGTCTACGCAGCGGATGATAGAAAGAATATGGGAAAGCCTTACAGATATTCAGACGAGGTTGGACCAGTAGGCACCGGTACAGCCACCAGCCGCGGTACCACCAGTTGTAGAGGAGGCAGTGCCAGTAACACCAGTTCCAGCACCAGGAGTTGGGGTACCACCCTTTGTACCCATACCCCAGTAGCACCGTCACGGCCAGTTAGTGCAGAGGAGCCTACGGCACTTGTGGAGAGGTTTCTGAGGTTGCAGCCCCCTACGTTCTCAGGAGGCCCCAACCCCGACACAGCGGAGCACTGGGTGCATGAGATAGAGAGGGTGTTTGTGACGATGAGGTGTTCGCAGACAGATAGAGTGATTCTTGCCACCTATCAGTTGCGAGGGTTTGCATAGGAGTAGTGGAGATTAAAGATGCAGACGGTATTTTCTGGGAGACCAGAGAATACTAATACTTGGCATGAGTTTTGACGGTCTTAACGACACTTTCTTTCCAGTCCAGATACAACAGGTGAAGAGGGAGCAGTTCCAGACTTTACAGCAGGGGAGTTTGTCGGTATTAGAATATCAGATGAGGTTTATGGCATTGAGCAGATATGCTCCATATGTGGTGAATAATAACACTATGATGGTGGAGTACTTCATCAGAGGTTTGCGAGCAGAGTTGCAGGATGCAGTGACTCCCCTCATGTGCAGGATGGTGGAGGAGGCAGCGTAGAGAGCAGGAATATTAGAGAGGACTGTTCGGGCCAGACAGGGACAGTCACAGGCAGGTGGTTCAGACAGTTTCTGGCTTCCCATCAGCCTACCAGCATCAGTAAAGGTAAGGCACCCTCAGGAGCATCATCATCGTCTGGATTTGCAAAGTGGGGTAATAAATTGAAGAAGATTTTCATAGGAGGAAGTCGAGGTGGAGGCAACAGCAGGGCTTCCAGCAGGGTTTTCAGCAAGGCCGAGGTTACAGGCTAGCTCTGGAGCAGTCACAGCAGAGCACAGCGGGGCAGCCGGTAACTTTTCCAGGTTCAGGTGTTACACCTGTGGTCAGCAAGGGCACTTAGCCTGAAATTGTCTGCAGTCCCAGGGTTTCGGCTATGGCAGAGGGACTCAGCAGCAGCAACATCCATTCAGCAGCCAGCAGAGTGAGGCAGAGGTGCACCCTACCAGAGAGGAGGATGGAGAAGAGTGGTGGCAATCACCAGAGCACAAGTGGAGGCATCCAATCTCATTGAAGGTATATTACTGCTCTTTGACTTTTCTGCTAGAGTGTTGATTGATCCAGGTGCTTCCCATTCGTTTATTTTGAAGATTTTCTGGATAGCATGGTACATCTCCTAGAAGAGAGACAGTGTGAGTTGGTAGTAGAGGTTCCTTCCGGTGTCTACGTGCTCACTTCTTGTTTTCTAGATGAGGTCCGATAGTGGTTCAGGGCAATCAATTGCCAGCTAGATTGTATGCTCTGTCATTGTAAGATTATGATGTGATACTTGGGATGGATTTGTTGGAAGCTTATAGGGCACTGGTAGATTGTAGAAAGAAGAGGGTTAGATTTGGAAGCCCGGTGGAGCAGTATTTGAATTTCAAGGTATGCCTTTTACACTCCTAAGCTTATTATTTCTGCACTTAGGGCTAGAGGTTGATTAATGCGGGTGTGTAGCATACCTTGCCTCAGTTTGCTTAGTTGAGTCCGGTAAGTCTGTAGAGTCAGTGCACGTGGTTAGTGAGTTTACAGATGTGTTCCCAGAGGACTTGCTAGAGTTGGCTCCACATAGAGAGGTAGACTTCACAGTTGAGTTGCAGCCAAGCAGTATGCCGATATCAATAGCACTATATAGAATGGCACCAGCAGAGTTGAAGGAATTGAAGAAGCAGTTATAGGAATTGTTAGATAAAGGCTTTATCAGACCCAGTCATTCACCCTGGGGAGCACCAGTATTATTTGTTAGAAAGAAAGATGGCAGTTTGATAATGTGCATTAATTACAGGCAGCTGAATAAGGTCATAATCAAGAACAAATATCCACTTCCCAGAATAGATGATTTATTTGATTAGCTCCAGTCAGCCAAAGTATTTCCAAGATTGATTTGAGGTCAGGGTACCACCAATTGTGGATCGAGGAAGAAGATATTGACAAGACAGTTTTCAAGACTAGATATGGGCATTACGAGTTTGTGGTGATGCCATTTGGCTTGACAAATGCACCAACAACCTTCATGAATTTTATGAACAGGATATTTCCCTATACCTGGATCAGTTTATTGTGGTCTTCATTGATGATATCTTGGTGTATTCGGCCAGAGGAGGAGCATGCAGCACACTTGAGGATTACTTTGCATACTGTAAGAGATCACCAGTTGTATGGCAAGTTCAACAATGCGAGTTGTGGTTGAAAGAAATTCAATTTTTGGGTCATGTTATCTGAGTAGAAGGAGTTGCAGTTGATCTGGCTAAGGTTGAGGCAGTAATGAAATGGGAAGAACTGAGGACAGTGTCATAGATTAGAAACTTTTTGGGTCTTGCAGGATATTACAGATGGTTCATCCAAGATTTCTCGAAGATAGCAGCTCACCTGACGAGGTTGACAAGGAAAGGGGTACCCTTGTATGGTCTTCAGATTGTAGGCATAGTTTTGCAGAGTTGAAGAAGAGGCTTACCACAGCACTGATACTGGAGATTTCGTCAGGCAGTGGTGGATTGGTTTTATACACAGATGCATCAAGGAGAGGTTTGGGAGCAGTGTTGATGCAGCATGGCAAGGTGGTAGCTGATGCCTCCGGCAGTTAAAGAAGCATGAAGAAAATTATCCAACGCATGATTTAGAGTTAGCAGCAGTTGTTTTTGCATTAAAAATTTGGTGGCACTATTTATATGGAGAGAGGTTTGAGATATTCACTGATCATAAAGCTTAAAGTACATTTTCTCTCAAAAGGATATGAATTTAAGGCAGCATCAGTGGATGAAATATTTGAAAGATTATGACTTCAGTTTGGCATACCATCCAGGGAAGCTAATGTGGTGGCAGATGCACTGAGCAGAAAGCAGTTATGAATCAACTTATGATCAGAGAATGGAAACTGTATGAAAATGTGGCAGAAAATTCATTATATGTGCCTAATAGTCAACGGCGAGCAATATTAGCAAGCAGTGTAGTGGAACCTTCACTATATTGGCAGATAGTGGAAGCACAGAGGACAGGCGATAGTTTAGGAGATATTATAAGAATGGAAGAAGTGACTCTTGGTGATGACAGTGTGGTCAGACTCAAGGATCGGTTATATGTGCCAGCAGATGCTGAAGTCAGGCAGAAAGTGTTAGAGGAGGCTAACAGGTCGAGATACATCATTCATCCAGGCAGTACCAAAATGTATCAAGATATGAAGAAGCATTTCTGGTGGCCTAATATGAAGAAAGAAATTGCAGAATTCAAAGCAAGGTGTGCAGTTTGTCAGTAGGTAAAGGCAGAGCACCAGAGGTCAGGAGGACTGTTACAGTCGTTACTCATTCCACAGTGGAAATGGGACATATTGCTATGGATTTCGTAGTTGGTTTGCCCAGGTCAATAGCAGGTCATAATGGTATTTGGGTTTTTGTAGATAGATTGACCAAAGTTTGCAGACTATTGCCGGTAAGTATGTCATGGTCAGTGGATAGATTAGCCAAATTATATGTGAAAAGAATAGTACCATTGCATGGAATTCCAGTCAACATCGTTTCAGATCGAGATCCCAAGTTCACATCAGGCTTCTAGAAGAGTTTGCAAAGAGTGGTTGGCACAGATTGAGGTACAGTTCGGCTTATCATCCACAGACAGATGGGCAAACAGAAAGAACAATTCAAACAATAGAAGATATGTTGGGAGCTTGCTGCTTAGTTTGGGGAGGTGTGTGGGAGTGCTACTTGAGTATGGTAGAGTTTGCTTATAATAACACCAGTCATCATGCTAGTATCGGTATGGCACCTTATGAAGCATTATATGGCAAACCGTGCAGAACCCCACTAAATTGGCATGAGGTAGGTGAGAGATAGGTTATGGGTCAGAGTTGATCCGGAAATGTGCAGAGACAGTAAAGTTTATCAAGGAAAAGCTTCAAACAGTGCAGAGTCGCCAGAAGAGTTTTACGCAGATACCAGACGTAGGCCTTTACAATTTGAAGTCAGAGATTATGTGTTTCTGAAGGTTTCTCCTACTAAGGGTGTGCTTAGGTTCAGCAAAAGAGGAAAATGAACCCGAGATATGTTGGCCCACATAAGATAAAAGAAAGAATTGGTGAGACAGCTTACAAATTGGATTTACTAGCAGATTTTACTGATGCACATGATGTGTTTCACGTTTCAATGCTCAGAAAGTACATTAAAGATCCTACCCAGTGGTTAGTTATCAAAGAGATGATTTGATGCCAGACATGACTATGCCAGAATATCCGGTGCAAATTACAGGTTGCAGAACACAGAAACTCAGAAATAAAGAAATTGAACTAGTGTAAGTCAGATGGGAAAATAGGCATGGTAGAGAGATACATGGGAACTAGCAGATAAAATGATGAAACCGTATCCATACTTGTTTGAGTAAGTCTTTAATTCTTTTAGGTGATAGTACCATCCTTGTTTAATTGAAAGTTTTCGGTGTTGAGTTTCCGTCTTAAATTTCGAGGACGAAATTTCTTTTAGGTGATAGTAATGTAGCGTATTGACCGTTCGGATCGTGGCTTAATGGCTATAGAGGCCCATGTGTGCCCATCAGTGCGTGTAACAAGTGTTCACGTAGGTTTCCAGGGTGTTGTGGGCCGCAGGATGGGCCCAAGTGCCTACTTGTTCACTGTATGTGAACGCGAGAGTGAGGAGCGTCGCGTTCTAAACGCGACGGTCCTAGGTGTCGCGTTCATGGAACCGTCATTTTGAGTCATCGTCTGCATGCGCGCCGCGTGTCGCACGCTGGGCGGCTTGCTAACGTCATGAGTAGGAAGGTGACAGCCTCCTATGTCGCGTTCAAGTCGCGATGGTAGGGTACGTCGCGTTCCCAACCGAGCTTCATTTTTAAGTAGGTTTTGGCCGAACAGAGCTTCTGCAAGCTCTGCTCTGCCAGGGAAGGAGATTTCACCATGGTGAAGGGTGATCCAAGTTTTAGAGGTGTTCTTGGTGTGTTCTCTCCACGAGGACGTTGCGTGGAGTGGAGAAACACCGTATGGGCCTGGTTCTTCGCATTCTTCTCGGAGGTAGGGAGATTCCACCTCGTTTTGATGCATGGATTGTGTGTGTGGCATATTTTACACGTTATTTGCCTTACAAACTATAGATACCATGCTAGGGCATTTATTTAAGCATGAAAAATGGATGAAAACACCAGTTTACAGGGTTTGTAGGGGTGATCCGGTAAGGGGTCCCAGGATTAGGGTTACTGCCTATGAAGTCGACGGACCCTCCTGTCGCGTTCTGAATGCGACAGGCCGACCCGTCGCGTTCAGGTTTCTGAATGCGACCAATCTGGGTGTCGCGTTTAGAAGGCGACATGGGACCCTGTCGCGTTAACAGGTCCGAGGGGTTTTATGTGTGTGCATGTTGGCATGGCTATCCGATTATCGTGGTTTGTTGTACTTGGTAACGGTAAGCAGTGCATTGGCACTTGTAGCATTCTTTAGCGTGTTGTTCACGATATTGACGTGGTGTTCATGTCGTTCGTGCGGTGTGCACGTGGTTTGTGTGTGTGTGGCGAGTAGTACAACGCCTACCGTGGTTACCTCTTCAGTTGGGAGCCCCAGGTTTTGTGTGAGCCAAGCACGTAAGTGCTCGGGCTTGTCCTGGTACTTGTGTACCATCGAGGTCTGTGTCGTCTTCCTGGACACCCTCACTCTTGTGTAGAATTGTACGTTCGGCTGAGGGAATGACGGCAATGGGATAGCGACTTGTGAGAGTTTGTGTTTTGTCACTTGTAGCGTGCTCGTGGTTGGGGGTTACGGACACTAGTAGACGTACTGGGCCCCAGCTAGTCCTGTTTTCCAGTGCCTCACTTTAGGGAGCTCGGGCCGGAGTCCCTAAGGTGCCAGGCATAGGCCTGCCGTAGTGTGGTTTGCAGGAGTGGTGTTGGTTGGATCCACAGTTTCTTGGCTTGTTATAGTGGAGCAGCAGCTGGACCTTTTGTCCGTAGCTACAAGACTGAGAGGTAGTCCTGTGTGGTTTGTCCAGGTCAGTAGCTAGTGTCACGAACCAGACTTCGTGGCTCGAGTGTGGCGTTTTCCTACTTTAAAACGTACTCTGGTTGTGGTTTGTTGTTTATTTATTTAAGCTATTTTTAATTAATAGCATGTGATAAGTAGACTTTACAGCTTTAATATCCTGCTTAGATAATTCCATAAATTGCTAGCATGGCTTCCTACTATTATTACTTATGAGTTTGGTTTGCTCGGTCTCTAGGGGAGTTTCCCTACTGAGCCAGTGACTTGTGAGGCTCACCCCTACTCCTTTTAGGTGAGGGAGAGTAGGAGGCTTCTCACTTCGTCAAGTTCTGAGCCGCACCGTAGCGGAGCAGGGTCTGTACCTCTAGAAGTGTAATCTTCTTTCTTTGTGCACCTCGGGGTATGCCCCAGGTTGCTGTTGTAGTTGTGTCTGGCTACATTGAGAAATGGCTGTGTAAATTCCTTGAAATTTTTGTGAGATGACAATCTTATAATATATTTCAGTAGTTTCCTTTATATTTCTACGGACTTGTGAATGGTATCTCTTGCGAGGCTTTGGCTCGTTTGCGGAAGGCGGAGTCGGATCAGGCACTTTATTAGGTTAACGGGTCTGAATGACGAAGACTGCTACATGTTTCATATACGCGAGGGGGTAAATCGTCGCGATTCATGCATGAAGGCGACGACATAGGCTGTCGCGATTTGAATCTTTACATGTTAGTCTTGCTCCAACTGTATACAACATTATTAAATGTGTCGACTATGTCTGATGCGGATTTCAAGACCTACCTGAGACTTGTTTTTATAGTGTTTAATGTTAGTCTTGCATGATATGTTTCTTAAGATGCATTGTATAGTCTGTCTAATGACCTAAAAGCTAGCAACCATGTTAAAGACATAACAATGTGAAGACTATTCTAATTGTTCATTGATGCTATGATCTACTTTTGCAAACTATTGATTGAATCATCTATTGTTCTAGCTTGTTAAAGTGATTAATTGCTATCTTACAATATTGCAAACCCATGTATAGGTAAATGCATAGTTCCTCTTATGCTATCATGTTATTTTCCTCAAGATTGAAACCGATGGATTATGGATTGAGATACGTACATCACTACACACTTGCACATATAGGCAACCCTTTCTTGGGGGATTTCTAGCCTGAACCACATTATGTAATGCCTGGGTCAATCCAGCTACAGTTTCTTGCATAGCTTGCCACTCATTGCGAGCCATTGCAGTTGAGTGTAAGATTTAGGGGGGTTCCTAAGGAAAGGGTAGAAACCAATTATGTCTCTAGATACATAATAAGAGTCAATGGGTAGGAGTGTTTTGTTCATTCTAACATATTCCCAGTCTCTACCCATTCTCGCCAGGTACTATATTTAATTTCCATGACCTAGGTTCCATAAGTATCTCTTAATCCTAAGACATATATCCTATTTGGTTTTCCTAGGCTCTGATACCACTAAACTGTCACGTCTCGAGAATTATGCAGCGGATAATATTTGGATAATTCGAGTCGATATTTCGAGACGTGAACAGTCGACATATAAGCCTCTAGCTAGCAAGCACTAAATGTGTATCACACAACATCATAATAGGGCCAAATAATGAACTCAATTGAAATTGTATTCAAATCTCATCATTGTATCAAAAGGAACTAATACAACTATTGAACATTGTATAACAGAACTAAGACTCAAATAAAGCAAATTACATTTATTCCTCACTTCCTACTACATTGTTCTAACACTCAAAGCAAACTATCTATAGATTAACACATGGTTGGGACGCTCATCACTCGGATGCATTCCCTCGACTGTTGCTCCTCTTCTTGTATTTCATAGTCACCTAGAATGGTTAAAAGTAGGGAATGAGCAAACTAGCCTAGTAGGATTTATATCTCAATGTGCGGGCAATGATATAAGTGATTAGCAATTTAGAACTAGGTAAGCATGATGATCAAGATATGCATGTACAGATAAAACTGTAAGGCCCTCGAATTTTGCCCTTTTAATTACTTGTTTGGTCGTGTGATGTTTAGTTGTCTTGTGTATATAACCTTGTGTATATATGTATACGCATACATGTATATGTAATTATTCTATACATATTGTAGTATTATATGAGTTTACTATGTACATATTGTTGTATTTGCATAGTACATATAATATTAAGTTGTACATTACAATTGCATGTATGTATATAGTGTATATATATATATATATTATATATAGTATATATATATATATATAATTCTAGATATTATTGTTCTGGCCGAAGGGGCAATTGATGTCACATGTATGGACGTTTGGGGAGAGTCGACGTCCAGATCAATGGACGCCAACTCCCAATAGATGGCTAGGAATGTGGATGTCTTTCCCCAAAATCTGTGTGTTTCAGATCTGGAAACGGCCGCGATTTCTTTAGTTCTTGTTTTGGAAACCGTCTTCCAACGGTAGGAAATCCTATCTACGCATACCCCAAACCCCTTGGCTCTATAAAAATACTCGTTTAGGGCAAAATAGGTTCTTTTGGCTAAGTCAAAAACCCTAGAGATCTCTGTGTGAAACCTGTACTTTGGGGGGCTGATCTGACGACTTGGTGCATCTTTCGGAGATCTACATCGACTGGAAGGAACGTTGATCATAGAGGAAGGCTTCCCCGACTCCGGTGTGCAGCCAACATCATCACAGAACCGGATCTGGCAGGATTTAGGGCGTCTTCTTGGCTTGGCCTAGAAGAGCTTCTCCGACAAATAATTCCATCTAGAAAATTTTTAAGAGTCAAGTAACCCTTGGACATCGCCCATACCCATGTCTAGTAGGTCCCACGTATTTTTACAAAATTTATCTCGTGTCTTGGAACCCCCATTCAGCTTTGTTTTGTGCGTTCTGTCTGTAGTTCTGCAGATAGGAACTTAACGGCAACATTTGCTGCCATTAGGATCCTGAGTTGGCGGCAACCTATGGTGCCGTTAACCCTGGTTGGCGGCAACATGCGTGACGCCAAGGTCGTCTGGGTTTTACAGAACCCTAGTTTCACATCTGTATGATCATATTCAGACTTGTGGTTGTCTGTGTTTACTGTATAAATTATGTTGAGTTCAGTACAAGCAATAGGTCATTCATGGGGAGGTACTGAATTTCTGTGATTGTGCTATTTATTAAAATTTCTGTAATTGAACTATAAGATGAAAATGACCATGTTTAATCTTGTATAAATAGATCGATTGTGAGTAGGATTTTATAATTTTTACATAATAGCATGATGACTGTTTTCAGATTTTTGAACTACTAGAACTGACTGTATGAATGTAAACCATGCTAAATGAATTTCTTGATGGGAAATGCATGATATCAGTTTTAAATATCATAATTGTTATAGTCTAAAAAATCTAAAAAATTGAACATATAATGAATTATCTATCTTCAACCTGTGATAAATAATTCATTCTATTTCGGTGATAGTAGGTTTGGTGTTAATTGAACAGTGAATATTTACCAAGTGAACATGTTAATTAATTCTTATATAATGCAATGATTACAAAATGATTAAGACTATGTTATGAGTTGTTTAGTACAGTGACCAGTAGCATAATATTAGGAAAAATTGAACCATGCGCATGTATTGAAGTACATGAGCATGAAATGATTAGTGCATATGAAATGTAAGTAATATGTGACTTAAGTGAAATGTGCTGAAATGTGCCGTGTGTGACACTGCTACCATAGAGGGCTATGGAACTGTACGTAGTAAAGTCTCTATAGGAAGGTTCAATGTGTGTGATATCCTATGGGCAATTAGGATGAAATCCTAGAGTGGACAAGTACCACTGGTTAGGGTGAAGAGTACTTCTCCCGATTCTGTGCAGTTAACCAAGATCTATCACTGTGTTGCCTAGGGATAGGTATGTGAATGTGTATATGTGTGTCCTTCTAGTGGTGGTTTGGACTATGCGTCACGGCAACTAAGTGTAAAATGTCATATGTGTATATGATTATGTGAAATGTGAAAGATGTGGAATGTGAAATTGTTAAATGAATGTGTTACTATGTGAATAAGTGCAAACCTATATGAATAGGTTCAATTCATGTCAAAGCAACAAGCAAAAGGTATGTATGTGGTGTTAAATGCATATGAAAATGATTAGAATCCATGCTAGGTTGCTAATTACGTTATGCTTAATTCCATGTTCTAGATAGGTAAAGTTGTACCATAATATGGATAATATTTAATTGTTAAATCATTTACATGTGTTGCCCAATTAGCAAGCCCAGAGGGGGGGTGAATGGGATTCTTAAAAATATTTAAGACTCAAAACCTGTTCACAAAATAGTCACACAAAACACACTTTGCAGTTGTTAGTGTTAGAGAATCGAAAGATCAAACACACAAAAGCAATCTCATGACACAGAGAATTATCCTGGTTCGGATCTCCTCTCCTTAGGAGTCCTACGTCTAGTCCCTGAGCAATATCTCAGGATTTCACTAACAAGGGTACAGTCCCCCTTAAGGACACTACAGCACCCAGCACCCAGCTGGTCTTCCTTCACCGAAGGGAACAACACCCTGGATACGCCACTAGATCTTCCTTCAGAAAAGAAGGGAACATCACAAGGGAATGTAATCAAAGAGATGATGCCCCTAGATCAAGCTTATAGAAGACTGCTTGATCTCGAGCAAGGACTGAGAAGAAGAGATCTACAATCAAGGACTCTTCTCAGACAAAAGACTCTCTCAGATCTGAACTTAGCACAGAGAGCAAGAGCTAAGGCTGATAGGAATTTTTGCTAGGCTCTAAAAAATCTTGTAGAAGGTTTAGGATGTTATAGCTTATTGTTCCACACACTTGTTGTTCTTGATGCTTTAGGAACTTCATATATCATCTTTTGAAATTCGAACGTTGAAGTGCCCGTTGTCTCTATACATAAGTGTACATTAGACTGCTTGACACTTGGAAGCTTCCAGTCAACAGTCCTTTTTTTTTTCTTTCATGCACGCAAAGAGAGAGAGAGAGGGTCTTCTGTAATCTTCTTTGGCTTCTATTTTATCTAACGTTGTATGACGGATATTGTCAGAGACTTGCACATATTTAAGGCTTGAACAGTAGACAGCTAGGCTGTCTCTTATTGTCAGTCAACGTCAGAATGAATGTTCATCAAAATAGTACTGCCATTTTGTTGTTCTAAAATATGTTTACTGAGAAGATACGATAATGGAAGATATTGTCAGCATGCATGCAGAGATACGTACTGTCATAATAAATGCATGGCTGTCAAACGGATATACGTGAAGACTTTGACTTTTCAACGTTTTCAAGTCCGAAAATTGAATCGTTGTTTTCCATGAAATCATTATATGCATGACTTATGAATTGTTATGCAAATGAGTAAACAGATGCATACACAAATCGTTATGAAGTCATAAACAAATCGATGTAAAAATTGTTATGACATTATAAGCAAATCGATGTACAAATCGCTATGACTTTATAAGCAAATCGTTGTGATATTATAAGCAAATCGATATGCAAATCGTTATGAAGTTATAAGCAAATCAATGTACAAATCGTTATGACTTATAAGCAAATCGATCTACAAATCGTTGTGATGTTATAAGCAAATCGATGTACAAATCGTTATGACTTATAAGCAAATCGATGTACAAATTGTTGTGAAAGCAAGTCGTTATAATGACTAAAGAAATCGTTACGTGAGCAAATCGTTACGAGACTCAAGGAATCGTTACGAGAGCAAATCATTACGATGACTAAAGGAATCGTTACGAGAGCAAATCGTTACGATGACTAAAGAAATCATTATCTGAGCAAATTGATGTACAAATCGCTGTGAAAGCAAGTCGTTACAATGACTAAAGGAATCGTTTCGAGAGCAAATGTTACGATGACTAATGGAATCGTTACGAGAGCAAATCGTTACGATGACTAAAGGAATCGTTACGAGAGCAAATCGTTACGACCACGACAAGTCTTTTGATCTTAACAAATCGTTGTGAGGGCAAATCATTGCGATCACTCTTGCAATTTAACACATAGAATCCTTGTAAGTATAAAATCATTATGAAACTAAGGAAATCGATGTGACCTATAGTAGAAATCGATGTGTGTACTTATGCAAATATTGATGCTTTGAACTCTTACTGTTGTAGGTGATGAATACTTACTTGATTGGCTTGTTTTCCCTTGATTTATTTCCTGTGTTTAGACTTCATAGAGGTATGTTAGTAACCTTATCATAGTTTTGTTAATCACCAAAATAGCTATGTAATTATTTAAATTACATGGGGATAAACTGATCATCAATCTCTCCTTTTGGTGATGACAAAACTTAACAATTAGCAAAGATGATCTGAAATAAGTCTAAGCATAATTGAGGAAATAACATAGAAATTAAAATATGTGTTTCAGAAATGCCATAATTTCTCCCCTTTTGTCATTTAAGCAAAAAGGATAAGGTATTAGGACAAAAGAAAGACAAATGAGAGAAAAGACAATGAGAGAACACAAAAATGATGTATTATGCTTGTGAAGGTACAGTGAGATAGAAAGCAGGAGACAGAAGAGAGGCATAGTGAGAAATAGTTTCCCAGGCCTGCTCCTCTGCTTTTCAAAAATTGCCTAAAGATCTCAGGTTCAATAGAGTAGGAGGGTCCCATGATGGGAGCCATCCTTCGAAGATGATGTACCAGCTGCTCATCAAGAAGTCGAGCATACTGATCTGAATCAAGGGATACCTTGAGGAAGGAGACTTTCCCAAAGCTGGCCCAGGCAAGAAATTGATCCATGGAGACTGGATAGAAATTCTGCTTGCGCTTCAAGTCTACCCGCATAGCTACATAGACCTTGTACCTTTCAACCTAGGTTTGATAAGGATCATGAACAAGATGAATGGAGTTCATGTCCAGAAAGGTAGCTGCTGAAATCTGAGGTTGACCTTCCTTGGCTAGGGACTCATTTACATTGGAGAGCTGCTGAGCAGAAAGAGGATAGAGCTTGGTCCAATCTGCAGGAGATAGCCTTCACATTCTGACAAAGCAGAGGCAAGAACATCTGCAGTGACATGGCCTTGGTGATATTCCCTGAACAGAAACCTATTGAAGTACACCAAATACACTTTCCGCACTTTAATTCTACCCATGACTCTGGCAAAACGCTCAATGATAATTGAGCCTACAGAGGAATCCACTATGAGAGAGTGAAGAGGGGGAAGAAAGGCGGATTCAGGTAGCTGGAGGGTTGCAAAATCTACTTGGACGGCTTCAGTGAGCTCCACCTGGGCCAAGTGCTTTAATGGCCTCCATAAACTGACCCAACTGGATATCTGGCAAACGGTGAAGATACCGATAATCATTGAAGAGTTTGAAGTGCCTGATCATCCTGATCTCCTTTTGAATAAAGGGGTCCAGCTGTCCTTATGATGGATGAGGAACCATTGGGATTAGGTCAGGGAATGTCCCTTGGAGGGAACCTGGCAGATCTGGGAAGTAGGAATTTGTTTTAGGAATTTTATTGGTCCGAGCCCACTGCTCTTCAGATTGGGATTCGGCTGCAGAGAAAATCTTGGATTTTAGGGATTAGAAAGAAAGGTGTAAGGCAAAATAGTGGTGAGATGGTTGGTGAGATGTAGATGAGGAAGATTAAGATGGAGGCAAAAAAACTTTTCATAGGAATTCCTGTAGAGAGGTCTGTTTTTGGTTACCTATGTTAGAGAAAACCATAAAGGAGGATAAGAAGGATCTGAGGATTTAGAGAAAGAGGAGGTGATTTTTCGTTTCTTAGGAATAGGACTAGAGAAGTCTGTCCTATGAATATGTTCTCCAACCTTCAGAATAGATTGGAGAATGGCTACCTCAAACTCATCTTTGATGGCCCTAAGATAGGGACCATTAATCTGAGCATCCTCCAGAATGATAGTAATCAAGGAGGGAGGAGCAGAAGGATGAAGAAGAGAATGAGAGGTGGAGGAAGGTATGGCAGATGGTCCAGAAGAGGAAGGACCAGAGGAGGAGGAGGCTCCAGCTGATGATGAGGCTGGAGGGTCTCAAAAAGAGGAGGAGGTGGAGGAATGTGTGTGGAACAGATAGGAGATGTAGTGGATGGTGAAGGAAATGGGGCTGAGACGAGATGACTCTGGGTGAGTGTTTGAAAGGTTGAGGAGCAGGAGGTGCTGTGAGGATGAGGGTGGTGAAGAAGGGGCTGGTGTCTGAATAGGAGAGGGAGCTGGGGGCTCAGGAGCAATAGCTCTCTCTTCGACTTGGACCGGCTCAGATTCAGTCACCACTGGCTGGTTGGCCCTGACACATCCTCAACTGCCCTGTTGGCCCTTGCAAATCTTCAACTGGCCTGTTGCCCTTGCAAATCTTCAACTGGCCTGTTGGCCCTGCAGATCCTCAGCTGGCCCTGTTGGCCCTTCAGATGATGGCCCGGATGGCACAGATTCTTCTATAGGTGAGACCCTGATGGTCTAGGGACTTCTCCTTCAGTTCCCTCAGAAGGGTGAGATGCAGGTGGTGGAGAAGCAGGAGGTGCTGATGATCTTACCTCCTTTAAGATATCTGAAATTAGAGACTTCATGCTTCAATTTCTTTGTTGAACCACCGGATTGCATTCTTTACTGTGACAACTCCTTTGCAGCTGAGGCTTGGCTCATAAAGAGAGAGTTGACATCTGCTCGGACTGAACAAAGAATTCACCTTGGGCATCCAGTCTTTCTATCACAGGCTTCTAATTGATAACTATTTTCTATTCTGAACCCTCTGATGTGGAGAATCCGCAAGGAGAGGAATATCTGATGCGACTTCTTTTCCTTTCTCCTTGCTTGTCCACAGAATCTTGCTCTTCTGATTCAAAAGTACTTGCAGTTTCTCCTTCTCTAAACTGATATTCTGGCGAATTTTAAGATTTCTCCCCCTGAGTCTCACTCCCCTTGCCACCCAAAATCTCCCCATCAGCAGGGGCATCTTCCATGGGTGCATCCATATGCACATCTGCTGCTTGATCTCTTGGATAGGTGGATCTTCCATCTGAACAATATTGTGACCAGATGCCACATCCGCATTTCCTTTATCTTGCTCTCCCTTAGCAGGAGCATCTTCCACTTGATCAATTGCAACATTGATTTCTTGTTCCCCTGAATGGGAGCTTCCTCAATTTCAACACAGTGTGGCCTGAGGCCACAGCTTCTGCAATGGGAACCTCACTTGCTACTGGATCCTCAAGGAGTTATGGATAGATTCCAGTACATCTCTGAGTACTGAGCCTATTCGAGAAGAGGGAGGAGGATCCTCTGAACTGCATCCTACAGGCACAATGTCCTCAAGAGGAATATCCCGATTCTGCTGCTTGATACTACTATTGCTGGATCTTCTTGAACTTCGACTGATGCTGCTACTGCTGGTTTTGCTGCTTGGACCTCTTGGGCTTCGCCAATGTTGGCTTCACCCTCATCCAGAGAGGTCTTCGTCCAAATCCCATTGACAACTGAAAATCCACTTTTCCTTAAATTTCTGGACCGGATTGCTTGGCCCATCTTCTCAGACACATCTCCTACTATACTTATACCATAGTGCTGAAAAATCTTCGTCAGGAGATGGGCGTAAGGTAAAGACACATTAACTTGCTCTTTGTGTCCCATACCTGAGCGCTTGCAAACTTCATCCTCTCAATCATGAGTTCTGCGTGTTGATTTCTTGGTTCTTGATGGCCCAGAACATTAAATCTGAATCAGCCCTAGTGCAGGTGGAAAAAGTGGCACTTTTGAGAACCACAATCTGACAAACTACAAAGTGTAGGATGCGATTGAATGCATTCAATTGGTTTACATCAACCTTCTCATCTTTCAGTCTGAACTCGGGACCAACTATCCCTAAACCCTTTTCTTGGACATTCACAGTGTGAACTCCACTGTGTCCGGAGGTACACACACCAAAGAGAGATGCTAATAGGTCTTGAGTGACCCTAATCGGGGTTCCCTTGACCATGGAAGTTAGGGTTCCATCTTCCTCTGTCTTTAGACATACATAGAAAGCTTTCACAAGGTCCGAAAAACTTACTTCAGAGATAGTAGCCATCTTCGTCCACTTCAATCTGTCCAAAGCTTCGACGATGCTCCCCATTCCGTTCTTCTGCAAATCTGCCACATCCACTGCTTGTGACCGCATAGCTTGATTTTTACGATCGCAAACCTTACTTGCTGCTTGGAGGTGAGAAATTGGCTATGTAGCCCCGATGCTGCTGGAAACACCAGAGGAGGCCATGGATTCGATCGGAGAAAGTTTTAGAGGATAGGAAGGAGAATTGGAGCAGAAGCCCTCAAGAAATTTCCAGGGGGAAGAGGTTGGAAGCTTGAAATCCCAGAAAGTCGATGTCGGAGTCGATAGGGTATCACCTCGGGCAGAGGGAAGACGACGATGAAGAGATGTGAATCGTTTGCGCACAGATTTTGGGATATTAAAAGAATGCCTTTTAGAATTTAGGGGTGCCATGATGGCGGAAAATGACAAAAACTGACTAGATCGAAAGGAATAAACTCTTATAAAAATAACAAAACGTCATGACAAAATTAAAAGGATTGGAATTTTGCTCAAACTTTGAGAGGGAAAAATAATTAAAATTCAGAAAAATAATATTTCAGTTTTAAACAGATACATCATTCATAATTTACACATGCCTAATTCCCTTCTAAGAGAAGTAAATCTTTCTTCAGGTAAGGCCTTTGTGAAGATGTCGCTAACTGATTGTTTGTATCGATAAATCAAATATCTATGTTCCCATTTGCTACATGATCACGAATAAAATGATATCTAACCTCAATGTGTTTAGTCCTTGAGTGTTGTACTGGATTCGTGGTCAAATTTATAGCACTGGTGTTGTCACATAATAGTGGAATTGTCTTGATATGTAGCCCATAATCCTCAAGTTCTTGCTTGATCCATAGGAGTTGTGTACCGCAACTTCCAACAGCCACGTACTCAGCTTCAGCTGTTGACAGTGCTACTGAATTCTGTTTCTTGGAGGACCATGATATCAGACATCCTGCAAGGAATTTACAACAAACACTGATGCTTTTCTATCTATTTGCATGTAGCGTAGTCAGCATCAGAGTATCCTACTAAGTTAATTTCACATGATTTTGGATACCAAAGACCTAAGTCATGAGTTCTAGATAAATATCTAAAAATATTTTTACTGAAATTAGATGAGATTCTCTAGGATCTGCCTGATACCTAGCACACATTCATACACTAAATAAAATATCAGGTCTACTAGCAGTTAAGTATAGTAATGATCCTATCATACCTCTGTAGATTTTTTTATCTACATTCTTACCATCTTTGTCACTGTCCATTCTTATTGATGTGCTCATAGGTGTTGATAGTGGCTTGACATTATCAAATCCGAACTTCTTTAAGAGTTCCTTGGTGTACTTAGCTGGCAGATGTGAGTCCCTTCCTTTCCTGTTTGATTTGCGATCCAAGGAAGTAGTTGAGCTCTCCCATCATGCTCATCTCGAACTATCCCTGCATAAGCTTCTCAAAGTACTTGCAAAGAGATTCATCAGTGGAACCAAATATTATGTCATCAACATAAATTTGAACAAGCAATATATGTTGACCTTGGACTTGATAAATAGTGTACTATCTACTTGACCTCTAATGAAACCATGGTCTAATAGAAATGAGCTAAGCCTTTCATACCAGGCTCTAGGTGCTTGTTTAAACCATATAGTGCTTTGTGTAGTTTAAAAAACATGATTCGGAAATTTAGTGTCATCAAAGCTGGAGGTTGTTCTACATAGACTTCCTCCTTAATAAAACCATTTAGAAAAGCATACTTTACATCCATTTGAAAAATATTTCACATCTAGTGCAGATGCATATGCAAGTAAAATTCTAATAGCCTCAAGTCTAGCTACAGGTGCATAGTTTCATCGAAATCTATGCCTTCCTCTTGGGAATAGCCTTGAGCTACCGATCTAGCCTTGTTTCTTATGATCACACCAGCTTCATCCAATTTATTTCTGAACCCCATTTGGTGCCAATCACTGGATGATCTGATGGTCTAGGAACAAGTGACCAAACCTGGTTTCTCTTGAACTGATTCAGTTCATCTTGCATGGCTAAGATCCAAGATTCATCAGTAATAGCTTCATTGACTGTCCTAGGCTCTATTTGAGAAACAAGAGCTAAATAATCACATGGAATTATGTTACCTTGTTCTACCCCTACAGATGGATCACCAATGATGTTTTCAGGAGGGTGATCTCTTTATATCTCCATTCCTTTGGAAGATTTTCATGTCGTATATCCTTTTGTTGCAGGTCTTCCATAGGTGGATCTTCCTTGTCCTCAATTGATGAGTTCTTTAATTTCTTGGACAATCATCTGCCATCATTATCACTATCTTCTTCCTTTCTCAAGGAAGGGTTAGTTTCATAAAGATAGCATGTACTGACTGCTCAATTAATAAAGTGCGCTTATTAAACACTCTATAATCTTTAGGTTTAGAAGCATACCCCATGAAGATGCCTTCATCTGATTTGGCATCTAATTACCAATGTCTCTTTTTCCGTTGTTGTGGATGAAGTATGGACATCCAAATGTCCTAAAGTGACTGATCTTGGGCTTCTTTCCCTTAAACAATTCATACGCAGTCTTTTTCAAGATAGGCCTGATCATTACTCTATTGATGATGTGGCTTGCTGTGTTGACTGCTTCAGCCCAAAAATATCTTGGCAGATCATATTCTGATAACATTGTTCTTTCCATGTCCAATAAAGTCCTATTCTTTCTCTCAGCAACTCCATTCTGCGTGGTGTCCTTGATGCTGAGAAAATTATGCTCTATTCCTTGGTCATCAGAGAATTTTGCGAATTTATCATTTTGGAATTCTCCTCCATGATCTGACCTGATTCCAATATGCTGAACTTCTTATCTTTCTGAACCTTTTGCTGAAGCTTACAAAGCTATCAAATGTATCATCTTTGTGTTCCAGAAAGATACCCATGTGAATCTTGAATAGTCATCTACTATAACGAATCCAAAATTCTTTCCTCGAAGACTTGTGGTCCTCATTGACCCAATAAATCCATATGAAGGAGTTCTAAGGGTTGGAGGTTGTTACCACAGTCTTTGACTTGAAGGATGACTTAGTGTGCTTTCCTTTTGCACATGGTCCACAGACACCGTTATTTTTGTGTTGACCTTTGGCAGACCTTCCACCAGGTTTCTCTGATCAGCTTTCTCATGCCATCTAGATTGCAGTGGCCCCAATTTCTATGCCACAGCTCAGTTGACTGCACTTTTATGGCTGCTAATAAATGTCTTGATCTTTCAGCTGTTCAAGGTAAAGTACGTACAAATTCTTCTCTCTGTTGGCTTCAAAAATCACCTCTCCATCCTTCATAATACTGCATTTGGATTCATGAAATCTGATCTGATGTCCTTGTCGCATAACTGGCTAATGCTGATAAGGTTGTGGTTCAGGCCTTTACACATAGAACATCTTCAATTACTGTCGTGCCTTGTACTGCTCACATGATCCACTGCCTATCACAGCCCCTTTCCATTATCTCCATAGGTGACTGTGCCTTCTTCAGCTTCTAAAGGATAAACAACCTTCTGTTTCCTGACATATGCTTTGAGCATCCATGTCCAGTACCACTTGGATGCCCGAGGTTTTTCTTGAAATGAAACATCAAGTTTTAGGTACCCAAGTTCTTTTGGGTCCTGGTTGGTTAGTGTCATCGTTTTTTCTTTTGATTATCCATCTTATGTTTAGCTGGACATGTTATTTTACTGTGACCTACTTGTTGCAGTGACTACAGCATGTTGTTTTGGTTAATTTTTCATATGGAGTATATTAAAGTTGATTTATATGCTATATCTTGTTTAGGTACGAATTTTGGAGTTGGATATATTTTAGGGTACACTGTTATATCTTCATTATCTGGTGGAATGTAACCTAATCCATTCTTCCTTTTACCTGATCTTCTGGCTCCTCTTAGTATTAAGGAATTTTACCATTAGTAAATTTTTCTAACGTACTTGATAGTTTATCATTTTCTTCTGCTAGTCTTTTGATTTCATTTTTTAGCTGGTCTGAACTTTCTTGTTTTTCTAGTTTTGTTATTTGATTATTTTTATCTTTTACATCTTCGCACAACAACTCATTTCTTCTTTTAAGTTCACTAACTGCTTCTCTAGTGCTCATTTTCTGATTTTAAATCTGAATAGGTATTTTCTAGACATACAACATTTTTCTTACTAGCTTTTAATAATTTAGATACTTCTCTGTATTTACCATACAGTTCATTAAACACATCTTCTAAGTTATCTAAATCAGAATCATTACAGGAATCAAAAGGATGAGTCAGAGGTTACCTTTTTTGGATGTCTGCCATGAAGGCTAGATTAGCCTTTTCTTCTTCCTCACCGTTTGAGCTTGACTCACTATCCGAGTCACTGCTGTTGTCCCAAGCTGCTGCCATGCTTTCTTTTATATCTTCTAAACTTTCTTGAGCTATCCTTCTTTCTGAATTCAGATTTTTGAGCTTTGGACACTCTGCCTTGATGTGTCCGCTTCTTGCACTCATAACAAATTGGTTCATTCTTCTTATGTCCTTTGCTTCAGGTTTCTTGAAATCCTATCCCTTTTTGAAGTATCGTCTGCCAGATTGATATTTCTTTTTCGTCCAATATCTGTTGTAGTCTTCTAGACAACATTGCTTCTTCATCTTCACTGTCTTCACTAGGATTCATCTTCTGATTGTCCTAGAGCTGCCTTCTGCTCCTTTGAGGGCATTGTGTGCTTCTTTCTAGTGGATGATTCTCCTAATCTCTCCATGTTTATCTCATGGTCCATGAGGGACCCAATGAGCTTTTCCAATGACATTATTTTCAAGTCATTGGCTTCTTCTATAGCTGTACCTGGGAGTCCAAGAAGATGGTAGGGATCTAAGAATTTTCCTTACCATGTATCCCATCTCATACCTTTTTCCTAATCCTGCTAATCCGTGGTGATGTCTGTAAATCTGCTAAACATTTGGGTTATAGATTCTCCTGGCTACATCTGGAACCTTTCATATTGTGTCACCAGAATGTCTATCGGGTTCCTTGACTTTGTCGGTGCCTTCATAAGTGATCTGAGCTTTTCCACATTTCCATGGCGGATTTGCATGCAGATACACGGTTGAATTCTTTTTACCGAGGGCACAACACAAAATGCTTGGCTTTGCAGTGAGAAAAATCTTCTTTCTATCATCTTCTGTCAGTTGTCTCTGTGTTAGAACAACTAGATCGCCTTCTTCTATTATGGACCCATATGTGGAAATCCAATCCTGTTGGAAGTATTCCATTCTTGTTTCCAGTAGGTGTAATCTTCTCCGTCGAATGGCGGTGGCCTGTTGACTGACTGACCTTTGAGTGACCTTGGGCTGCCATTTGATCTTTTCTCTTCAGATCGTTGGATCTATTCTTTGTCGAGGAGACTAGCTCTGATACCACTGTTGCCCAGCTAGCAAGCCCAGAGGGGGGGTGAATGGGATTCTAAAAATTATTTATGACTCAAAAACCTGTTCACAAAACAGTCACGCAAAACACACTTTGCAGATTGCTAGTGTTAGAGAATCGAAAGATCAAACACACAAAAGCAATCTCACGACACAAAGAATTATCCTGGTTCAGATCTCCTCTCCTTAGGAGTTCTACGTCCAGTCCCTGAGCAATATCTGAGGATTTCACAAACAAGGGTACAGTCCCCCTTAAGGACACTACAACACCCAGCACCCCAGCTGGTCTTCCTTCAAGCAATGGGAACAACACCCTGGATACCCCACCAGGTCTTCCTTCACAACAGAAGGGAACAACACCCTTGATACCCCACCAGGTCTTCCTTCACAACAGAAAGGGAACATCACAAGGGAATGAATCAAAAGATGATGCCCCTAGATCAAGCTTATAGAAGACTACTTGATCTGAAGCAAGGACTGAGAAGAAGAGATCTACAATCAAGGACTCTTCTCAGACAAAAGGCTCTCACAGATCTGAACTTAGCACAGAGAGCAAGAGCTAAGGTTGATAGGAATTTTTGCTTGGCTCTAAGAAAATCTTGCAGAAGGTTTAGGACATTATAGCTTGTTATTCCACATACTTGTTGTTCTAGACGCTTCAGGAACTTCATATATCATCTTTTGAAATTCGAACGTTGAAGTGCCCGTTGTCTCTATGCATAAGTGTACGTTAGACTGCTTGACACTTGGAAGCTTCCAGTCAACAGTCCTTTTTTTTTTCCTTTCATGCATGCAAAGAGAGAGAGAGAGGGTCTTTATAATCTTCTTTGGCTTCTATTTTGTCTAACGTTGTATGACGGATATTGTCAGAGACTTGCACATATTTAAAGCTTGAACAGTAGGCTGCTAGGCTGTCTCTTGTTGTCAGTCAACGTCAGAATGATGTTCATCAAAATAGTAATGCCATTTGTTGTTCTAAAAGATGTTTACAGAGAACATACGATAATGGAAGATATTGTCAGCATGCATGCAGAGATACGTACTGTCATAATAAATGCATGGCTGTCAAAACGGGATATACTTGAAGACTTTGACTTTTCAACTTTTCACGTCCAAAAATCGAATCGTTCTTTTCCATGAAATCGTTTATGCATGACTTATAAAATTGTTAGCAAATGTAAACAGATGCAGCACAAATCGTTATGAAGTCATAAACAAATCGATGTAAAAATTGTTATGACGTTATAAGAAAATCGATGTACAAATCGTTATGACTTTATAAGCAAATCGATGTACAAATCGTTGTGATATTATAAGTAAATCGATATGCAAATCGTTATGACGTTATAAGCAAATCGATGTACAAATCGTTATGACTTTATAAGCAAATAGATGTACAAATCGTTGTGATGTTATAAGCAAATCGAGTACAAATCGTTATGACTTTATAAGCAAAATTCTGTACAAATCGTTGTGAAAGCAAGTCGTTAAAAGACTAAAGAAATCGTTATGTGAGCAAATCGTTACAATGATAAAGAAATCGTTACAGAGAGAGCAAATCGTTACGATGACTAAAGGAATCGTACGATGACTAAAGAAATCATTATGAGAGCAAATCGTTACGATGACTAAAGGATCGTTACGAGAGCAAATCGTTATGATGACTAAAGTAATCGTATGAGAGCAAATTGTTACGAACCACGACAAGTCTTTGTGTCATTAACGAATCGTGTGACGGCAAATCGTTGCGATCACTTGACGATTTAACACATAGATCCTTGTAAGTATAAAATCGTTATGAAACTAAGGAAATCGATGCGACCTATAGTGGAAATCGATGTGTACTTAGGCAAATATATGATGTTTTGAACTCTTACGTGTAGTGTGATGAATACTTACTTGATTGGCTTGTTTTCCCTTGGTTATTTCCTCTGTTTAGACTTCATA
>CM024756.1:76483251-76587605 GCA_014218235.1 Colocasia esculenta
CCATTTTGTTGTTCTAAAAGATGTTTACAGAGAACATACGATAATGGAAGATATTGTCAGCATGCATGCAGAGATACGTACTGTCATAATAAATGCATGGCTGTCAAACGGATATATACTGAAGACTTTGACTTTTCAACATTTTCACGTCCAAAAATCGAATCGTTCTTTTCCATGAAATCGTTATATGCATGACTTATAAAATTGTTATGCAAATGAGTAAACAGATGCAGACACAAATCGTATGAAGTCATAAACAAATCGATGTAAAAATTGTTATGACGTTATAAGAAAATCGATGTAAAATCGTTATGACTTTATAAGCAAATCGATGTACAAATCGTTGTGATATTATAAGTAAATCGATGCAAATCGTTATGACGTTATAAGCAAATCGATGTACAAATCGTATGGACTTATAAAGCAAATAGATGTACAAATCGTTGTGATGTTATAAGCAAATCGATGTACAAATCGTTATGACTTTATAGCAAATCTATGTACAAATCGTTGTGAAAGCAAGTCGTTAAAATGACTAAAGAAATCGTTATGTGAGCAAATCGTTACAATGACTAAAGAAATCGTTACGAGAGCAAATCGTTACGATGACTAAAGGAATCGTTACGATGACTAAAGAAATCATTATGAGAGCAAATCGTTACGATGACTAAAGGGATCGTTACGAGAGCAAATCGTTATGATGACTAAAGTAATCGTTATGAGAGCAAATTGTACGAACCACGACAAGTCTTTGTGATCACTTAACGAATCGTTGTGACGGCAAATCGTTGCGATCACTTGACGATGTAACACATAGAATCCTTGTAAGTATAAAATCGTTATGAAACTAAGGAAATCGATGCGACCTATAGTGGAAATCGATGTGTACTTAGGCAAATATTGATGTTTTGAACTCTTACTGTTGTAGTGTGATGAATACTTACTTGATTGGCTTGTTTTCCCTTGGTTATTTCCTCTGTTTAGACTTCATAGAAGGTATGTTAGTAACCTTTATCATTGTTTTGTTAATCACCAAAATAGCTATGTAATTTATTAAATTACATGGGGATAAACTGATCATCAACATGAATACGTAGTAAGCATCTGTAGGAATGTGAGTGATACTATTTAATGTTATAAGCATGTATCATGTGTTCTATTGCTATAATATTTCCCTGTATAGTTGTTAGATTGTATAAATCATGCAACATGTGTTACTCCTTATCTTTAATAGTCAACATGTGCATATGATATGTGTATGGATGTTGTACATGGATTGCCTTCTGAGTCTATTTAGACTCATACTTGCTTCAACGTACAGGTGTGACAGGTGTCTCCACATTTGAGGAGGATATAGTTAAGAGCGACTCCGAGCGCGATGAGTAGCTATTTTGTGGAGATCTCTACGTTATATATTTCATTTCATAGTATGTAATTTGGAACTGTGTAATTAAGGATGGACAATGTATTCATTTGAAAGTTGTATAAATGTGGACTTTAGTGTTTTCTTTCATCTTATGTTATACAGATTGCGGATATTGATGATGATGATGGAATGGGATGAAATTGTTACTTTATTTCCGCTGTACTCTTTACTATTCATGTACGTATCAACCTATCGTTTAGTGTTGGGTCAATATCCCCACTGTGACAGCATTCTCTATACCGATGTGGATTGGTATAATTGTACCGGTATAAAAGAGGGTCGTTACAGAGATTGGTATCAGATCGACAAGGTTGAGATTATACATGAGTAAACCATCATCTTCATAATATGCTAAGTCTTTATAAAATTGTCCTCATGTGTAGAAATGATTAATAATGAATGAAAGATAGTTAAGAGCATGGTTAGGGCTAAATAACTTAGTTTCTAACTGTGATTGATTTGTTTTTCAGACTATGTCTTCTCGTGGTAGGCGTGGTGCCCATGCTTGTGAGGATGAGTAGAGGCGAGAGGAGAGGGATGAGCAGCAGGCCCCGGCACCCTAGGGTCCTATAGTTCTTCCTCCACCACCGCCTGTGGATTATGGAGTGTTCATGCAAGGCCTGGTGCAGGCTATGCAGACACAGGCGCATACCCGGCGGCACTCCAGGCTCAGCTGGAGGCTCAGGTTTGAAATGTTAGATAGAAGTAGTCTATTTTTAATTAATGTATGATTGTTATGTGCTTATGTGTTATTTATTGCTTGTTGTAGCAGGCTAAGGCTCCAGCTCCAGTTCCCCAGGAGCATGGCCATGGTGGTCCTTCCATCATGGAGCGATTCAAGCGGATGGCTCCACCCTATTTTAAGGGGGAGAGTCAGCCATTGCTGTTGGAGAGCTGGATGAGAGAGATCGAGAAGATCTTCCGTGCCATTAGGTGTGCCGAGGTGGACAAGGTCAGCATGGCCACCTATATGCTACAGGTATTTGTTAGTTAAATATGTTTGTATTTATGTTAAGTTTAGATTGGTCCTTATGGGTGGTTTGTTGCAGGAGAGAGCCAATGTATGGTGGTCCTCTTTACTGTGTACCCGATTTGAGGACGACACTATCGAGGTGGCATGGGATGAGTTCGTGAGGCTCTTTCGGGCCAAGTTCATCCCGGTACATATTCAAGACAAGATGGAGCAGGAGTTTCTTACTCTTACCCAGGGCTCCATGACCGTACTTGAGTACGATGCCAGGTTTGTTGAATTGTCTAAATATGCACCTCACATAGTGGCTGATGAGCGTAGGAAAGTGGAGAAGTTTGTGATGGGCCTTAAGCCATCACTGAGGTCAAGGCTGGTGGCATTTGATCATCGTACCCTGGATGAGGCCCTTAGCCTAGCGTGTAGGCAGGAGGGCGAGATGGAGCAGTACCTAGAGGAGAAGAAGGCAGTGCAAAGGAGGTCTGCACCTCCATTCCAGCAGCAGGATAGGAAGAAGGCGGCGTACCAGTCACCACAGCATCCCGTAGTAGCGAGCAGTTAACAGGCGCAGTAGCACCGCGGTCCCCCGGCGACAGGCCCAGTGGCACGAAGGAGTGTCCTCACTGTGGAAGGACGCATGGAGGTACCGAGTGCTGGAAGCTAGCGGGGAAGTGTTTAAAGTGTGAGAGCAGTGAGCATCAGATCCGGGACTGTCCCAGACTTCAGTAGGGAGTCCAGTGTGGAGCGCCAGCCCCCAGCGCGGCAGTAGCAACAACGCCAGCTACAGGGAGACCAAGAAGGCCTCGAGCCCAAGCTGAGTGTTCGCGTTAGCTCGAGAGGATGCCGAGCAGGCAGAGCACATCACCGAAGGTATGGTTCTTTTCATGGGTGTGCACGATCGGGTTTGTTTGATACGGGTGCCACTCACTCGTTCATTTCGAGCGGTTTGCTAGGTAGTTAGCTGTAGAGTCAGGATTAGAGGGTGAGGAGTTAGAGGTTCCTTTGTCTGTGCACACACCTACGGGACGGTATCGACTAGGAAGTGTATTCCGTCGTTACCGGTGTGCATTGAGGATCGAGTCTTAGAAGGGTGCTTCCTTTTGCTAAAGATGAAGGACTATGATTTAATTCTTAGTCTGGATTGGGTAGAGGAGCATTATGCTTTGGTAGATTGTCGTGGGAAGAAGATCGTTTCCGCATTTCTGATGAGGATGGGTTTTCACATCCATTACCAAGAAACCTTGCTAGAAAGTTTGTTATCTCTGCCATGAAGGCGATGAAGATGGTGAACAAGAGATGTGATGCTTTCTTGCCAGCGTGGTATTAGTACCAAAAGCTGATGAGTCACCTACCCTTGAGGAGATTGATGTAGTGAGGGAGTTTACAGACGTTTTTCTCGATGATTGTGTAGATTGCCACCGGTTAGGGAGATAACTTTACTATAGAGTTGCTTCTAGGCACCTCTCCTATCTCAAAGGCTCATATCGGATGGCACCTGCGGAATTGGCTGAGTTAAGTAAGCAGTTGCATGATTTGCTGGATAAGGGATTTATTCACCCTAGTGTATCCCCTTGAGGCCCACCTATATTATTTGTAAAGAAGAAAGATGGTTCACTTAGGTTGTGCATTGATTATATGAACCTCAACTAGGTAACTAAAGAATAGGTATCCTTGCTGCAGATTGATGATCTATTTGACCAGTTGCAGAATGCATCGGTATTTTCCAAGATTGATTTGCGGTTTGGCTATTATCAGTTGAGGATTAGGAGTAAAGATGTGTCCAAGATGGCCTTTTGGACTCGTTATGGACATTATGAGTTTTTGGTTCTTTCGTTGGTCAACCAATGCCCCTACAGCTTTCATGGATCTCATGAACATGGTGTTTAGACCTTATTTAGATAGTTTTGTAGTAGCGTTCATTGATGATGTGCTAGTCTATTCTCCGGATGAGGCTACACATCGTCAGCATTTGAGGGTAGTGTTAGAAGTTTTCCGAGAGCACAAGTTGTATGCAAAATTAAGCAAGTGCAATTTTTTGGATGCGCGAGGTTCATTTCCTTGGGTATGTTGTCTCCGGTGCTCGTGTAGCTATTGATCCAGCTAAGGTCCAGGCTATATTAGATTGGGAGATCCCCAGGACCCCATCGGAGATTCGAAGTTTCCTTGGTTTAGCGGGCTATTATCGGTGATTCAATGAGGGATTTGCATCTATCGCTGCCCCTTTGACTAAGCTAACTAGGAAGGGTGTGAAGTTTGTCTAGTCCTAGGAGTGTGAGAGTAGCTTTCAATTGTTGAAGGCTAAGCTTACTTCTGCACCGGTGTTGATTTTGCCGAGTGGTGTAGAGGGTTTTACCATCTATTAGGATGCGTCTCGGATTGGTTTAGGTTGTGTGTTGATGCAGCAGGGAAGGGTAGTGGCGTATGCTTCTCGTGAGTTGAAGGAGCATGAGCGTAATTATCCGACTCATGATTTGGAGCATGCGGCAGTGGTTCATGCACTGAAGATCTGGAGACACTATCTTTATGGTGTCAGATTTGAGGTGTTCACTAACCATAAGAGCTTGAGGTATCTCTTCTCTCAAAAGGAATTAAACCTGCATCAGAGGAGATGGATTAAGTTCCTCAAGGACTATGACTTCGATCTTCAGTATCATCCAGGAAAGTCGAATATTGTAGCGGATGCTCTTATCAGGAAGAGATCTTTACTCTAGCAGGATTGGAAGATGTTGGAGGACGCTGCTTGTGCGTGACTGAGTTAGAGCCATTGTTGTGTCAGGCTTTTGTAGCTCAGTTGTCCTTTTAGTCTACTGTGCCTGATGAGGTGATCGAGCAACAGAAGGCTGATTGTAGGCTTTAGGAATTAGTAGGCAAGGCGGGAATTTCTCATGATGAGGTTGGTGTGATTAGATTTCATCATCGAGTTTGTGTTCTCGGTGTGTTAGATATCCGTGAGCATGTTCTTACGAAAGCTCATAGGTCGAGATTCTATTCATCCAGGTAACACTAAGATGTACCAGGATTAAAGAGATCATTTTGGTTGTCTGGCATGAAGAAGGATGTGGTGGATTTTGTATCCAGGTGTTTAGTATGCCAGCAAGTGAAGGCCGAGCATCAGCGACCATCTGGTCTTATGCAGAAAATGGAGATTCTAGTATGGAAGTGGGAGGCCATCACTATGGATTTTGTAACAGGTTTGCCCAGATCAGTGAAGGGAAATGACTCGATTTAGATGATTGTAGATAGATTATCTAAGACTGCACATTTCATGCCTATGAAGAAGAAGCAGTCAGTGGAGAGTTTGGCTAGATTGTATGTTAGTAGAATTGTTAGGTTGCTTGGTGTGCCGAAGTCGATCATTTCGGATCGTGATCCGAGATTTACTTCGAGGCTGTGGAAGGGTCTTCAGGATGCTTTGGGTTCTAAATGAAGCTTAGTTCGGCGTTACATCCTCAGACAGATGGACAGTCCGAGAGGACTATCCAGACACTTGAGGATATGTTGAGAGCATGTGTGATGGATTGGAAGGGTGATTGGGAGCGTCATTTACCTCTTGTGGAGTTTGCATATAACAATAGTTTTCATGCGAGTATTGGTATGGCTCCATTTGAGACATTGTATGGTCGGCCTTGTAGATCTCCTTTATTTTGGGAGGAGACTGGTGATAGGCAGTTGATTGGTCCGGAGTTAGTGCAGAAGACTTCGGATAAGATCCAGATTATCAGGAAGAGGCTTGTTGTGGCGCAGGATAGGCAGAAGAGTTATGCCGACAACAGAAGGAAGGATTTAGAGTTCGAGGTTGGCAAGCATGTTTTTCTAAAGATTTCGCCTACTCGAGGTGTTGTCAGATTTGCAGGCATAGTAAGTTAAGTCCTAGATTCATTGGCCCATATGAGATTCTCAAACGTTTGGGCAGCGTGGCATATGAGCTAGCTTTACCACCAACGTTAGCTAGTGTTCATCCTGTTTTCCACGTATCTATGCTCAGGAGATATGTCCGAGGTCCATCTCATGTTTTAGTCATGAGCCAGTGGGATCCAGCCAGATCTATCGTATGTTGAGCAACCAGTAGCTATTCTTGACCAGAAGGTTCAGCATCTCCAGAACAAGAGCATTGCGTCTATGAAGGTGCTATGGCGGAACTTCTCGAGAGAGGAGGCTACTTGGGAGCTTGAGGATGCTATGATGAAGAAGTATCCCCAATTATTTGAGTAGTATCATTCTAACTTCAAGGGCGAAGTTTGTTTAAGAGGGAGAGGGTGTAAGGCCCTCGATTTTGCCCTTTATTTACTTGTTTGGTCGTGTGATGTTTAGTTATCTTGTGTATATTACCTTGTGTATTATGTATATGCATACATGTATATGTAATTATTTTGTACATATTGTATTATTATATGAGTTTACTATGTACATATTGTTGTATTTGCATAGTATATATAACATTTAAGTTGTACATTACAATTGCATGTATGCATATAGTGTATATATATATATATATATTATATATAATTCTGGATATTCTTGTGTTTTGGCCGAAGGGCCAATTGACGTCAACATGTATGGACGTTTAGGGGAGAGTCGATTGAAAGGTTGCGGAATTCCCTATATTAATCTAGAAGGGGGTTGAACAGATTACTGTCAATTAAAAAGTTATTATCACCTTCTTTTCACGAAGACACAGACTATGAAAACTGTAACAGAGTTTAAACTAAACTTTGATGTGTGTAACTTGACAATGGATAGAGAAACAATCTATCAGACGTGTGTAGAGACACCATGCCTACCAAACATCTAACGTAGAAATGTTCAAACCATAGGACACAGAGTTTTATGTCGTTCGGAGTACCCAACTTGTGTATCCTATGTCCACGGTCCACACACACACGCAGAAAAGACTGCTTATGAGCTAGTTCAACGACTACAACTCACACACACGAGTTGTCTGATGTGAAGCCACGATCAGAACAACACAAGCCACGTGAATCAAGCACAAGGACTGCTTGAGACACAACCACACACACACGGATATGTAAAAACTAAAACAGGGAAGAGTTCTGAGTTGAAACACAAATCCTGATTAAGAACTCTTCTGATGAACGTCTGGATGGACTTCAAGCTTCGTCTTGAGGGACACAACTTGATGGAGAGGCTTGAATCCACGACGATCAGACTTCAATACTGCTGGATCAACAGTTGGTTCAATCTCTGAACAGCAGGGAGAAGCAGAGCAGCAACAACACCTCTTGTTCTTGAAGTTTCTCTAGGGTTTTTGGTGGAGGCTGCTTCTGTACGAGAATACCTTCAAAAGATAGCTTATATAGTGGTGTGCACATATGGAGAGACGTGGTAGTTGGAACCACCATGTTTGGCAACTTAAAAACTTTCTGAATCTGAAAGTTTTCTTCGTCTGTCGACAGCACTAGGTGCTCCTGTCGACATGTGTTGACAGGTAGAGGACTGGGAGTTTGGGAGACAGTTTCCTGTCAGTGGCTGTCGACAGGCGACACTGGTGCTGTCGACAGGCACTCCTGTCCTGAGGTATGGCTTTCTGGCCTGATTGTAGCTGTCGACAGGGGCCTTTATGGCTATCGACAGGGGCCTGTATTTCTTACTTTTCTTGATCTTTTGAACCTTGTCTTGGTACATGTCTTGCATAGTATCTCACCTATATAAAAGAACTTAGTTAGGGACATATAATGACATATAAATGATCAATAACATGTTTGTTTCATTTGCATTCCAAGAGTCATTATCATCAAGTTTCATTACTTAACACTCACCAAATTTGTCCATGAAATGTTCATACTCATCATCAAAAATAAAGATGTGATTTGTTGGCTTAGCATTCTCATTAAGCATTCAACATATGTGAACTCAACATTCTCCCCCTTTTTGATGATGACAAAATTTTCAAATTGAGCAACAATTTTTCAACAATTTTTGAATTCATTTGTCAATTGATTTTTCCATGTATTGCTCAATTGATTTCTCCATGTATTGCATGTATTGCTCAATTGATTTCTCCCCCTTTTGACAACATCCAAAAAAGGCATTCCATTGCATAGATCAATGTAACAGGAAGAGAAATTGTGATTTCATTAAAGAGTAGGCATTACACAATAGCACAGTGGACAAGATGACAAAATTCAAATCAAGTAAACAACATGACTCTGAAAGCAAAAGTCAACAGCAAGACATGGACTAAAGACATCTAAGACACCTAGACCCTCTAAGCATCATCAGGACCAGGTGGGGCAGGGGCCTGACGATCCTCTTGAACATGGGAGGAGAGCCTAGTAAGCCTGAGCTGGATCTGGACTTGAGAGTCAGCCAATGCTTCAATATTAGTGTCTACTGTATCCAGGCGGTCATTCAACTTAGCAAAGCTGGCAGACATCTGAACTTGCAACTGAGCTATGAGATCTCTGATGGAAGGCTCAGTAGTGGTGTCACCAGCAGCAATGCTATCACCATCTCCAGGAGCATCTACAGGCTCAAATTGGGAGTTTTCTGCTTCATCTTCAGCTTCATCTTCTACATCTTCATCATCACCCTCAGCTATAGCTTGTCCTTACCCTTGAGGTCACGGGTCACAATGCCATCTACCATTTGTAGCCCATCCGCTGTGCAGCAGTGAGATCATAGGAGCTACGAGACTTGAGAACAGTCATCTCTTCTTTTGGAATAGGAATATCAAGGAACAAGAAGAGGGAGGTAAGCTGACATGCGTAAGGCATGGACCTCTTGGAGCTACGAAGGCAACTGTAGAGTATGGAGACCATGAGCAGTGGTAGATTGATGGGTTCAAGGTTCAAGAATTTATGGAGCAGGGACTTGTGAACGGAAGTCACAAGTTCGCGACTACCATCCTTCGGAACAATAATGGTTGTGAAGATGTGGTGGATGAGACGATGAAGTGGAGGGAAAGAGTTAGCATTCAGTTGCTTACTAACCGTAGGGTCGTATGACTGCAAAGTTATGAGGGTATGGTATTCTTCTGGGGTGGGATGATGGGACATGATATCTACCCCAGTGTTAGGGATTTGTAAGGCAACAGAGAAAAGATTAGGGGAAATTTGAAAGGAAGTCCCTTGACTCTGGAATAGAGGTCACCTGTAGCAGTTTGTCGGAGATTGTTGAAGAACTCCGTCACAGCGGTGGGAGAGTATCGCTTGTGATTATAGCAGAACGGAGACCAACTCTGGACGTCGAAGAGAGGCTGCAACCTGGGAAAAAGGTCTTCTAGAGACACGAAGTCGACATAGCGGGGTTGCACAAACTTCGTGAAGGTGCCATGGACTTTGAGTAGGTGAAGGTTCTGAGGGATGATGAGCTCCGGTAGACGGTCTTCTTGGTGCTTCGTCCGGTGCTTGGCGGGTGCCTGAAGCCCAGTCCGGCTTTGGGAGACCGAGGACGACGACGGGAGGCCATCTTCCTAGCCGGTGGAGCCATCTGAAGTGTATGTTGGAGTAGATGGTGACGGGAGAGAGGAAGAAGACAGAGGGAGGAAGAAAACGCAAAGGGGTTGATGTGCTCCTCTGTCGCCCTGGGAAAGGAAGGGTTTGGAAAGAAGGAGGGAAGAAGATTTTTTGGAAGTGGGAAAGGGTGGAAGGGGACGTGGAACCCTTTTGTGGAAGTGATGTGAGAATTTGAAAGGATGGGTCCCACGAGATGCGCCCTAATCGATGCCCAGTCGGCTTCCAAAAAACATTTTGCCGCCGGCCCTGTCGACAGGAGAAATGGGCCCTGTCGACAGGCATAGGCAGAATTGTGCCAGTGAGGTATTTTTGACAGATTTTCAAAGCATTTGAGCATCAAATGTGTATATAAGATGAAAAATGGGTAGATCATATTATAAAATGTCATAGCCACACATATTTTTGGACACATCAAGAATCTACAATTTTGTGAAATAATATCCCCGATTCACCAATGACAATAACAAGAGTGCATTAAACAAAAACATGTGTTGATAAAAGACCCTCTTGAATAATGCCATTTGAAAAAGACCATTTTCCTTAATTAGTGATGTACACAAGATTAATGAGTTGTATGTCAACATGGTGAGTTAAACAAAAACCACTTAATGGCCTTGGCAGGTCAAATTGGGAGGCTTCACTATATTTCTTCTAAATTTGTATATTTTTTATTTGAAGCATAAGAGAACAATGGTAATTAGGATCACTTGGCCTTTTTACGTGAAGATAGGCATTTATGGTGCCCGTATCCCCAGTTACTCAGTTGAGTGACCATCAAACCATTTTACAGAGTTAATGAGTGAGCCGTTTGACGCGAAGATAGATAGTTGTGATGCCCGTGTCCCGGTTACTTAGCAATACTCAACATTGCTCTGTCTTTTCTCCCTTTTTTTGAACACTTTGTGTGTTGTTTTGAAATAGGTAGCTTTTCTCCCGTAATTTTGATTGACCTTTCCTTGTTCATGTTTAAAATCAAGGTCAAGAAGTAGAAGAAGTTTAAAAAACCAATGTAGGACATAACCCTCAATGACCTAGTAACTAATCACATGACTTTTGAAAAATGATATTTTACAAATTAGTTATTCAAGTGAGTTAATTTAAGCTCATGTGATTTTGTTTGATGTGCTCAAGTTAATGCAACTTAGACTCATAAAGAATAGTATGTCAAAATCATTGTGATTTAGACAATATCTTTGATATCATGTGGATAGGATAAGTTATAATGTTGGCATTTCCCATTTTTCACCTTAAATACTTTCAATAAGGAGGCTCATGAAGAATTGTGGGCCAAAAAGAGAAGGATTTGAAGAAACTGGTCCATCTGTCGATAGCCATTTGGGGCCTGTCGACACTGCTGACATAGCTGAAGGATGAAGGCTCTGGATGGATGTTCCTATCGACAGGCGATGGAAGGCTGTCGACAAGTACTGACAGACAACAAAAGAGGATTGTTGTGGGCTGTCGATAGGGACTTCAGAAGAATTGTTTTTGAAGATAGAATGAGAGAAATATTGAATGTTCATCAAGGGAAGTAAAGCAATGGCCAAGGACATGTTTCCCTCTGTAATTTCACTCACCTACCTTAACATAGCTCCCCCATAGTGCGTGTATGTGAAGACTCACCATTCAAGCAGTTCAAAAACAATTCAAGCAAGAGTTTCACATAGTTCAACATCACACCATGCATGAAAGGGGATAACAACAAAAGTCTTTTGTTATTTTTGATTTTATAATTTTTTTTTAATGATTGGGAAAATTGTAACGAAACTAGTATTGTCACATAGGATAGGTGTGCATCCAATGTCAATGTTGTTGTCAGACATTTGACTTTTTATCCACAACACTTGAGCCGCACAACTCCCTGCAGCAACATATTCTGCCTCTGCAGTGGAGAGTGCAACCGAGTGTTGCTTCTTGGATGCCCACGAAACCATGCAACCACCAAGAATTTGGCAATAGCCACTAGTGCTTTTCCTGTCAATTTTACATCCAGCATAGTCAGCATCAGAATAAGAGATTAAGTTGAAGCTACTACCTGCTGGATACCAAAGACCCATATCAAGCGTACCTGAGAGATATCGAAATATTCTCTTAACTGCAACCAAATGGCTTTCTTTGGACTAGATTGGTATCTAGCACAAAGACAAATGTTGAATTGAATGTTCGGTCTACTTGCAGTAAGATATAAAAGGGAGCCAATCATACCTCGAAATTGGTTTGCATCTACCGGTTACCTTTCTCATCACTTTCTAGTTTTATGCTTGTGCTCATTGGTGTTGAGGCAGGCTTGGCTTGTTCGAACTGAAATCTTTTCAGTAGCTCTTTGACATACTTTTCTTGGTTGATGAAGAATTCATCTTCCATTTGTTTCACCTACAGACCAAGAAAGAATTGAAGCTCCCCCATTAAGCTCATCTCAAATTCACTGTGTATGTGTTTTGAAAACTCTTCACATAGTGATGGGTTAGTAGAGCCAAATATAATATCGTCCACATAAACTTGAACAACAATTATGTGATTGCGGACTCTCTTAGTGAAAAGAGTTTGGTCTACTTTACCTCGTGAGTAGTTTTTGCTTACCAAAAATGTGTTGAGCCGGTCGTACCAAGCTCGGGGTGCCTGTTTCAAACCATAAAGAGCTTTGTGCAATTTAAACACATGGTTAGGTTTATCATGATCCTCAAAGCCAGGTGGTTGAGAGACATAGACTTCCTCTTTGATGTAGCCATTCAAGAAGGCAGTTTTTACATCCATTTGAAAAAGCTTGAACTTGTTTGAGCATGCATATGCTAACAAGATTCTAACTGCTTTTAGCCTAGCTACAGGAGCAAAGGATTCTTCGAAGTCAACACCAAATTCAAGATTATATCCCTTTGCAACCAGTCTAGCCTTATTTCTCACCACTTTACCCTCTTCATTTAGTTTATTCCTAAAGACCCATCTTGTCCCTATGACAGAAATTTCTGGGGTTCTAGGAACTAGACTCCAGACATTATTTCTTTGAAATTGCCCAAGCTCCTCATGTGTAGCATCAATCCATGAGTTTTCTTTTAGGGCTTCTTCAACATTTTGGGTTCCACTTGAGAAACAAAAGCTAAATGATCTTGTTCAACTATTTCCCTGACTTGAGACCTAGTTTGAACTTTTTCATTTACATCTCCTATTATGTTCTCAAGTGGATGATCTTTAGAGTACCTGACATTTGTAATTGTTGAAGGTCTGGGTTGATCTTGCATTTGAGGAGGTTGTTCTGGAGGAGGGTGTGCTTGAGGAGTTTTAGCTTAAGGCTCCTCTTGTTGTGGATCTTCTTCAGATTCATCATTTTGATTTCTGAACAAAGTTGCATTATCCTCATCATTGTACCTGCGAAGATGTTCACTGTTAGTCTTGGAGACAATTTTTGAGTTTTCTTTTATTTTATTTGAAGTTCCCCAAGTGTTGTTCCTTCAGCTTCATGTTCAAACCTGTAAGCATTCGAGATGTTAGGCTTTGATTGAGATTCATCAAAAACAACGTGTGGAGTTTCTTTCACCGTTCTAGTTTTAAGATTAAATACCCTGTAAGCTCTAGAGTGTTCTGAATATCCAAGAAGAATACCTTGATCACTTTTGGCCTGAAATTTGTCTAGATCAGCTTTATCATTATATGAATGAAGACTTTTGAGCCAAAAACTCTAAAGTACCCAATGCTGGGTTTCATACCTTTCAGAAGTTCGTAGGGAGTTTTCTTTATGACAAGTCTTACCATGGCTCTATTGAGTATGTAGTATGAAGTTTTCACTACTTCTGCCCAAAACGTCCTGGCAAGTTGACTGTCAACCAAAAGAGTGCGAGCCATTTCCACTAGAGTTTTGTTCTTTCTCTCCACTACTCCATTTTGTTCCGGAGTCCTTGGAGAGGAGAATAAATATTCTATCCCGTGGTGCCTGCAGAAATAAAAAAAAGAATTGTTATCAACTTCTCCCCTGTGATCAGTGCGGATGGAACATATCTTGTTGACATTTTCATGCTCAATTTTATTGAAGAATCCTCAAACAGGCTTATTGCTTCATTTTTGTGTGCGAGGAACTTAACCCATGTGAACCTTGAGAAGTTGTCTACAATGACAAAACCAAAGCATTTGCCATTGAGACTCAGTGTTCTTGTAGGTCCAAATAGGTCCATGTGCAGCAATTCATAGGGTTTAGAAGTGCTTACGGTGCTTTTGATTTGAAGGATTTCCTTGTTTGTTTTCCCTGTGCACATACATCACAAAAACTTTCATTTTTATTAAGGAAATATCAGGGAGTCCACTTACCAACTTCAGCTTCATGATCTTGTGCAGGACATTGTAGCTTGCATGGCCAAGCCTACGATGCCACAGTGTGAGCTCATCCTGTTTGTTGCTACAAGACACAAATATTCATTTTCTGGATCATCTAAGTCAACCATGTAGATGTTGTTCACCCTTTTTCTAGAAAATTTCAGATTTCCTGTATCCTTATCAATGATTTGACATGTGCTTGATTCAATGATAACTTGGTGACCTTTATCACACAATTGACTTATGCTAAGTAAATTATGATGAAGGCCATCCACCATGTAATACCCCAGAAATTTCATTAATAAAAATTTAGATAAATAGAAAATTCGTCAATTTATAAAAACCAAACTTGCTAAAAGATACACGTCATTATTGCATGAGTAGAAACTCATGTAAAAATTCTATAAAAATAATAGTTGTACCTTAAAAATTATTCTCTAATGACACATTAAGAAATTTGGGCATAGAAAAATAATCCGGGCCATGATTTAGAATTTATGTGACTTATCATGGTAAATAAGAATAAATTGAAATATCCATTATTACATGAGCCAAGTAGATTAACAATTAAAATAAAAATTATGAGTAGACTCCAAATAATATGTGGGGATAGTCCATAAAAGAAATTGGACCAATGGACAACTTATGACTATGAACAAATTCAAGTATGAAAATAGTAAATAAATAACTTACGTATTATCGAAATGATAGAACTTACGTACCACTATCGTACGTGAGAAAACACATTAGAAAATCCGTAAAAATTATAAATCACCTCAAACATTATTCTAAGAGTTTCATGAAGAGATTCAAGCAACGAAAAAATCCGATTGGCCAAGTGTACGTTACACGTGACCAAGTTAACCGAACTAGGGAACTAAGTCGGAAAATTGTTAACACGGAAAAATAACCCAACCATAAATTAAATAAATAGGTTTGAGAGACTTATAACATTACGTATTAGTGACCCATTAATGAAAATGGGCCAATGGATCACTTTTAGCCTAATAATAAAATTTGAACATAAAAATACTCAGAAATTCGTACCTGTAAATATGCAATAATTGTGAAGGGCACATTAGGGTTAAAATTAGGGTAATTAGTCATACAAGGTAAGTCAAAACCAGACCCAACTCTAAGAGGTGGTTTCCTAAACCTTTGCTACCTCCTTGGGTGAGAGAATCTCAGATTTTGGAAACTAGAATGCAGAAATTCGCAGCCCTCTTTCCTAGTCCCATTAGGACATGAAGTAGCACCCTAAAATTATAAGAACTCTTCACAAAACATTTGGGGAAGGTTTAGCATCAAGTTGGGGTCGTGTGCAGCAAGTTTGGGGCGCTGGAGGAGAGGAGAAGGCTGGGGAAAAACGTGGTCTTCTTCCACCTCGCTCTGTAGCGAACCAGGAACCTTCAGGGAGTTCTTTGCATCCAAAAGTAGGCATTCTTGTGTCAAGATTAAAGAAAAATAATACCATCTTGTAGAGCTTCGAGTCTAGCTTCATTTTCTTCTGATTTTACTAATTTTCATGTAGTATACATTGTGTATTAGTTGTTCTCCCTAAGTCGCGCACAGTTAGGGCTTTTCCCGTTCTTCTTATTATACACACGATTTAAGACCGAATTAGACTAAATCATCGACATCAAAGTTCTTCTACTTGTAGTCACTATCATCTTTAATGTTGAACGTTTTATCTAAAAGTCTTTAGATAGAGAGTTATGAACCCCGTGAGAGAGTCATGCATAATACTGTGTTTTCGGGTTTGCAGTTAGTCTTAGGTTCTTCCTCTTTTGCTCAAGATTTAAGGCCGAAGTAGGTCAATCCTCCAACATAAAAGTTCTTTAACTAGTTGTCATGGTCATCTTTCATGTTAAGTGTTTTGTTTAAATATCATTAGTTAGAGAGTTATAAACTTTGAAATAGAGTCATGCAGGATACTGTGTTTCAGGTTGCATTTAACTTTCACTTCTTCATGTTTTTCACAAGGTTCAAGACCGAATTAGGTTAAAACCTTAACAACAAAGTTCTTATACTAGTTGTCCTTGTCATCGTTTATGTTATACATTTTGTCCAAATATCAGTAGATCTCATGTTACAAGCCTAACATGTAAGTCGCAACGAAGTCATGCATGTTTAGGGTTTGTTTTTCGTTCTTCCTGTAATGCATGCAATTAGAGATGGATTCAGACCAGCCCACAACACAAAAGTTCTTCCAATAGATGTCCTCGACATTTTCTATGTTGTGAGTTTTGTCTAAAGGTCAGCATATAGAGAGATATAGGTGTTTCATGAATATCGCCCTGTGTCAAATCATGGTAGTCCAAACCAAGAGCATATCAGATCCATGTCGGACTCAGGCGCAGACCCTGTGAACGCGACGGCCCGATATGTCGCATTCTGAGGTCGGGTCACGACAGTACCTCTGTCACGTTCTGGTCGCGACAGTACCCTGTCGCGTTCTGCCTGCCTGATCTGACGACCCCGTCGCGATCCTTGCAAGACCACGTCGCGATCTCAGTTTTGGGCCAGAAAAACCATCTTGTGCAAGTCTCACTGTGCCACCGTAACTTCCATATCATGTTAACGGTCTTAATTACAGAAAAATGAAGTTGTAAATATTGGTTGCATTTAATATAATAAAAGTCAATCACTTGATCTTCATATCCCTGATTTCATGACACATGCACACACGTTGAACCATCCAAATATGGCTTAATTGGCATGAATATGATACATAACATATCTGGTAATTAATGCAATTAATTACCTTATTTTAAGAAGTACTTGTTTACAATTCGTGTGATGTTTTGGAACACTGATCCCGACGCTCCACTGTTCTAGAATTCCTCTAGAACGTCGAGTACTTGTTTCTATAATTACACACTCTCTTGACTTGGACGAACTCTCCGTCGGATACTCCTTCTGCCGGACTAGTGACTCCTTGTGCAAGGCCTCCATAAGTCTCCTCTGTCCATGGATTCCCACATGGTCGACGAGCGGGTTGTACCCTAAAACCTATTACACGCTTTAGTGATCAATAAGATCCAAACGACTATTAGAAGTTCACTCTCGTCTTGTATCACGCCGGACCTCTGGACTTGTGTGTAACATGGCCAGCGGAAAGGTAGTGAATTCCACCCGACTGCCAACACCGGACGCGCGTGTTGTGCAACTGTTACTATCGCCTATTACTCGACGTTTCGTGCGCTATGACCATTAGATCTCGTCTGTACTCTACTCTCTCATCTAGTCACGATCACTCTACTACCTCGTCTATACATCTAGATTCCTCATCTATTTCTTGGTACTCTCTATTTGGCCATTAAATGATTGATTGTCTATGATAAAAACATGACTATGCTAGGCAACATTATAAGGGCCCGATCTGGTCCTTGGGAGGAGCACCTGAAAGGCTATAACTCGCGGGGGTCTAATGATCAGGGTGATGGCATACACCTAATGCATGACACGCAAGATTTGATCTATGGCAATCAATTAATCAAACAGTCAATTATTGGTTTACTTGAATCTCGTGGTTGAAAGATATCGACCAAACACTTGCTATCGTGACTTGTGCACTGTTGTGCAACTTTACTTGTTATCTTATTATACAGCCAATCCGATATCAACACTTGTCGTGCTATACTCGTCGTGTTATTATTATACTTGTACTAGTTGTGCTATGGCCATCCTGATGTTCATGCTATACTCGATACTTGTGCTATTTTTGGAAACTATACTCGATCTCGTGCCATTGTGCTATCCTATTACCTGTTGCTCTATCCCTTGCTATATTTTGACTCTCTTGTACCTGCTATCTTTACCATACCTGACTCTCTCGCTCTATCATTAGTTACTCTGCCTTTAATGCATTAATTACTTAAAGTATGCTTGACTCATGAGATTTAAGTCCTACTGGGCGTTGTTCGCTCACCCTGCGTTTTGGTTATTGTGTCTCAGGTAAGTCGGACAATGACGTTAGATGCACCCATGGGACAAGACCCGAGTGTTGAGTGACCTGGAATTAGTTGATGAAGATACTCTAGTACAATGGAGTCTAGTAGATATTGTTTTTAGATTTCTTTCTAATGTAATGGAGTCAATGAGCTATATGTTTGTGGGTTGGTAGTGTTGTAATAGTCTTAGTGGAATTTCAATGAAATGAAGAGTTTTATTCCAATTATTGTTCATTAGATACTCTGATTTATTGAACTGATTGTACATGTTACTCTACTATGTACTTCGTTCAGGTCTCCCCCGATTTATTCCGCTGCTAAATTGGAGGGGCGTGACAGTTGGTATCAGAGCCTAGGATATCTTATTAGGATATTTTAGGTCCTAGGATGTTCTAGGTGAATTGACATGACACGTGTCTACGACAACCCCCATACTTATGTGAGGATTGGGTAGAACCATGGTTAAGATATAAAATGTGTATACTTACCCTATTGGTTTAATACTACTTGTACCCTAATGTCAACCTCATTCTGAAAGTAAATTTAAACCTACCCTTATTATTACCTTTAACATGGAAATGATCATGTATAGGTAACTGAAGAAGTCATGGAATTTGGTGGACCAAATTCTTTTAAGTGTGGGAGGATGTAATACACCAGAAATTTGATTAATTAAAAATTTTAGATAAATAGAAAATTCGTCAATTTATAAAAACCAAACTAGCTAAAAGATACACGTCATTATTGCATAAGTAGAAACTCATGTAAAAATTCTATAAAAATAATAGTTGTACCTTAAAAATTTTCTCTCTATGACATATTAAGAAATTTGGGCATAGAAAAATAATCCGGGCCATGATTTAGAATTTCTGTGACTTATCATGGTAAATAAGAATAAATTGAAATATCCATTATTACATGAGCCAAGTAGATTAACAATTAAAATAAAAATTATGAGTAGACTCCAAATAATATGTGGGGATAGTCCATAAAAGAAATTGGACCAATGGACAACGTATGACCTATGAACAAATTCAAGTATGAAAATAGTAAATAAATAACTTACGTATTATCGAAATGATAGAACTTACGTACCACTATCGTACGTGAGAAAACACATTAGAAAATTCCGTAAAAATTATAAATCAACCTCAAACATTATTCTTAAGAGTTTCATGAAGAGATTCGAGCAACGAAAAATCCGATGGCCAAGTGTACGTTACACGTGACCAAGTTAACCGAATTAGGGAACTAAGTCGGAAAATTGTTAACCGGAAATCTAACCCAACCATAAATTAAATAAATAGGTTTGAGAGACTTATAACATTATGTATTAGTGACCCATTAATGAAAATGGGCCAATGGATCACTTTTAGCCTAATAATAAAATTGGAACATAAAAATACTCAGAAATCGTACCTGTAATATGCAATAATTGTGAAGGGCACTTAGGGTTAAAATTAGGTAATTAGTCATACAAGGTAAGTCAAAACCAGACCCAACTCTAAGAGGTGGTTTTCTAAACCTTTGCTACCTCCTTTGGGTGAGAGAATCTCAGATTTTGGAAACTAGAATGCAGAAATTCGCAGCCCTCTTTCCTAGTCCCATTAGGACATGAAGTAGCACCCTAAAACTATAAGAACTCTTCCCAAAACATTTGGGGAAGGTTAGCATCAAGTTGGGGTCGTGTGCAGCAAGTTGGGGCGCTGGAGGAGAGGAGAAGGCTGGGGAAAAATGTGGTCTTCTTCCACCTCGCCCTGTAGCGAACCAGGAACCTTCAGGGAGTTCTTTGCATTCAAAGGTAGGCATTCTTGGGTCAAGATTAAGAAAAATAATACCATCTTGTAGAGCTTCGAGTCTAGCTTCATTTGCTTCTGATTTTACTAATTTTCATGGAGTATACATTGTGTATTAGTTGTTCACCGTAAGTCGCGCACAGTTAGGGATTTTCCTGTTCTTCTTATTATGCACACAATTTGAGACCGAATTAGACTAAATCATCAACATAAAAGTTCTTCTACTTGTAGTATCTATTATCTTTCATGTTGAACGTTTTGTCTAAAAGTCTTATTTAGAGAGTTATGAAACCCATGAGAGAGTCACGCATAATACTGTGTTTTCGGGTTTGCAGTTAGTCTTAGGTTCTTCCTGTTTTGCTCGAACTTTAAGGCCGAAGTAGGTCAATCCTCCAACGTAAAAGTTATTTAACTAGTTCTCATGGTCATCTTTCATGTTAAGTGTTTTGTTTAAAATCATTAGTTAGAGAGTTATAAACTTCGTAATAGAGTCATGCAGGATACTACGTTTCAGGTTGCATTTAACTTTCACTTATTCATGTTTTTCACAAGGTTCAAGACCGAATTAGGTTAAACCCCAACAACAAAGTTCTTATACTAATTGTCCTTGTCAACTTTTATGTTAGACGTTTTATCCAAATATCAGTAGATCTCGTGTTACAAGCCTAACATGTAAGTTGCAACGAAGTCATGCATGTTTAGGGTTTTTTTTCGTTCTTCCTGTATTGCATGCAATTAGAGATGGATTCAGACCCAGCCCACAACACAAACGTTCTTTCAATAGATGTCCTCGACATTTTCTATGTTGTGAGTTTTGTCTAAAGGTCAGCATATAGAGAGAGATAGGCGTTTCATGAATATCACCCTGTGTCAATCATGGTAGTCTGAACCAAGAGCATGTCAGATCCATGTCGGACTCAGGCGCAGACCCTGTGAACGCGACGGCCCGATATGTCGCATTCTGAGGTCGGGTCGCGACAGTACCTCTGTCGCATTACAGTACCCCTGTCGCGTTCTGCCTGCCTGATTTGACGACCCTGTCGCGATCCTTGCAAGACCACGTCGCGATCTCAGTTTTTGGGCCAGAAAACCCATCTTGAACAAGTCTCGCTGTACCACCGTAACTTCCATATCATGTTAATGGTCTTAATTACAGAAAAATGAAGTTTTATGTATTGGTTGCATTTTAATATAATAATAGTCAATCACTTGATCTTTCATATCCATGATTTCATGACACATGCACACACGTTGAACATCCAAATATGGCTTAATTGTCATGAATATGATACATAACATATCTGGTAATTAATGCAATTAATTACCTTATTTTAAGAAGTACTGTTTACAATTCGTGCGATGTTTTGGAACACCGATCTCGACGCTCCACTGTTCTAGAATTCCTCTAGAACGTCGAGTACTTGTTTCTATAATTACACACTCTCTTGACTGGACGAACTCTCCGTCGGATACTCCTTCTGCCGGACTAGTGACTCCTTGTGCAAGGCCTCCGTAAGTCTCCTCTGTCCATGGATTCCCACATGGTCGACGAGCGGGTTGTACCCTAAAACCTATTACACGCTTTAGGGATCAATAAGATCCAAACGGCTATTAGAAGTTCACTCTCGTCTTGTATCACGCCGGACCTCTGGACTTGTGTGTAACATGGCCAGCGGAAAGGTGGTGAATTCCACCCGACTGCCAAAACGGACGCGCGTGTTGTGCAACTGTTACTATCGCCTGTTACTCGACGTTTCGTGCGCTATGACCATTAGATCTCGTCTGTACTCTACTCTCTCATCTAGTCACGATCACTCTGCTACCTCGTTTATTCATCTAGATCCTCATCTATTTCTTGGTACTCTCTATTTGGCCATTAAATGATTGATTGTCTATGATAAAAACATGACTATGCTAGGCAACATTATAAGGGCCCGATCTGGTCCTTGTGAGGAGCACCTGAAAGGCTATAACTCGCGGGGGTCTAATGATCAGGGTGATGGCATACACCTAACGCATGACACGCAAGATTTGATCTATGGCAATCAATTAATCAACAGTCAATTATTGGTTTACTTGAATCTCGTGGTTGAAAGATATCGACCACACACTTGCTATCGTGACTTGTGCACTGTTGTGCAACTTTACTGTTATCTTGTTATACGGCCAATCCGATATCAACACTTGTCGTGCTATACTCGTCGTGTTATTATTATACTTGTACTAGTTGTGCTATGGCCATCCTGATGTTCATGCTATACTCGATACTTGTGCTATTTTGGAAACTATACTCGATCTCGTGCCATTGTGCTATCCTATACCTGTTGCTCTATCCCTTGCTATTTTTGACTCTCTTGTACCTGCTATCTTTTACCATACCTGACTCTCTCGCTCTATCATTAGTTACTCTGCCTTTAATGCATTAATTACTTAAAGCATGCTTGACTCATGAGATTTAAGTCCTACTGGGCGTTGTTCGCTCACCCTGCGTTTTTGTTATTGTGTCTCAGGTAAGTCGGACAATGACGTTAGATGCACCCATGGGACAAGACCCGAGTGTTGAGTGACCTGGATTTAGTTGATGAAGATACTCTAGTACAATGGAGTCTAGTATATTGTTTTTAGATTTCTTTCTAATGTAATGGAGTCAATGAGCTATATGTTTTGGCTCTGTTAGTGGTTGTAATAGTCTTAGTGGAATTTCAATGAAATGAAGAGTTTTATTTCAATTATTGTTCATTAGATACTCTGATTTATTGAACTGATTGTACATGTTACTCTACTATGTACTTCGTTCACGTCTCCCCCGATTTATTCCGCTGCTAATTGGAGGGGCGTGACAGTTGGTATCAGAGCCTAGGATATCCTTATTAGGATATTTTAGGTCCTAGGATGTTCTAGGTGAATTGAAATGACACGTGTCTAAGACAACCCCCATACTTATGTGAGGATTGGGTAGAACCATGGTTAAGATATAAAATGTGTATACTTACCCTATTGGTTTAATACTACTTTGTACCCTAATGTCAACCTTATTCTGAAAGGTAACTTTAAACCTACCCTCATTATTACCTTTAACATGGAAATGATCATGTATAGGTAACTGAAGAAGTCATGGAATTTGGTGGACCAAATTCTTTTTAAGTGGGGGAGGATGTAATACCCCAGATGCACACTATCATCAAATCACGAAGGTACTCATGGTCCTACTCTCAACTAGCAAGACATATTATCTTCACAGGAGCATGCTTTAGTCCACCATAATTCTATTCTAAATCATGAGCATTACCATAGATATTTCTACTACTAGAGCGTACAATTGAGCGTAAAGAAAAGAACAAGCTAGCACGATGACTACTTGCTTTTTTCATGACCTTTTGTATTTATTTATACAATTTGCTTGCTGTTTTAACATATAAAATCACATGCACATGGTTCACATTTGTAGCATGACTTGAAGGTTAAAACATGGTGAAACCATTTAGCAATCCATGAGCACTTAAGTATAAATCTGTTATACTAATTGAGCCTTCCAACTAGCATGGAATCCAGATATTTTTCATGCATTTGCCATATTCATAATCACCCTTTTTCAAACGTGAAAATCCTATTACATGCTCACTACCATTTCATTCACGTGAGAGCTATATATATATATACAATCAATCACAACATGATAGCAATTAACGTGAGATTTCATATGTTTGAAACGGAAGTTCCTAATATGGATTGTACTCATTCTTACACAAGTAAAACGTCGTTTTGCATACATTTAGGTTGCTGTTTGGATATGCATTTAACACTTTCATGACATATATCATAAGTTCACAATCTAACACATTTATCCCACATGATTGCACACTTACTCATTCGCATTGTTCACTTTTACACATTTGACATGTACACATGTTCACACTTACGCAATTTACACGTTTCCACATCATTTACTCTACCACTTTCACTTATCATGTATCACATCGATTGCACTTACCACGTGCCGTGTTCACATATTTCACACTTTGTTCATTTTTCATTGCTTACACAATTTGCCATGACACATAGTCCTAACTAACCAGTAGAGGACACTAACAAATATCTCATAGCTCATGCTCATTCCTTAGCACAGCTCTCATCACAACTCAAACACAACTCATACACAACGCATGACACAACTCATACACATACTCACCACCTAGGCAATACAGCGGTGAATCTTGGTAACTGCGCAGACCGGGGAAGCCCTCTCCACCCTATCCAGTGGTACTTGTCCACCTCCGGGTTTTCCCAATGCCTTTGGGACAAACTTATATCACATGGATCCTTCTATAGGAACTTTTCTATATACGGCTCCCGATGCCTCTAGGGTAGCAGTGTCACATAGGCACAACTTTTACACTTTACTCATGCCGAGTTTTAAACACGTATTTTACACATAACACTCACATCTCCCTCATTTTCTCATGCACAAGGTGACTTTGTTTTTCTCCTAACCATGCTACTATGGATTTCAGGAGTTTAACACAGCAATGCACTAATCAGGTTGGTTTAAGCAATAACTAACCACATTACGATAACATATGTAGATTATTACATTTCACATGAAAAATACATAACTCTTTATGTATTGGTCCAAATGACCTGAAATTTTAACCACATGCTATTTTCGGGTTCAAGATAATACCCTCAAATTTTCAGATTTTTCTGAGCTAAATAAAATTTACAGAAAATCAAACATCTATTTTACATGCTCTTTGAAATCCCTATTAGCATGGAACCCTAGCATAAGCATTTAATTTAACATGCCTCAGCCCCTGACCTGACATGCCTGTATTTACATGACATTCTACCCGTATTTATTGCACAAAGCACGATTTACTAGAGAATTTAATAGTCCTACACATATTCTCTATTTTCCAAAACATAACTCTAACAAATCATATAAACATGGAAAAAACCATAGAAATGCAGGGATGACTGATGCTGCATACATGGCTCACAACATTTAGCACTTTCCGACCCTCTCTAAGTCATCCGAACAGTGAATCAAGAAGGTTATTATCTTAACATACATGCATTTTCACAAAAACAATTAAATTGCATTACTCATATCATGCTCAATACCCATCCACACACCACAATAGATATCTTACATAACCTATAGGTTTTACAGTATATCCTCATCGCGAGAAACCCATCGAAATAGTCATTTAGAGGAGAGAAAATAGTTAACGGTTCTGTCCTGATGACTCAGCGTCAATGTCTAGCCGTTTTACAGGGGTTGACGGCATTATCGCATGCCGTTAACAGATGCACTTGACGGCAAGCTCTCTTGCCGTCAAGTTCCTGTCTGTGTAAGAACACAGGCCGAGCTTGGAAAAAGATTCAGAATAGGGGCTCCAGGACACAAATTAAAATCCACAAAAATTCCTGAGACTTAGGGAACATATCTAGGCTCAAGACCTACGGTTTACTTGCCTGAAGAAAAACCTCTAAACGGATCAAAATAGCCGATGAGCTCTCCTTGGCTCTTGCCAAGAAGCCTCCAGAAATCCTTTGCTCCGGGTTCCAGGGGGTTGCAAGCCGCAGTCCAATGCCGGGGAGCCTTCTCCTATGCTTGGACTTCCTCCTTGTCGAAGAAGATCGCCGGATCCAAGCCTCAGAACGTCGGATCTGAGCTCTCAAGGTCAGTCCTTCATCTCTTCTCTCAGCTAGGGTTTCCTTTTAGAAAATGAGCCAAGAGAGCTCTCTAGGTAGCAAAGAGAGGTGTTTTAAAGAATAAGGGGGCAAGAGGGGCTCGTGCAGGGGCTGAAGGGACAAGAAGAGACGTTGGGAAGACATCTCCCCAATCAGAGGCTGGCCCAATGAGTGTTCTCTGCGCTCTGCAGAGCACAGAAAATTAGGGATATTGACGTCCACATCCCTGGACGGCTACATAGGGTTGGCGTCCGTCGATATGGACGCTGACATATCATGGGCGTCCATGCATGTTGACGCCAAAACACTCTTCTGCCAGAACTAAAATCATGCAGAACCATGCTTAACCCCTCATACATGCACATGAATCTATGTAGTATAGTGTATACACCACTACACCACGTAAATATCCAATAATTACTACTTATCCTACACATACATACATAGGTACATTTAAGATACAACACGCACATGAATATCTTCATACGCATACAAAGTATAAGGTATAACATGTATATTACTACACCGGGCAATCCATAGCATTTATACCTAGGCGTACACAAGCATACATGAATACACTAAGATGAGATGTACGTAGATATCTACCTATACATACACACTTGATTTGGCATATATATAGTATAACACACACGGGTGTAGCACACTTGTGTACATTATGCTTGAAATAGATAGATACAACATGGAACCGATAATTAGATTAACTTGCACAACTTTACCTAACATTGCTTAAGTATTATGCATAGGATTCCTTATATGCACTATATACATAATTTAGCCATTGACTATCCTCACCTAATTATCATAAAAATACATGCATGTTATTCATGAGGAGTATAGCATCCCAATATAACTACTAAATACACCTACCATGATTGAACTCTTTATGTACATGCAATGTACGAAGTACAATGTACGCATTAACTAACCATGCAATGAACCATGTTTACAACTAAACATACTCATGCATACGTAAGTACACCAAGGTGTTATGCATGTAGAATTAGGTATACAATTGTCACACGCATAAGGTAACATACATACCTACATACACATACGTACTTCATATGCTCTCATACAAAATTCCATGAATAGGTAGTATAGGATATTCTTCAATATTTAGAAAATACATACATATTACTCAATCATTCTAAGTCTAAGATTCTTGGAAAAGAAAGAGAACATTCATATTACTTCTTAATTTAGCTAATTGCTCACTTCCACGCGAATAGACGTATACGTATATATATATACATACTATATATTATATATATATATATATATATATAGATATATATATATAGATATATATATATATATATATATATATATATATATATATATATATATATATACGTATATGCTCATGCTCAAGAGAAGTATAAACCTATAGTAGGCACAATGAACTAAGCATGCTATGCACACAACAAGCGAACTCCCAACACACCATTCATATACATACATACATATAAAAGAGAATAAAAATTCGGGGTCTAACACACCAATAGTACATTGTCAATTGAGTTGGAGACATACTTACCGACCTTACCTCCGATGATCTGCCCTTTGTTGTTACCTCCAAAATGATTTGACCTCCGTCTTTTTTCCACCTACAAATAGAATTTTCTTTTATCGCCCCTCATATGCCTCGAGCAGCCACTATCCAAGTACCATTTGTTTTGATTTGGGCTGCTAGGCATTCCTGCATATGTGGATCAGACAAGAGGTTTTGGTACCAAAATTACTTTGGGTCCTACTGTATCATTCATGCCAAACAGTAAATGCTTCAGAATCCAAATTTGTTTGAGTTTCAGTTTATTTAGACTGTTCCATCATTGTTTTTCATTATACCCGACCTTTTTACAGAAACTGCATGATGAAGGTTTTTTTCCAACAATGGGCTTTTTGTTTTGAGGAACATGCATGGGCATTTTGCCTTTCTGTTGCCTAGTCAGCTCTCCTTTGGAAGCTGGTTTCCCGTCCTGTCGACAACCCTCTTGGGGCTGTTGACAGGTTTTATAGTTTTGTTAGCAAAAGATTAGTTTTCTTGGTTCCAGTTTCTTGCCTTTGGCTTGACTTTTTGTTTTCATTGATGGGATTTATTTGCTTGTGCTTGGTTGGAATCAACAAAAATGTCAACAGATTCTTACAAATTACTTTTGGTTTAATAGGTTGATATCCAACCCATGTTTTGCCACAAACCATTAGATCCCAAGATTGCTCAACATTTGTTTACCCTTGACAAACCTAGTTAGATCTTCAGATTTTCCCTTAAGTTTCTCTTCAGCCTTTTTCAACTTTTCTTAAGTTCAACAAGTTCATGTTGAAGAGTTTTAAGAGAATTGCTTAGATCATCTTTTTCTTTTGAGCTTCTTACAATTTCAGTTTCATGCCATCCATTTCCTCACTATGTGCTTGTCATCAACTTTCATCATTTCAATTTCTTCATTCAAGGATGCAATTTGTTCATTATGGTGGTGTCATGAACAAAGGAGTTGATTTTCTTTTCAGTGCCTTATTTTCAGACTTAAACTCACAGAATTTTTCGAATAAAACAGTATAAGCTTCTTCCATTCATCACAGAATAAGTTTCGAAGGAAGAATTTACCTCATTGGTGTCGTCGCTTCTTGCCATTACACTGAACATCATCATCTCCAGAGGTAGCTTGACTGTTCTCATCTTCATCTTCATCACTCCAAGTTTCCAACATTGCCTTGGCTTTCTTGAAGGTGAATTTCTCTTTTTTTTTTTCGTTCTTCTTGAGCTCGGGGCACTCTCCTCTCATGTGTCCTTGCTTCTTGCACTCATAGCACACAATTTTAGATTTCTTGTTGTTAGTCTCAAATTTATTAGCAAAGTCTTTCTTTGGAAAGGTTTAGAGTTACTTGACCCTCTCCTTTAGAATTTCAGGAACTTTTTGAATCGTCTAGTGAGCATGGACATTTCATCATCCTCATTCTTACTAGATGATTCAAACTCCTCACTTTCCTGAGGTGCATCCTTTTGGGGACCTGAAGAACTTTTCTTGGAAGCCTTTAAAGCAATTACTTTCTAATTTTCTTCAGTTCCTTTCTTTTCACATTTATTTCGTAAGTCTTAGAGAGCCAATCAGTTCATCCAATTTCATTTTTGAGAGATCTTTAGAATCCTCAATGACAGTGGCTTTGGTGTTCCATGAGGATGGAAGAGACCGAAGTATCTTCCTCAGCAAATCACTCTCTGATATTCCTTCTTTAGACCTTTTAGACCATTTAAATTAGCATGAATCTTGCAAACATGTCGAGATAGTTTTTCATCATTGTTCATTTTAAACATTTCATATTCAGAACTAACATCCTTGCTTGGTTCCCTTACCTCGACGTACCTTCGTAGATCAATTCAACTTTGTCCCACATCTCTTTTGCTGAGGTGCACGTGGAGACTCTTGAATACCTTTGGTGGACCGCACACTGCATCATGTTGAGGCGCTCCAGTTGAGTGTCCCCTTTGCAATCTGGTCCTTTGTCCAAGTATCTTCGTCCTTTGGAAGGGTGTATGGTCCTTTGCTGACGATCTTCCAAAGCTCGAAGTTTTGTGCTCTTAGGAATTCCTTCATATACGGTTTTTCCAGTATGAGTAGTCAGTGCCATCAAAGAAGGTGGCCTGGTCACTGAGTGTCCCTCGGCCATGTACCCCTTGTTAGATTCCATGAGATCAAAGTTCTCCTGATCGTAAGATCAAACAAGTATAACAGTAAATCGGAGAAACCTTGCTCTGATACCAATTGAAAGGTTGCGGAATTCCCTATATGATAATCTAGAAGGGGGGTTGAATAGATTACTGTCAATTAAAAAGTTCTTATCACCTTCTTTTCACAACACAAAGACACAGATTGTGAAAACTGTAACAGAGTTTAAACTAAACTTTGATGTGTGTAACTTGACAATGGATAGAGAAACATCTATCAGACGTGTGTAGAGACCCTGTGCCCACCAAATATCTAACAGAAACGTTCAACCATAGGACACAGAGTTTTACGTGGTTCGGAGTACACAACATGTGTATCCTACGTCCACGGTCCACACACAACACCAGAACGACTGCTTATGAGCTAGTTCAATGACTACAACTCACACACACGAGTTGTCTGATGTGAAGCCATGATCAGAACAACACAAGCCACGTGAATCAAGCACAAGGACTGCTTGAGACACAACCACACACACATGGATATGTAAAACTAAAACAGGGAAGAGTTCTGAGTTGAAACACAAATCCTGATTAAGAACTCTTCTGATGAACGTCTGGATGACTTCAAGCTTCGTCTTGCGGGACACAACTTGACGGAGAGGGATGAATCCACGACGATCAGACTTCAATACTGCTAGATCAACAGTTGGTTCAATCTCTGAACAGCAGGAGAAGCAGAGCAGCAGCAACACCTCTTGTTCTTTAACTTTCTCTAGGGTTTTTGGGAGGCTGCTTCTGTACGAGATTACCTTCAAAAGATAGCTTATATAGTGGTGTCCACTATGGAGAGACGTGGTAGTTGGAACCACCAAATTTGGCAACTTCAAAACTTTCTGAATCTGAAGGTTTTCTTTCGTCTGTTGACAACATTGGGTGCTCCTGTCGACAGGTGTTGACAGGCACAGGACTGGGAGTTCGGGAGACAGTTTCCTATCAGTGGCTGTCGACAGGCGACACTGGTGCTGTCGACAAGAACTCTTGTCCTGAGGTATGGCTTTCTGGCCTGATTGTAGCTGTTGACAGGGGCCCTTTCTGCTATCGACAGTGGCCTGTATTTCTTTTCTTTTCTTGATCTTTTGAACCTTGTCTTGGTACATGTCTTGCATTGTATCTCACCTATATAAAGAACTTAGTTGGGGAGATATAATGACATATAAATGATCAATTACATGTTTGTTTCATTTGCATTCCAAGAGTCATTATCATCAAGTTTCATTACTTAACACTCACCAAATTTGTCCCTGAATGTTTCATGCTCATCATCAAAAATAAAGATGTATTTGTTGGCTTAGCATTCTCATTAACCATTCAACTATTAGAACTCAACATGTCTAGATCGATAGATGCCAACTCCCAGTAGACGCCATGAATGTGGACGTCTATTTCCCCAAAATCTGTGCGTTTCAGATCTGAAAATAGCCGCAATTTCTTTCGGTTTCGTTCTTGTTTTGGAAACCGTCTTCCAACGGTAGCAAATCCTGTCTACGCATACCCCAAACCCTTGGCTCTAATAAACACCCGTTTAGGTGAATAGGTTCTTTTGGCTCTTGTCAAAACCCTAGAGAACTCTGTGCGAAACCTGTACATTGAGGGCTCTGATCCGACGACTTGGTTCATCTCCCGGTGATCTACATCGATTGGAAGGAACGTTGATCATAGAGGAAGGCTTCCCTGACTCCGGTGTGCAGCCAGCATCATCACAGAACCGATTTGGGAGGATTTAGGGCGTCTTCTTAGCTTGGCGAGGAGAGCTTCTCTGCAAATAATTCTATCTAGCAAATTTTTAAGAGGCAAGTAACCCTTGGACATTGTCCACACATGTCTAGTAGGTCCAAGGTATTTTTACATAATTTATCTCATGTCCTGGACCCCCATTTACCTTGTTTTGTGTGTTCTGTCTGTAGTTCTGCAGACAGAACTTAACGACAACATTGCTGCTTGCCGTTAAGATCCTGAGTTGGCGGCAACTTATGGTGCCGCTAACCCTGGTTGGCGGCAACATGCGTAATGCAAGTTCGTTTGGGTTTTACAGAACCCTAGTTTCACATCTGTATGATCATATTCGGACTTGTGGTTGTCTGTGTTTACTGTAAAATTATGTTGAGTTTCGTACAGGCATTAGGTCATATCATGAGGAGGTACTGAATTTCTGTGATTTGTGTATTTATTAAATTTTTGAAATTTAACTGTAAGCTGAAAATGACCATGTTTAATCTTGTATAATAGATCGATGTGTGAGTTAGGATTTTATAATTTTTACTTGACAAGCGTGATGAGTATTTTCAGATTTTGAACTACAAGAACCGACTGTATGAATGTAAACCATGCTAAATGATTTTCTTTATGGGAAATGCATGATAACTTTTTAATTATCAAATTAGTATATAAGTCCCAAAAAATTTGAAACATTGAGCATATAATGTGTTTATCTGTCTTCAACTTGTGATAAATAATTCGTCCTATTTGGGTGACAGTAGGTGCGGTTGTTATTTAAAGTGAATATTTTCCAAGTGAACATGTTTTAAATAATTCTTGTATAATGCAATGATTACAACATTATTAAGATGTGGTATCGTTGTTTAGCACAGTGACCAGTAGCATCATATTAGGAAAAACTAACCATGCGTGTGTATTTAAGTACTGAGCATGAAACGATTAGTGCATGTGAATAATGTAAGTAAATATGTGACTTAAGTAAATGTGCTAAAATGTGTCCGTGTGTGATACTGCTACCATAGAGGGCTATGGAACTGTACCGTAGTAAAGTCCCTATGGTAAGTTTTATGTTGTGTGATATCCTATGGGCAATTAGATGAAATCCTGGAGGTGACAAGTACCACTAGTTAGGGTGGAGAGTGCTTCTCCCGGTCTACGCAGTTAACCAAGATCTATCTCTATTGCCTAGGTGATAGGTATGTGAAGTGTTAGTGTGTCCTTCTAGTGGGTGGTTTGGACTATGTGTCACGGCATATAAGTGTAGAATGTGAATATGTGTATATGAGTATGTTGAATGTGAAAGATGTGGAATGTGAAATGTTAAATGAATGTGTTAGTATGTGACTAAGTGTAACCCATATGAATAGGTTCAGTTCATGTCAAAAACAAGCAAAGGTATGTATGTTGGTGTTAAATGCATATAAAATGATTAGAATCCTGGCTAGTTGCTAATACTTTATGCTAATTCCATGTTCTAGATGGGTAGAGTTGTACCATAATATGGATAATATTGAATTGTCAAATCATGTTACATGAATACGTAGTAAGCATGTATAGGAATGTGAGTGATACTATTTAATGTTATAGCATGTATGATGTGTTCTATTGCTATAAGTTTTTTCTTGTATAGTAATTTAGATTGTAGAAAGCATGCAACATGTGTTACTCCTTATCTTTAAAAGTCAGCATTGCATATGATATGTGTATGGATGTTCTACATGGATTGCTTGCTGAGTCTATTTAGACTCATACTTGCTTCGGCGTACAGTGTGACGGTGTCTCCACATCCGGAGGATATAGTTAGGAGCGACTATGAGGCGAGGAGTACTATTTGTGGAGACTCTACGTTATATATTTCATTTCATAGTATGTAATTTGGAATTGTGTAATTAAGGATGGACATGTATTCATTTGAAAGTTGTGTAATGTGGACTTTAGTGTTTTCTTCATCTATGTTATATAGACTGTGGATGCTAATGATGATGATGGAATGAATGAAATTGTTACTTTATTTCCACTGTACTTTTTACTATTCATGTACGTATCTACCTATCATTTAGTGTTGGGTCAATGTCCCACTGTGACGACGTTCTCTATACCGATGTGGATTGGTATAATCGTACTGGTATAAAAGAGGTCGTTACAAAACCCATTAACAATATACTTGACGAAGCTAGATAGATTGAACATGATAGAGCATGATCTAGAATGATAAAACAAGCAAGCGTTATCAATGTGTGGCATGTAACAAGCATCCAGATATCACTTAATTGCAATAATTGCAGATGGCCATATTACGCAAGCAAGTGAGCAAGTACAAACTTTTTACATATTCACTTAATCAGGCACGAAGACACTATGTACACTAAGGAAAGATTGACCTTGAAATGCACATTAGGACACGTGTATGTGGTTATTGTATCTAGCATTCGACACAAACACTATTTCCGCACAGATGCAATGCCAGTAATCATTATACCCCATGGTTAACTGTATATTTAATGACTCTCCATCATTGGGGCTAGAATGGAGCCCTTGGACACTCTCTGAGCCCGGTCAGCATCTCACTTAATTTTTCAAATGTAGATACCCACAGTCATTAATGGCCAATAACAAGAGTTTCAATATGTAAGCAATGGGTAATGTCTGTTCATGATGATGATGAGTACAAGTAGCAAGTAATGTGAACATGATTTTATGATAACAATAGTCAAGAGATATTTCGACAGCATAACGAAAAATTTAAGCTTTAGTTATCTCTTTACATTGATGGCTTAAGTCTAGATTGTAATCACACTCACGAGAACGAGATAAGAAAGGAGTCCACGTTATCTCCAGGGAACTTCAATGGTACCACCAACTCGGTCTCCATGAGGGAATCTACGGAGTACAGAGATTTACGGAGGTCTTAAGAGAGGTCACTAGACTGCCAATATGGATGACCGACCATAAATTTCCATCCCCCAAGAAAGGCTGCCTATATGTGCAAGTGTGTAGTGAAGTACGTTCTCAATCCACAATCCACCGGTCACAATCGTGCGGAAAGTATTAACATTATGTATGAGATGAAAGTAATGCTTTTAACTTGGTATGAATTGTAATATTTTATGGTAGCATTTGTTCACTTTAACAAGCTAGGTAAGCAAGATGGTAAATCATGGTTTGCGTGAATAGGTCATACCATTAAAGAGCAATTAGAATAAACATTCATATAATTATGGCTTTTTCATAGGTTGACTGCTTTTAAGCCACTGAATAGGCCTCATGCATTGACCAGAACCAAGACATGCAAACTTTAAACTCTATATCAGGTAAAACTGGTCCGAGTAGGCCCTTGGAATCTGTGACGGACACAGTCATCGCATTTCATAACACATTGTACAGTTGCAGCATGAGAAATCGGTAATAATAAAAATCGCGACGGTCTTGACCGGTCGCCTTAATGTTCAAATCGCGACGGACCTCCCTGTCGCATTAATAATGCGACAGGAAGTGTGTCGCCAACATCCTTGAATTGTGACGTTTGCTCCGTCGCGTTCAATAGATGTTTTCGAAATATGAATATAAGAATAACACGTAATGCTGAGCGGGAACGTGTCAGAATCGCGACGTGGGTATACGTCGCGTTCATACAGACGCTAAAACCGTGCAGTGCACAGTTTGAGGTGTCAGGTTGGTTCTGTCACAGTAGAAATCATGACGTATGGCATGGTCGGTTTCATATGAACGCGTCGAACTAGTACATTGCATTCATGCAGGTAAGAACACGACGTCTGGTCATGTCGTGTTTTGGTTTCTTGCCCGAAACGCAGAAGAACGACCCTCGATGCATGCAACGCTTATATCTTCTAATCTAGGGCTCTTGGGACAAAAGTGTAAACATGAAACTTGTTGGGAACATGGAGTAAAAGAGAACTATGGTTTTTGGTTTCATGAAATTTGGCGTTGGGATATGCGAGAATCGACATGAACATGAAAAGCCTTGAACATGTGCGCTTTGGAAAACGCTTAATACTCTGTGTAGACTCAATGAAAATTTGAGAAATCACTTGCACATGAGAGTAGACTCGATGCTCTACACATTGGTATATGACTTATCAGTATTTGGCCCGAGATCACCTACATTTGGGTTGAAGAAGTCTCTTCTCCTAAAAACCCTCGTTCAGACCACTTGGAGGAAGCTTACTAAACCCTATCTATTAAATGATAAATAGGCAAACCAGTGGGATTAGGAACAAGAACTCAACCCTCTTTCTAGGGGTATAAGTCTTGAACTATTTGGTTAAGGTTTGGCTTACCTTAGGTTGACTCCAAGAAGAGCACTATGCACAGGTCGATGCAGATGCAGCAGGAAGAAGGCTCCGAGTTGGGCGTATTCCTCCACCTCTGGTGCTCAAGAACAGCCACCCATGCCTCCAATCTTTCTAAACTCGTCCCCAAGGTTTTCTTAACAAGTATTTAAGCATCTAGGGTTTTTGGAGTCCCATTGGTTGTAGGAAGGAAGGTTTGCGTCTTTAGTCCTTCACCTTCCATATTTTGATGATTTCTAACCTCATTAGAGTGTGTGAGGTTTTAGGAACCCCATACCATGGCTAGGCACGAATTTGGGTTTCTATGTGTGAGTAATTGCCTCAATTTTTTACCCTAATTGCCTCTTTCTAATTTCAGCTCAATTAGGGTTACGATTTCTGGGTATTTTTGTTGCTCCATTTTAGTCTTGGGCCCAAAGTGATCCATTGGCCCAATTCTGATAATGGGTCATCAGCACTGTTGCTGGAAGTCCTCCAACATGTTTATTTAATTTGTGATCATGTTATATTTCCGTGTTAACGGTTTTCCAAGTTAGTTTCCTAATTTGGATAATTAGTCACATTGTGACGTACACTTGGCCAATCGAATTTTTCGTTGCATGAATTTCTTCGTGGAACATTGTGGAATAATGTTTGAGATTGAATATAATTTTTAAGCAATTTGCCGATGTGTTCTTGTTCATACGATAATGGTACATATGTTTTATACCTTTAGATATTATGGAAATTATTTATTCCTATTTATTTAAAATTTTAAATCATTAAAATTCTGGGGTGCTACATGGTTACTACCTGAACTGCATTTTCTCCTCATGGATTCTACTGTTGGACCAGTTGTAATGACCCAAGATCTGAATTACCAGTTACCCACTAGTAACTCGAACCTTGAACTGTCACCTACGGGCCGAATCTCAGAAGGGTTATAAGAAAACTGTCTGAGAAGAATATATAAGAAAATGTACAAACCACAAAAATTAAAATAAACCACTATGTGTGTAACAACATGGTACAAGTCAGAGCAGATCCAACAAAAATGGAAAAAAGTACAGTAAGTGTGTACATAAAAGGAAGTACCAGTCCTAGTAGCTAAGCAGGACCAACATTGGAGTGACCCGGCTCCTCAGCACCTAGAGCCGATGATGAACCACCTAAAAGGGAAGGAAGTGATTCTCAAGAAGAGACCTAGTAGGACCCCCACCAATAAATAGTGCTAAAAGGAAGTGCAGGAAAGTAAAACTACGATAAAGTAACACTGCACTAACATAAGAAACTGGTGGCACAATGGACAACTCCTTGCAAGAGTGCGTCAAACAACTGGAACCTCCCAGGCTCAACATCACACAACAAACATAGCAAGAACCACAAACTCACACACACAAAAAGGTAGGACCAACTAGGGCCTATGGCTTGGCGCCTCGACACCACAGAGTCCTCAAACCCTAGCCATGTGTGCACACTCAAACACTCTCCCTCACATCTGGTTCTCGATCGGTTTTCCCCTACGTCGGACTCAAATGGTGGTGAAGGGGCCCCACGGAAATCGGCTCATAACCACTAGAAGGGGCACGCACTGGACGGAGTCGCACTCGACGCACAGGCTCACCAGCGGAATAATTCAACGCCACTCATCCAGACAGAGCCCAGCTCAGCATCCGGGAGAAAACAACACAAACACAAGCACAACACAGCATAACACACGCACAGAGATAGACGCTCTGAATGTTTGGCTCACTGTGCCAAGAGGTAGACACCGTGTGCCTGAGCCTACACATAGAAGGGCATCAACTGCTGGGACCTACCTGTGGGTTGACGGCAATCCCGATTTCCGTTAACCTTGGGTAGACGTCACAACCTATGTCATTAACCCATAGTAAACGGCACAGCCTGTGTCTTCAACCACATCTTGACGTCAAGCGATCTTGACGTCAAGATTATCCTGAAGAACTAGATGTCAACAATCTTGACGTCAAGATTATCCTGAAGAACTAGATGTCAACAATCTTGACGTCAAGTTCATGAGCTTCTAGTAGCCGATACAGCCCTAGGCCGCTCCCCACGGCAATCTAAGCCCCCAAAACCAGATATGGTGATGGGAAACACATCCCCTCATCAGACTACACCAGTGTAAAGCTGAAAAATAAAGATCCAACACATGGATTGGCATTTAAACCTACAAAACCCAGCATGGAGAAACCCTACCTAAAACCTCGTTTTTTACACAAATCACATGCTCAACAACACAATGCAATCATGAGGAGTCAAGGGGTGGAATCCCTACCTCAAAATGTCGAAAAAGCCCAAAAGAAACCTCAAATCACGTCATTCCCTCAAGCTCACCCCACGAGGTAGATCCTCTAAAACTGCCATTTTCTCGCCTGATCCCAAGCTGCCACGTTCACCACGACCTCCCCAAGAACTCCTGTCAGCCACTGGAAGAGGTGGATAAGGAGAGAGTGAAAGGTGGACGTGAGAAGAGAGGAATAGTGGGAGGAGGAGGGCCTCGGGTCGCCGCATAAAAATAGACCTTGGGCAGGTTGACGTCAAAATTGGTTCCATCAACCACACCGCCAGGACGTTGACGTCAACATCAATTGTTGTCAAGTTCATTGCATGGAAATTTCTGGAAACACAGGTAGACATCAACATACCTTGCCATCAAGACCAAGTAGATGGCACACTCTCCGCTGTCAACCCACATTTGACGTCAAGCCCCCTTGACGTCAACCAACCACTGTTTCAAAAGGCCATTAGGGTCCATAAGGCCCATGACCTTATAGCCTCCCCCCTTTAAAGGAATTTCATCCTCGAAATTCAAACAAACACAAGGGTAAGAGAACTCACCAAAGAGGTATGGGAACTGCTCTCGCATCTCGTCCTCCCTCTCCCAGGTCGACTCGCCACCCGAGTGTCACTGCCAAGCAACACGAACTAGTGGAATCACTTTGTTCCGCAACCTCTGAACTCGACAATCCTCAATGTACAACAGAAACTCTAGCACTGCCAACATTGGTGTCACCTCAGTCCACTCTGTGCTCGAGAGAATGTACGACTCATCTGGAAGGTAATTCTGCAACATCGACACATGAACACATTTGTGGACCGCTGCCAGTTCTGACGGTAACTGAAGCCGGTACGCTAGGCCTTCAACATGCTCAGTAATGGTGAAGGTCCGATATAGCAGGGACTCACTTCTCATGCCTACCAAACCTCATCACCCCCTTCATAGGGGACACTCTGACAAACACCTGGTCCCCAACCTGAAACACAAGCGATCACCTGCATGATCTGCATAACTCTTCTGTCGGCTCTACGCAGTCTGAAGCCTCTGCCTGACAAGTTGTACCACCTCTACTGACTACTGAACCAGCTCTGGCCCGGTGACAACTAGCCCACCGACTTCAAACCAGTCAAGAGGAGTACGACATGGTCGTCTGAACAGAGCCTCATAGGGTGCCATGCTAATGTTTGAATGATAACTATTATTATATGCAAATTCAACTAATGGAAAATGAGCTGCCCACGATCCCTACCACTCTAAACAACAAGCTCGTAATATGTCCTCCATGGTCTGAATAGTTCACTCTGACTGTCCATCTGACTGTGGGTGGTAGGAGAGCTAAACCCAGCTCTGACCCCAAGGCTGTCTAAAAACTGTGCTAGAACCTAGAAGTGAAGCGAGGATGTCTATATGACACAATAGAGATCGTCACCACATGCAAAGGAACAATCTGCTCCATGTACAGTCTAGCCAACCTGCTCACCCCCAGCCAACTCTAATGGGCATGATATGTCTGTCTTCGTCAGTCTGTCAACTAGCACTCAAATACTGTCATAACCTCCTAAAGTCCATGGTAGTGCACACACAAAATTTTTCGTCACATGGTCCCACTTCCACATGGGACTCTAGTGGCTGAACAAGCCCTCCAAGGCGCTGGTGCTCAGCCTTCACCTGCTGGCATACCAAACACCTCACAACAAAAACCTCTATGTCTCTCTTCATCCCAGGCCACCAAAACTGTCGTCTCAACCTATGGTACATCTTGGTTGACTCTGGATGAATCGAGTACCGAGACTCATATGCCTTCTGCAACACTGCTCTCCTGACAAACTCTTCAGCCGACACGTAGAGTCTGTTCCGAACCTAACAGTCCTATCATCTAGCAACTCAACCTCTTGGAGCAACACACTCTGAGAAACTTAGGATCTGCCTACTATGCCTCTACAACCTGCCAAACAATGCCTGGGACAACAAGCAAACTACCAAGCAAACACTTTTGTCGCCTAGAGGAAACTCTGAAGGACCCCTCTGCTGTAGACTACCACAACTGTCACTCTCTCATCATGAGATGGTTAATCTAAGTACATATATGTTGAACCACTCTCTATTTGTTCTTGTATTTTGGTGATAATAAAATTTATGATGTAACTTAAATTGAATATTTTGTTTCATCTATGTCGCATCAATCTCATAGCAAAATGCTGAGTCTCACATTGATGCAATATGGCGCACTAAAATGCTAAATCGATGTTCATTTAATATACATCGATTTCTATTCAAGTGCCACATCGATTTCACTAACAACGACTTCATAAGTTACACAACGATTTGATCGTGTAACGATTCGTTAAGTGAAACAACGATTTGATCGTGTAACGATTTGTTAAGTGAAACATCGATTTTATCGTGTAACAATTTGTTAAGAAATCGATCTCAGAACGATTCCTTTTATAGCCACATCGATTTGCCCTCATATCGATTTCATAAGTGATCACATCGACTTCTTCAATGATCATAACGACTTGTCTTTCACATCGATTTGTTCATAAACTTGCAACGATTTACTTGTAAATGAACAACGATTTCTCTTGAATATTTTGAAAGTGTTTTTGGCGCTCATTAAAAAGTCAAATATTGTCTGACACAAAAAGCTGCATGCATAATCTTGTCAGAAAAAGATTTGACCTACTATTTTCAGTATGTTAGCAGAAGCACAGTACTATGCATCGTTTATCATAAACACTCTTTTATGCTAACACTTTCTTCTATGTGTACAGACCTCGAAGACCGTCAGAGTCTGATTAAGACAAATGAAGAGGAGATGAGCAACGGCTAGAAATCCAACGGATCTCTTCAACGGATCCATTCAAATTGCTCATATAAAAGGAAGCTTAGCTGAAGAAAAATAAGAGCCTTTTCCTGAATATCATTGAAGGAGTGTACAACTGTGAGAAGAACCTCAACGACACATACACTCAAAGAAAGAGAGAAAGAGCCTGAGCCCAGAAGAAGCACTCAAGCCTTCAAGCATCTCAAGCGTTCAAGCAATCAAGCTCTATTGCTTTCTTTTCTCTCTTCTGTTTCTCTCCGAGCTCATTGTATATCTGGGGAGAGTCTGGGACTGTGAGCTTTACACAAGTGTTTATCTTGTAAAGCTTCTCAGTCTAATCTTTCTAAGAAAGATCCTTGTCCAGCTATAGGACTGTATACAGTAGATAACCCAGCTAGGGGTTTGTGTCTAGCTGAACCGCACTGGGGTTTGTACCAGTTGTAAACCTAGCTAGGGGTTAGTGTCTAGCAGAACCGCACTGGGGTTTGTACCAGGAGGTTGGCTTCTTTACCTGTAAGAGAAGTGGGTTGCCTTCTTGCCGGGAAAGTGAAGAAGACCAGCTGGGGTGCTGGGTGTTGTAGTGTCCTTAAGGGGGACTGTACCCTTGGTTAGTGAAATCCCAAGAGGTTGCTTGGGGACGGGACGTAGGACTTCCATGTGGGAAGGGCCGAACCAGGATAAATCTCTTGTGTTATTTGTGTGATTGTTTATTTGCTTCCGCACTGCTACTCTTTATCACAGTAAACTAACCAAACCTTCAAGTGTAATTTCTGTGTTTAAGTTTCTATTTCAGATTTCAGAAAAACCTATTCACCCCCCCTCTAGGTTAGCTTGCTGCCATACCAAAAGGGCCAACAAGTGGTATCAGAGAGGGTCTCTGAATTTTCAAGAAGATCCAACGATCTTAGAGCAAGATCCATGGCAGCTCAAGATATGCTGAAGGCCAATCCGTCACCAGACCTCCATTCTTCGATGGAGAAGATTATCAATATTGGAAGATGAGGATGGAATGCTTCATTCGAGGCACAGACTTTGATCTGTGGCAGGTAATAGAGGTAGGTGATTTCATTATTGTTCCAGCTGAAGGCACTACTGCCATTACAACAGCTGATAAGAGTAAGCTATCTCTAAACTTTAAGGCTAAAAACTATCTATGTTGTGCTCTATCTAAAAGAGAGTTCAGTAGAGTTTCTGCGGTAAATCTGCTAAAGAAATATAGATAAATTGCAGATAACCTATGAAGGAACAGATAAGTAAAACAAACTAGGATAGATATTCTTATCTCTCAATATGAGCAATTTAAAATGTTTCCAAATGAAAACATTACAACTATGTATAATAGATTTTCAAGTATAGTAGTATATTTAATTCTCTTGGAAAATTTCTTTCTAATGAAGAAACCGTTAGAAAAATACTTAGGTCCTTACTATTTCATGGACACCTAAGGTAACTACTATTGAAGAGGCCCATGATTTAACTAAATTATCAATTGATAATTTAATAGGTTCTCTCATGGCACATGAAATAAATATGGAGCGATTGTCTGAAAGCTCATCTAAGAAGAAATGTACTAATGCTCTTAAGGTTGTAGCTGCTCCTTCCACTTCTTCTTCTAGCTCCAAAGATGCAGATTCTGAAGACAGTGACGTAGATGAAGTTCTGTCCAAGCTTCAGAAAATTCTCAAGAAGAAGAAAAATGGATCAAGAAGGATTCAAAAGAAGAGAGAAAAGAAAAAGAACCAGTCTGTTATGAATGCAGAAAACCTGGACATCTAAGACCAGATTGTCCTAAACTAAAGAAGACTGGTCAACCAGAAAAGTCCAAAAAGAAGCACAAGAATTCAAAGAAAAGCCATGGCGGCTGCTTGGGAAAATGAGAGACCACACGCTCAGAATCATCAAGCTCAGAATCAGAGAAAGAGCAGGTAAATCTAGCCCTCATGGTAGGACTAGATGAGGTACATCTTAACTCATCTTTTGATTCTTGCACAGATTCAGGATCAGAATCTGAAGATTTAGATCATGTTTTTAATGAACTTTATGATAAACACAAGTTGTTGTAAAAGAATTGAAAAATATCAAGAACAACCTTACTTGTTTGGAAACACTAATTCTGATCTTAAATCAGAAATGGAACAATTAGAAGATCAATTAAAAGAATGTAAAGATAATAATTATCTTTTAAATGAAGATTTAAAAAGTAAGAATAATGAGAAGATAGAGTTAGAAGAAAAATTGAAAACTCTAACTGAAGAAAATCTTTATTTAAAAGAATCAGTTAGGAAATTAACTAAAGGAAAAACATCTCTAGCCCTATGCTTAAAAGGATCAAAATCTGGAAATGACAAACAATGGCTTGGTTATACACCTCCAGAAAAAGGAAAACAAGTATTAAACTTAGGAAAATATCCTTTACCAAAATTTGTAAAAGAAACCAAAATGCCTCAGAAACAACCAAGCTTTATCAAAGAAAAAGGTTTCTAAAAATTATGTTCCAATCATGCATCACAAGGCAATAAGAACTGCAAAACAAATTATATTCATTGCTGCTCTCATTGCAATAAACTAGGACACACTGTGAACACCTGCACAACTAAGCACCTAGTTTGGATACCTAAAGGCTATTTTTATGCATCTAACCCATTAGGACCCAAAAATAGTTGGGTACCTACCTCTGAGTAATGTATTTGCAGGTTAGCCTTGGAGCATCAAAAACCAAGGATGCTCAAGGCAGGAGTGACTGCAGACTCTTCATTCAAATCACATCTGAAGAAAGAGTAGTCACAAAAATTGAATTAGTCTTCATTACTAATAATTATTTACAAGTTTCATTCAGGTGGAGTCTCTCATTCAGGGGGAGCACAGACTAAGGGGGAGTTATTCATTTATGTCAATCATTGTTGAACCCCTCAATGGTAAGAATTTCTTTCACAAAGGGGAGAGAATGCAATGGTAAGAACCTTCCTTTTTGGTTAGTGACAAAAAGGGGGAGAGTTTGTATGAATTTTCTGAAACCTCTATGCTTTATATATATTCTTGTCAGAAAATTCTCATAAATTTTGTCATCACCAAAAAGGGGGAGATTGTTGAACCACTCTCTATTTGTTCTTGTATTTTGGTGATAATAAAATTTATGATGTAACTTAAATTGAATATTTTGTTTCATCTGTGTCGCATCAATCTCATAGCAAAATGCTGAGTCTCACATTGAGCAATATGGCGCACTAAAATGCTAATCGATGTTCATTTAATATACATCGATTTCTATTCAAAGTGCCACATTGATTTCACTAACAACGACTTCATAAGTTACACAACGATTTGATCGTGTAATGATTCGTTAAGTGAAACAACGATTTGATCGTGTAACGATCGTTAAGTGAAACATCGATTTTATCGTGTAACAATTTGCTAAGAAATCGATCTCAGAACGATTCCTTTTATAGCCACATCGATTTGCCCTCATATCGATTTCAAGTGATCACATCGACTTCTTCATGATCATAACGACTTGTCTTTCACATCGATTTGTTCATAAACTTGCAACGATTTACTTGTAAATGAACAACGATTTCTCTTGAATATTTTGAAAGTGTTTTTGGCGCTCATTGAAAAGTCAAATTGTCTGACACAAAAAGCTGCATGCATAATCTTGTCAGAAAAAGATTTGACCTACTATTTTCAGTATGTTAGCAGAAGCACAGTACTATGCATCGTTTATCATAAACACTCTTTTATGCTAACACTTTCTTCTATGTGTACAGACCTCGAAGACCGTCAGAGTCTGATTAAGACAAATGAAGAGGAGATGAGCAACGGCTAGAAATCCAACGGATCTCTTCAACGGATCCATTCAAATTGCTCATATAAAAGAGAAGCTTAGCTGAAGAAAAAAAGAGCCTTTTCCTGAATATCTTTGAGGAGTGTACAACTGTGAGAAGAACCTCACGACACATACACTCAAAGAAAGAGAGAAAGAGCCTGAGCCCAGAAGAAGCACTCAAGCCTTCAAGCATCTCAAGCGTTCAAGCAATCAAGCTCTATTGCTTTCTTTTCTCTCTTCTGTTTCTCTCCGAGCTCATTGTATATCTGGGGAGTCTGGGACTGTGAGCTTTACACAAGTGTTTATCTTGTAAAGCTTCTCAGTCTGATCTTTCTAAGAAAGATCCTTGTCCAGCTGTAGGACTGTATACAGTAGATAACCCAGCTAGGGGTTTGTGTCTAGCTGAACCGCACTGGGGTTTGTACCAGTTGTAAACCTAGCTAGGGTTAGTGTCTAGCAGAACCGCACTGGGGTTTGTACCAGGAGGTTGGCTTCTTTACCTGTAAGAGAAGTGGGTTGCCTTCTTGCCCGGGAAAGAGAAGAAGACCAACTGGGGTGCTGGTGTTGTAGTGTCCTTAAGGGGGACTGTACCCTTGGTTAGTGAAATCCCAAGAGGTTGCTTGGGGACTGGACGTAGGACTTCCATGTGGGAAGGGCCGAACCAGGATAAATCTCTTGTGTTATTTGTGTGATTGTTTATTTGCTTCCGCACTGCTACTCTTTATCACACTAAACTAACCAAACCTTCAAGTGTTAATTTCTGTGTTTAAGTTTCTATTTCAGATTTCAGAAAAACCTATTCACCCCCCCTCTAGGTTAGCTTGCTGCCATACCAAAAGGGCCAACAATATCAACTGTTCGAATCGTCTTATATTCGTTGTTTTGGCCAGTGTGTGGCCCACATTGTGTGTAGCAGGTGCTTACACAGGTTTCCGAGGCGTGGTGGGCCGGCTTGTTGGCCTAAAACACAGGTTTGTTCTCTGTCTTCGAATGCGACAGAGGGGCGCGTCGCCTACTTATCGCGACACTCGAGGACGTTGCATTCTGGTTTCTGCTGTTTTGACTCGTCGTCTGCATGCGCGCCGTGTGTCGCGCGCGGGACAGGCGTGTTGATGTCGATGGGAGGATCACGACGGGAAGCCGCGTCGCGACCTGGTCGCGATGTAGCGATACGTCGCGTTCCCACCGAGCTGCATTTTTAAGAAACCCTGGAAGAACAGAGCTTTCACAAGCTCTGCTCGGCCATGGGAGGTTTTGCTCGTAGGTTTTTGGGCGATTCGAGCGCATGGGCCTTGGTTGGTCGTGTTCTCGCCGTGAGGATCACGTGTGGAGCGGGAGAAACACCGGGTTATCGCCCGTTTAGGTGTTTTTCATCAAGGTAGGGAGATTCTACCCTTTTTCTTCGTGGAATCACTATGTGTATGCCATGTGATGTGTTTACAGCTTTAAGAACCATAGATGGTATGGTAGGACATCACAAAGAGCATGAAAATGGATTAGAAACCATGTATGGTAGGGTTTTTAGGGTTTTCTGGCGAAGGGGACCCGGATAGGGTTTTTCGCCTGCAAAGGTGACGGTCTCCCTGTCGCGATCACAGCCGAGAGTTGCTATTTGCGTACAAATGTTAATGTATGTATCCGTTACTGTTTAACCGATGCATGGCATGGTTAACCGATGTGTGTAGAGGTGGTTTGTGGTGCTTTGGCAATTGTTGCGCTCCTCAGGAGTTCTGTTCACATGGTGAGCTACAGGCTCACGTGGTAGTGTGTGTGATTGGTTTCATTGACCCGTATGTGTTCACGTGGTTTGCGTAATGTGCACGAGTTTCCGTGTGCATGGCAGGTAGTGTTACGCCTTCCGTGGTTACCTCTACAGTTGGGAGCCCCAGATTCTGAGGTGAGCCAGGCACGTGGGTCTGCTCGGGGTTTGTCTCGGTACAGTGGTACTGTCAGGGTCGTGTCGTCTTCCTGGACACCCTCACTCTCAGGGAGAGTTGCCGTCCGGCTGAGGGAAAGGCGGCAGTGGGATAGCGACTTTTGAGAGTTTGTTGTTTAGTCGCTTGTAGCACGCTCGTAGATGGGGGGACGGACACCAGTAGACGTACTAGACCCCAGCTAGTCCTCTTTCCAGTGCCTCACTTTAGGGAGCTTAGGCGGAGTCCCTAAAGGTGATAGGCATGGGCCTGCAGGGTGTGACCTGCAAGTGTGGTGGTTTGGTTGGTCTCCACAGTTCTTGTTTGGTTTAGTGGAGCGACAACTGGATGAAGAATGTCCGGAATTGCCTATTATGGTAATCTAGAAGGGGGGTTGAATAGATTACTCCAAATTTAAAATATTTTAGCCTTCTTTTCAATGGAGACACAAACTCTTCGATATCTTAAACAGAGTTAAAATCGAATCAAGAGGTGTGTTAATTATGGATAGAAAGACCAGCAAGTTATCTAACGTGTGAGAGATCAACGTGCCTACCAATCATCTAACGTAAAATGTTTAAACCACAGACACGATGATTTAAGGTGGTTCGGAGTACACAACTTGTGTGTCCTACGTCCACCGTCCACACACACACGCAGAAACAACTGCTTATGAGCAAGTTCAACACTACAACTCACACACACACGTTGTTTGATGTGACCACACAATTAAAACAACTTAAACCACATGAATCAAGCACAAGGAATGCTTGAAACACAACCACACGCACAAAAGCATACAAGGAACGAAAACAGAGAAGAGTTCTGTTGAAAGAACAATCGTGATGAAGAACTCTTCTAGTTGGTAGTCTAGAACAACTTCAGGCTTCGTTTGGATGTAGATCAAATGACGAAGAACCTTGAGTTGTGGACCACCTGACTTCAACACCGCTAGGAAGATGTTTTTTTTTTGTTCTGAACGGATGCTTGAAGTAGAGCAGCAGATAGGAGGTTTTTCTCTTGAGTCTTGCTTAGGGTTTTGGAGTTGTGGTCTCTCTCTATGAAAATAGCCCTATATGATCTATAAATATAGGTGTCCAAACATGGAGAGACGTGCTTGAAAGAATCACCCAATATGGATCATATCTTGATCATCGGATCTTACCAAAACTACATCTATCGACAGGCGACATGTTGCTGTGGACAACTACTACCCAGTTCTGGCTTTCATGTTTCTGGAACACTGGATCTGTCGACAGATATTGTCTTGCTTTCGACAGGCACACTTCATCTGTCGACAGAAGCATATTGGCTATCGACAGGTACTACTTTCTGAGTGCTTCCAGAACCTGTTTTGTTCTATCATGTCTATCTGTCGATAGGGGATTTCTTGGCTATCAATAGATGATCACTTGAAGTTACTTTCTTGTTCTTTTTCACCTGAATCTTGTTGCTTGGCTTATATGCATTCATACCTACATTAAAAGACATTTTAAGTGAGATGTAATGAATACATAGGTGATCTGTTGAACCACTCCTATATTTTACCCTTTTATTTTGGTGATAACAAAATTTATGTTTAATTAATTATTATTAAAAATATTTAATATCATGTTTTTCTTAATAAATATAAATTTATATGATTAATTGAATATTAAATATATTTAATACCATGAATTTTCTAATAATAAATTAAATATCATGATTTCTAATAAATATAATTTTATGACATTATTCTGTAATGATTTGCACTAAAACAGATAAATCGATGTCCATTCAATATACATCGATCATGTTCTTCTTTGGATTTGGAGTAAATAAGGATGTCATCAATGAACACCACTATGAACTGGTCCAAGTAGGGCCTATAAATACTGTTCATAAGTTGCATGAAAGCCGCTGGAGCATTGTTAATCCGAACGGCATGACCACGAACTCATAGTGACCATACCTACTCCGAAATGCAGATTTGTGAATATCCTCTTCCTTTATCCTTAGTTGATGGTAGCCAGATCTCAGATCTATCTTGGAGAAATATTGTGCGCCAGAAATCTGATCAAATAGTTCATCGATGCGGGGCAGTGGATACTTGTTCTTTATGGTCAACTGGTTCAACTGATGGTAGTCAATGCAAAGCCTCATTGATCCGTCCTTCTTTCTGACGAATAGTACTGGCGCTCCCCACGGAGATGTACTAGGCCTGATAAAACCTTGATCTAGCAGTCCTTGGATCTGTCTCTTCAACTCCTGCAATTCAACAGGGGACATGCGATACGGGGCCTTTGAAACAGGGGCTGCTCCCGGGAGTAACTCAATGGTGAAGTTTCCTCCCGCTCAGGTGGTATACCAGGCAATCCTCTGGAAATACATCAGGATAGTCTCTAGCTATGGGGATGTCTTCTAGATTTGTTTTCTGCTTTTCAGTCACCATGACCGAAACTAGGAAAGCATCACAACCCTGGTTGATCAGCTTAGAAGCCTTCAAGGAGGATATCAAGATAGGGTGTTTGTGATAACGGGTGCCAAGTAGTGATAGAGTTGGAAGGTTCGATCTTTTAAAAGTGACCCTCCTATGGCGACAGTTTACATCGGCATCATATTTAATTAGCCAATCGACACCCAATATGGCATCATAACCCTTCATGTCTAAACAGATAAGGTCTGCAGGGAGATTGTGTCCTCCAATATGGTTTCACACTTTGGAAAGTAGTGAGTGAGTTCAGATTCTGAGCCTAGGGGAGAGGCTACAATGATCTTGGATTTCAAGGGTACCGGTTTGACAGGTAAAGTTGCAGCAAAAGTGGTGGAAATAAAAGAATATGCAGCTCCCGTATCAATAAGTACAAATGCAGGTTGAGAGTGTATGGAAATGGTACCTTCCACCATACCCCTTCCTCGGGTAGGTCAGCTTCTATGACTGCATTAAGGCATCCCCCACGCCGTGGTACATTTTGGGCTTTACCTGGTTGGTCCTTCAGCATAGGACAGTCCGGAATACGGTGGTCACGACCACCAATCTCAAGCATGCCCCGAGCTTCTTCCAGCATTCCTCAGCTCGGTGTCCTGGTTTATCGCAGAACTTGCAGTTTTCAGACAACTGCCTACCTTCCACCTTGACTCTTTTATCTGCCGCAGCATCTCTTCCAGCAATTGGTCTCTTGTTGTTGCTGTTAAAGTTGTTATTGTTGCTACGAAACGTTGGAACAGTGTTAGGTGCTCCCTTCTTGACAAAGACCGGCTTAGAGTTGTCCTTGCCCCTCATGCATCAACCTTGGCCATGGTGTCCTCCACTAACTGAGCTCTTTGGACCATCTCAGTGTAAGTTTGAATGTTGTGTGGTCCGAGCCTTTCAATGAACATGGGCCTTAGTCCATCCATGAAACGGTTGGCTTTCAACCTTTGTGTGCCCACAAGATGTGGGGCATACACTGCCAGGCGAGCAAACTGAGCTTCATACTCAGCCACAGACATGCTCTTCTGTTTTAGTGCAGCAAACTCTGCTGCCTTCTTCTCCTTCACTCTCTCAGAGAAATATTTTCCCCGGAATATCTCCAGGAATCCAGCCCACTCTAGTTCAGCTATATTTGGCAGATGGGCCGAAGTGGCCTTCCACCAAGCTCGGGCATCTTTAGTAAATTGGAAAGTGCCAGTACCACTTTCTCCCTATTAGTGCATTGCATAACCTGGAAAATCCTTTCCATCTCCTCTTGCCAATTTTCTGCCTCGTCCGGATCAGGGGATCCAGAGAAACGAGGAGGGTTTAAACTCCTAAAGTTCCGGTGCAGATCACCGGCTCCATTTCTTGCAGCTCCTGCCTGATTCCCAGCCTGAACTACATTTTGTAGTGCCTGAGTCAATCCAGCCACGGTTTCCTGCATCGCTTGCCATTGGTTGCGAGCCATTGCAGTGGTATGAGAGTGTTATGAGGTTCCTGAAGAAGGATGGAAACCAATTAATGTCTCTAGATACTTATAAGAGTCAATGGGTAAGAGTGTTTTATTTCTTTCTGACACATTCCCAGTCTCTACCCATTCTCACCAGGAATTATATTTAATTTCCATGACCTAGGTTCCATAGGTATCTCCTACTCCTGAGACATATCCTATTTGGTATTCCTAGGCTCTGATACCACTAAACTGTCACGTCCCGAGAATTACGCAGCGGATAATTATTCGAATAATTCGAGTCGATATCACGAGACGTGGACAGTCGGCAAATAAGCCTCTAGCTAGCACGCATAATGTGTATCAACACAACATAATAATAGGGCCCAAATGTTGAACTCAATAAAACTGCATTTCTAAGTTCAACTCAAATTATAATAATTGAAAACTAGTACAAGACTGAAACTCAAATAAAAAGGAAATACATTTACCCCTCACTTCCTACTACATGTTCTAACTCTCAAAATAAACTACTATAACTAGACTCATATTTGGGACGCTCGTCACTCGGATGCATTCCCATCCTCAACTGGCTCTTCCTCTTGAACTTCACTGTCACCTAGATTGGGAAAAAGTAGGGGATGAGCAAACTAGCCCAGTAGGATTTATATCTCAATGTGCGGGCAATGATATAAGTGATAACATTTTAGAACTAGGCAAGTACGATGAATGATATGCAAGTACGAATAAAACTCATTAAAACATGATATGTAAACAAGCTGGATAGAGTGAACAAGATAGAATAAGATTTCACTCTCACATCGATTTGGTCCCATAACAATTTGATAAGTGACTTTCATATCGATTTGGTCCCATAACGATTTGATAAGTGACTCTCATATCGATTTGGTCCCATAACGATTTGATAAGTGACTCTCATATCGATTTGGTCCCATAACGATTTGATAAGTGACTCCACATCGATTTGGTCCCATAACGATTTGATAAGTGACTCCACATCGATTCGCTCTCATAAGGATTCGATAAGTGACACTCATAAGGATTCCTTTGTAACTAACACAGACTTCTCACATGGATTCCTTTGTAACTCTCATAAGGATTTGATAAGTGAAACATCGATTTCCTTTGTAAAAACATGGATTCCTTTGTAAAACATGGATTTCAACATGGATTTCACTTAAACATAGATTTCCTTTATATTCCAAAATATTTTTTGGCATCTAGTGAAAAAGTCAAATATTCATGATTTGCGTAATCCTCTATCTTTCTGACAGGAGATCTTTTTGCTTATCTCTCTAGATCTCTTCTTTCCTGCCAACAAAAAGGGGATTACTTACTACTTCTGGGTGACAACAGGAAACAAAGAGGTATGTACCTTTTTGACAGAAACACTATTTTGTCTAAACACTTTCTTCTATGCTTGCAGACCTCGTAGACCACAAAATATCAGAAGAAAGAGAAGATGAGCAACGGCTAGAACTCCAACGGATCTCCTCAACGGATTTATTAAAATTGCTCATATAAAGATGAAGAATGGCTGAAGAATAAGAAAGAGCTTTCCTGAAGATTTTTCAAGAGTCTACATCCGGGAAGAACCTCAACTCCACATACACTCAAAGGAAAAGAGAGAAAGAGCTTGAGCCCAAGAAGAAGTGTTCAAGCATCTGAAGCCCTCAAGCTTCAAGCTCCTTCTCCTCTCTCACTCTCTCTGTGTGCATCTTTGTAATCTGGGGAGAGAGTCTTTTGCTGAGAGTTCTTTTAGTTGGTTTTCATTTGTTCCAACTCTCAGCTTTGTTCTTTCTTTTCTAAGAAAGACTTCTGTCCAGCTGTAGGACTGTATACAGTGTAGAACCTAGCTAGGGGTTTGTGTCTAGCAGAACCGCACTGGGGTTTGTACCAGGAGGTTGGCTTCTTACTTGTAAGAGAAGTGGGTGCCTTCTTGCCCGGGAAAGAGAAGAAGACCAGCTGGGGTGCTGGGTGTTGTAGTGTCCTTAAGGGGGACTGTACCTTGGTTAGTGAAATCCCAAGAAGTTGCTTGGGGACTGGACGTAGGAATTCCATGTGGGAAGGGCCGAACCAGGATAAACTCCTTGTGTCTTTTGTGTGATTGTTTATTTGCTTCCGCACTACTCTCTTTATCACACTAAACTAACCAAACCTTCAAGTGTTGATTTCTGTGTTTAAGTTTCTATTTCAGATTTTAGAAAAACCTATTCACCCCCCCCCCCCCCCTTTAGGTTAGCTTGCTGTCGTACCAAAAGGGCCAACAAGTGGTATCAGAGCGGGTCTCTGATCATTCGAAGATCCAACGATCTTAGAGTAAAGATCAATGGCAGCTCAAGGATATGCTGAAGGTCAATCAGTCACCAGACCTCCATTCTTTGATGGAGAGGACTACCAATATTGGAAGATGCGAATGGAATGCTTCATTCGGGGCACAGACTTCGATCTGTGGCAGGTAATAGAGGTAGGTGATTTTGTTGTTGTTCCTGTTCCAGGCTCTACTGCTATTACAATAGCTGATAAAAATAAACTATCTTTAAACTTTAAAGCTAAGAACTATTTATGTTGTCCTTTATCCAAAAAAGAATTTAGTAGAGTATCTGCATGTAAATCTGCTAAAGAAATATGGGATAAACTGCAGATAACTTATGAAGGAACAGATAAAGTAAAACAAACTAGGATAGATATTCTTGTCTCACAATATGAACAATTTAAAATGCTTCCAAATGAAAATATCACTCAGATGTATAATAGATTTTCGAGCATTGTAGTTGGTTTGAGTTCTCTTGGTAAAAATCTTTCTGATGAGGAAACTGTTAGAAAGATACTTAGGTCCTTAACTCTTTCATGGACACCTAAAGTAACTGCTATTGAAGAAGCCCATGACTTAACCAAACTTTCTATTGATAACTTAATAGGTTCTCTCATGGCACATGAAATTAATATGGAGCGACTATCTGAAAGCTCATCAAAGAAAAAATGTACTAGTGCTCTTAAAGTTGCAGCTGCTCCTTCCACCTCTTCTTCTTCTAGTTCCAAAAATGCAGATTCTGAAGACAGTGACGTAGATGAAGTACTGTCTAAGCTTCAGAAAATTCTCAAGAAGAAGAAAAATGGATCAAGAAGGATTCAAAAGAAAGAGAGAAAAGAAAATGAACCAGTCTGCTATGAATGCAGAAAACCTGGACATCTAAGACCAGATTGTCCTAACTAAAGAAGACTGGTCAACCAGAAAAGTCCAAAAAGAAGCACAAGAAATTCAAAAGAAAAGCCATGGCGGCTGCTTGGGAAAATGAAGAGGCCACAAGCCCAGAATCATCAAGCTCAGAATCGGAGAAAGAGTAGGTAAGTCTAGCCCTCATGGTAGGACTAGATGAGGTACATTATGACCCATCTTTTAGCTCTTGCACTGATTCAGGATCAGAATCTAAAGACTTAGAAGAAGTCTTTAATGAACTATATGAAAAACATAAAATGTTGTAAAAGAATTAAAGAGTCTGAAAAACAACACTATTTGCTTAGAAAACACCAATTCTGATCTTAAATCCGAACTGGAGCAACTAGAAAAACAATTAAAGGACAATAAAGATAATATTTATCTTTTGAATGAAGATTTAAAAATAAGGACAATGAAAAATTAGAGTTAGAAGAAAATTTTAAAACTCTAACTAAAGAAAATCTTTATTTAAAAGAATCAGTTAGAAAATTAACTAAAGGGAAAACATCTTTAGCCCTATGTTTAAAAGGATCAAATGGAAATAACAAGCAAGGCCTTGGATACAAACCTTCTGAAAAGGGAAAACAAGTTATAACCTCTGAACAGTATCCATTACCAAAATTTGTACAAGCAACCAAAATGACTCAGAAAAAGGCCCCTGTAAAAGAAAAAGTTTACAGAAATCACGTTTTAAAAACTCAGCACAAAGAAAATAAGAACAACAAAATAATCTATATCCATTGTTCTTCTCATTGCAATAAACTAGGACACACAGTAAACACCTGCACAACAAGGCACTTAGTTTGGATCCCTAAAGGATATTTTCATGCATCTAACCATCAAGCACCCAAAAAGATTTGGGTACGTACTTCTGAGTAGTTTATTTGCAGGATGGCCTTGGAGCATCAGGAACAAAGGATGCTCAAGGCACTAGTGACTGCCAGCTCTTCATCCATCTCATATTTGAAGAGGGAGTAGTCATAATTTATTTTTTAAATTTTAATATTACTAACAATTATTTACAAGTTTCATTCAGGTGGAGTCTCTCATTCAGGGGGAGCACAGACTAAGGGGGAGTTATTCATTATGTCAATCATTGTTGAACCCCTCAATGGTAAGAATTTCTTTCACAAAGGGGAGAGAATGCAATGGTAAGAACCTTCCTTTTTGGTTTGTGACAAAAAGGGGGAGACTATGCATGGTATGCATTATCTGTGAATTTTCTGTATTTTCTATGCTTTACATATTTTTGTCAGAAAATTCTCATAAATTTTGTCATCACCAAAAAGGGGGAGATTGTTGAACCACTCCTATATTTTACCCTTTTATTTTGGTGATAACAAATTTATGTTTAATTAATTATTATTAAAAATATTAATATCATGTTTTTCTTAATAAATATAAATTTATATGATTAATTGAATATTAAATATATTTAATACCATGAATTTTCTAATAATAAATTAAATATCATGATTTTCTAATAAATATAATTATATGACATTATTCTGTAATGATTTGCACTAAAACAGATAAATCGATGTCCATTCAATATACATCGATTTCAGTTCGCAAAGTGCCATAAGGATTCACTCTCACATCGATTTGGTCCCACAACGATTTGATAAGTGACTTTCATATCGATTTGGTCCCATAACGATTTGATAAGTGACTCTCATATCGATTTGGTCCCATAACGATTTGATAAGTGACTCTCATATCGATTTGGTCCCATAACGATTTGATAAGTGACTCCACATCGATTTGGTCCCATAACGATTTGATAAGTGACTCCACATCGATTCACTCTCATAAGGATTCGATAAGTGACACTCATAAGGATTCCTTTGTAACTCACACAGACTTCTCACATGGATTCCTTTGTAACTCTCATAAGGATTTGATAAGTGAAACATCGATTTCCTTTGTAAAAACATGGATTCCTTTGTAAAACATGGATTTCAACATGTATTTCACTTAAACATAGATTTCCTTTATATTCCAAAATATTTTTTGGCATCTAGTGAAAAAGTCAAATATTCATGATTTGCGTAATCCTCTATCTTTCTGACAGGAGATCTTTTTGCTTATCTCTCTAGATCTCTTCTTTCCTGCCAACAAAAAGGGGATTACTTACTACTTCTGGGTGACAACAGGAAACACAGAGGTATGAACCTTTTTGACAGAAACACTATTTTGTCTAAACACTTTCTTCTATGCTTGCAGACCTCGTAGACCACAAAAATATCAGAAGAAAGAGAAGATGAGCAACGGCTAGAACTCCAACGGATCTCCTCAACGGATTTATTAAAATTGCTCATATAAAAGATGAAGAATGGCTGAAGAATAAGAAAGAGCTTTTCCTGAAGATTTTTCAAGAGTGTACATCCGGGAAGAACCTCAACTCCACATACACTCAAAGGAAAAGAGAGAAAGAGCCTGAGCCCAAGAAGAAGTGTTCAAGCATCTGAAGCCCTCAAGCTTCAAGCTCCTTCTCCTCTCTTCACTCTCTCTGTGTGCATCTTTGTAATCTGGGGAGAGAGTCTTTTTGCTGAGAGTTCTTTTAGTTGGTTTTCATTTGTTCCAACTCTCAGCTTTGTTCTTTCTTTTCTAAGAAAGACTTCTGTCCAGCTGTAGGACTGTATACAATGTAGAACCTAGCTAGGGGTTTGTGTCTAGCAGAACCGCACTAGGGTTGTACCAGGAGGTTGGCTTCTTTACCTGTAAGAGAAGTGGGTTGCCTTCTTGCCCGGGAAAGAGAAGAAGACCAGCTGGGGTGCTGGGTGTTGTAGTGTCCTTAAGGGGGACTGTACCTTTGGTTAGTGAAATCCCAAGAAGTTGCTTGGGGACTGGACGTAGGACTTCCATGTGGGAAGGGCCGAACCAGGATAAACTCCTTGTGTCTTTTGTGTGATTGTTTATTTGCTTCCGCACTACTCTCTTTATCACACTAAACAAACCAAACCTTCAAGTGTTGATTTCTGTGTTTAAGTTTCTATTCAGATTTCAGAAAAACCTATTCACCCCCCCCCCTTTAGGTTAGCTTGCTGCCGTACCAAAAGGGCCAACATGATCATCTTGACACTTGATCATGTCATTCATGTCCTTAAAAAATAGGTCATTATACCATCATCAATGCAATGTTCATTAAAGAACACATCATCAAAAACATTAAGGCGCAAGTAAACCCAACACTGGACCTTTCGTCTGTGGCTGCGAGGCTGAGAGGTAGACCTGTGTGTTTGTCCGGGTTGGTTGCTGGTGTCGCGAGCCAGGCTACGCGACCTGAGTTTGGCGTTTACCTACTTTAGCTCATACACCTGTTTGAGTTTTCCATTTATTTATTTATTAACATTACTTTTGAGATCAGCAAGCGGTAAGTAAGTTACAGCTTAATATCTTGCTTAAATAATTCTATAAATTGTTATAGCATAGCTTCCTGCTTAGTTACTTGAGTTGTGGTTTGCTCGATTTCTTGGGGGAGTTCCCTACTAAGCCAGTGACTAGAGAGGCTCACCCCCCTACTCCTTTCAGGTGAGGGAGAGAAGGAGGCTTCCCAACCGTATTCTAGTTCCGGGCCGCACCGTAGTGGAGCAGGGTCTGCGCCACCACCAGTAGTGTAATTTTCTCTCTTTGTTCACCTCGGGGTATGCCCAAGGTTCTGTCGTACTAGTTTATGGTTTTAGTTGAAGAACTGGTTATGTAAATCCCATGTAAATATTTGTGGAATGGAAAGTTTACTTCTGTTCTATGGTTTCCTTTATTTTCCACGGACATGTGAACGATATCCCTTGCGAAGCTTCGGCTCGTTCACGGGAGGCGGAGTCGTGTCTGGCTCGTTATCAGGTGAACGGGTTTGAATGATGTGGTCCGTCACAATCTGTGCCTTCCTGCTCAGTGCATCTGCCACTACATTAGCCTTCCCAAGCTGATACTCAATACTGAAATCATAGTCTTTCAGGTACTCCATCTAACGTCGCTGCCTCATATTCAAATCCCTCTGCGAAAAGACATACTGTAGACTCTGGTGGTTAGTGCGAACCACAAACCTCATGCCGTACAAGTAGTGATGCTAGATCCTCAAAGAAAAGACCACAACTTCCAGCTCCCAGTCGTGGGTCGGGTAACTTTCCTCATGGGGCTTCAGCTGACGCGATGCATAAGCCACCACTCTGCCATGCTGCATCAAGACTGCTCCTAAGCCAACTCCAGAAGCATGTGTGCAGGCCTCAAACCCTCCGTACCTGAAGGCAACACTAGGACTGACGCTGACATAAGTAGTCGCTTCAACTCAATGAAGCTCTATTCACACTGCTCCGACCACTCAAAAGGTATTACCTTCCTCGTTGAACGAGTCAGGGGTGCTACAATGTGTGAAAAATCTCTGATAAATTTGTGGTAGTAAGCAGCCATGCTAAGGAAACTACGTATCTCTATCACTGTATGGGGCCTCTCCTACTGCAAAACTTCCTTGACCTTTGTTAGATCCACTGAAACTCTGTCACCTGAGTTTACGTGTCCCCAAAAGTGAACCTCCTACATCCAAAACTCACACTTGCTGAGTTTGGCATATAGCTGGTGCTCTCGTAGAGTCTCTCACACGATCCTCAGGTGCTGGGCATACTCCTCCTCTGAAGCAGAGTACACCAGAATGTCGTCAACAAACACCACGACAAACTGGTCCAGGTATTGATGGAACACCCTATGCAACAGATCCATAAAGGGTGATGGCGCATTGTTAAGCCCAAATGGCATCACCAAAACATCAAAATGCCTGTATCTGGTCCTAAAGGCTGTCCTCTACACATCTGAATTTTTGATCCGCAACTGAGTAGCCTGACCTCAGGTCAATCCTAGAGAAAACTCGAGCTGACTGAAGCTAATCAAAGAGATCATCCATCCTAGGCAGAGGGTACCTATTATTGATGGTCACCTGATTTAGCTTCTTGTAGTGAATACACAACCATAGGCTGCCATCCTTCTTCTTCACAAACAACATTGGAGACCCCCAGGGAGAAAAGCTAGGGCGAATATAGCCTTTCTCCAGCAGCTCCTCTAACTGCTTCTTCAGCTCTCGCAACTCTGCTGGTGCCATGTGGTGCAGTGCCGAGCAAAAGGTGCAGTGCTAGGAACAAGCTCAATAGTAAACTCGATCTCTCTATCTGGAGGTAGACCAGGTAGCTCGTCTGGAAAGACATCCGGAAACTCATAGACCACTGGAATGTCATCCACACCATGAGTCGTCTGGTTAGCAAGAAAACCATGGCACCCTGAAGCCAATAACCTTCGTGCTCTCAAAGTAGAATTAGAAAACGGGAAGTAAGAGGTACGATACCCTTGAAGTAGAAGACAGCTCCTTCGGGTATCTGAAAGTACACCCTCTTCTTCCTGCAATCAACTACTGCACCATACTGCTTGAGCTAGTCCATACCCAGAATCACATCAAAATCCTGCAACTGTATAGCAAACAACTGAGTTGGTAAACTCTGACCCTAGATCTGCATTGGTACCTCCTCAACACAGTACGAGGTAAGGGCAAAATCTCCTATCGACAACCCCACAACAAGCTCACTAGACACTCCCATGTCCAGCTCCCCAAGGGAGTCTAAGAACTCCTCAGAAACACAAAGAGTGGGATGCACCAGAATCAAATAAAACTCTGGCTGTAGAACCAAAAATAATCACAGTACCTTCCAAAAGCTGAGCTGCCTCTGCCTCTAGTCGGGTCATGTGCTTGACACGAGCCCTTGTCCTCGGTGTGCCTGAACTCAAAGTCTTCTGATGCTGTTGCACAGGAACCTACTGCTACTACTATGTACGGAACTGTGGCTTACTCTACTGCTATGTGTCCTCGAGGTAATAGGGGCAATCCCGCGCCATGTCACCCAGCTGGTCACACACCGATAACACCTGCCAGCAAAAGAACACTAGTCATGCTGCGAAGGCTTCCCTACAGGCTGCTAACACTCTCCACAGAAAGCTGCCTCCGCTTCGACTGCCTCTTGTTATGTCGAAACCTCCTCCTAGACCCCAACCTCGAGGACATCCCTAAGTGGAGGATGTAAATGAAGTCGTTGTCCCCATAATTTTTTGAGAACTGCTCTGCTGTTGCCTCTGCTGAGACCAACCCACCTGCCCCTACACAACTCTGGCCTGCCCTCGGGTCCGCAAGTGTCAGCCTCCAACGTTGCCACTATCTGATAGGCTGCATCCAAGTCGTTGACGTGAGCAACTATTAGCGCCTGTCTGAGCTCTGGCCTCAGTCCTCTCACAAACTGCTAGGTCTTCAGGCTTTCATCTGCCATAATCTGTGGCGCATAGCACCCTAACTCCACAAATCTGGCTCTGTACTGAACCACTGTCATCTCACCCTATGCCAAGTCTAGGAACTGGTACAACCTGTCAGTCTTGACATAGGTGGGGCAGAAAACTCTCTCAAAAGCTGCAACAAACTCCAGCTAAGTGATCTACCTTAGTTGGCGAGACTGAAAAGTGGTCTCCCACTCCGAAGTCCACCAAGCTAGTGCCTGACTCTGTAATTGGTAACTTGCCAACAGGACCCTCCCTTCTACTGCACACTCCATGGAACAAAAGGTCCGCTCTATAGCATCTAACCATGATCGGGCTGCGTCTGGGTCTGGATGCCCCTAAAACTGGAGAGGCTGAAACTGCAAGAACTCCCTCAATACCCTCCCATGACCTCCCTGAGGTTCTAGAGTGTCATGATGTTGAGCAACAATCTATGCCATCCCCTCAGAGAAACAGGTCCAGTCAAACTCCTATGCTACCCGGGAGGTGGTGGTGGTGGTGGTGGTGCAACACCACTATGCGAATCCTGAGGTCTAGGCTGTGCCTGCTGTGGTGGTGGGGCATCTCAAGCCTCCTACTGAGGTGCCTACTCAGCTACCTCCTCAACACGGCGTCGCCTTGATTCAATAATAGACCTATAAAAGACAAGCACAACATTAATACACAAAACTACTTCGGTATTGCATGCTACTACTGTACTCTTCGTGCTCTGAGTTACCAACTATTAACATTTCGTTATATGTCTCACAGACCAGGCTCTGATACCAACTGTAACGACCCAAGATTCGAATTACCAGTTACCCACTAGTAACCTGAACCTTGAACCGTCACCTACGAGCCAAGCTCAGAAGGGTTAAGAGAAAACTGTCTGAGGAGAACATATAAGAAAATGCACAAACCACAAATATTAAAATAAACCACTATATATGTACAACATGGTACACTCAGAGCAGATCCAACAAAAAGGAAAGAGTATAGTAAGTGTGTACACAAAGGGAAGTACCACTCCTAGCAGCTAAGCAGGACCGCATTGGAGTGACTCGGCTGCTCAGCACCGGGAGCCGACGACAAACCACCTGAAAGCGAAGGGAGTGAGTCTCGAGAAAGACCCAGTAGGGACACTAACCCCACCAATAACAGTGCTAAAAAGAAGTGCAGAAAAGTAAAACTACAATAATTACACTACACTAACACAAGACATCGATGGCACAATGACCAACTTCTCGCAGGAGTGCGTCAAACAACTGGAACCTCGCAGGCTCAACAGCACACTACAACAACCACAAACTCACACACACAAAGAGGTAGGACCAGCTAGGGCCTATGTCTTGGCACCTTGACACCACAATGTCTGCAAACCCTAGCCACGTGTGCACACTCAGATGCTCTCCCTCGCGTCTAGTCCTCAACTGATTTTTCCCTACGTCGGACTCAAACAGTGGAGAAGGGCCCCCACAAAAACTGGCTCGTAACCGCCACAAAAGGCACGCACTGGACGGAGTCGCACTCGACGCCCAGGCTCACTGACGGAATAACTCAATGCTAGTCATCCAGCAGAGCCCAGCTCAGTGCCTGGGAGAACACAACACAAACACAAGCACAACATAGCATAACACACGCATAGACGGAGACACTCTTAACGTCTGCTCACTAAGCCAGGAGGCAGACATCGCGTGCTTGATCCTAAACACAGAGGGGGCATCAACTGCTGGGACCTACCTGTGGGTTGACGGAAATCTCGATTGCCGTCAACCTTGGGTAGACGTCACTACCTATGCCGTTAACCCAGAGTAAATGGCACAGCCTGTGCCGTCAACCACATCTTGATGTCAAGCGATCTTGATGTCATGATTATCGTAAAGAAGTAGACGCCAACAATCTTGACATCAAGTTTAACAGCTTCCCTAGGGCAATCCAAGCCCCAAAAACTAGATATGATGATGGGAAACGCTTCCCCTCATCAGATTACGCCAGTGTAAAGTGGGAAAACAATGATCCAATGCTTGGATTGGCATTTAAACCCACAAAACCCGGCATGGAGAAACCCCCCCCCCCCCCCAAAACCTCGATTTTCACACAAATCACATGCTCAACACGCAATGCAAATCATGGGGAGTCAATGGGGTAGAATCCCTACCTCAAGACGTCGAAAAATCCCAAAAGAAACCTCAAATCACTTCATTCCCTCAAGCTCACCCCACGAGGTCGATCCTCCAAAATCGCAGTTTCCTCGCCTGATCCCAAGCCGCCACGCACACTACGACCTCCCCAAACCCCCGTCGGCCGCTGGAAGAGGCAGAGAAGGAGAGAGGTGAGGTGGAGGTGAGGAAGAGAGGAATGGTGGCAAGAGGAGGTGAGGAACTGTGGAATTAGCTATTAAGGGAATCTAGAAGGGCGAGTTGTGTAACACCCCGAAAATTCAGTAATTGGAAAAATAAAATAAATTGAAAACGATAAATTCAATATTAGTGAAATAGCAAAAACGTACGTGTCATTATCGTACATATAAAGAACCTTTAGAAAATTTCATAAAAACCATAGTTCAACTCTAAATAATACTCTCTAATGACCCATGGAGAAATTCGTGTAAAGGAAAATCCGATGGTCCAAGTTTAAGGCGTTTTGTGACTGGGTATCGTAATCAAGGAATAAGTCGGAAAATCATTATCGCACATACTTAGATGAGTCAGAAAATTAAATAAAAATCATAGATGGACTTAAAAGAATATCCTCTAATGATTCATAAAGAAATTTGGGTCAATAAAGTCATTTGGGGTATATTTAAGAGTTATTGTGACTTATTATCGTAATTAGAAAATAAGTTGGAAAATCCATTATCATGTGTACAAATGAGATCATAGCTAAATTAAAAATTTATGGTTGACTCCAAACAATATTTGGGATAGTCCATAAAAGAAATTGGACCAATGGATAACTTATGACCCATGAAAAAATTCAAGTATGAAATAGTTAATAAATAATTTCTGTATTATCTAAATGATAGAACTTTCGTACCACTATCGTACGTGAGAGACACATTGGAAAATTGTGTAAAAATTATAAATCAACCTCAAACATTGTTCCTAAGCATTCTGCGAAGAAATGCGTGCAATGAAAAATCCGATTGGCCAAGTGTACGACACAATGTGACTATTACCCAAATTAGGAAACTAAGTCGGAAACTGATTATTTAATATGACGAACTAATAAAATATATGTTTGAGGTCAAATCATGTTTATTGGGCCAATAGGTGGTCAAATAAAAAGGAAATAATATTTAAAATCTTATTGACCCAATACCTAGTAGTAAAATGGGTCATTTAAGCTTAGACATGAGTTAATTGGGTCATTAATCATGACCGAAACCTAAGCCCAACATGAGAGCACGAATTTGTTCTTTACTACTTGCTAATGGTGTTGCTTTAGGATGGAAATAGCTCTTATGGTAGTTCTAGTCATGGTAGGATTCCCACCACAAGATTAGAAACCCCAAACTCGGAATTAAAAAACCCCAACATTATAAAACCATCTTAAGACCCTCTATGGCCGACTTTAGCATGCTCCCTTCATTTTATGGTCATGGGAAGAACACCAGGAGCAAGGATGATGACCTAGGGCTTGGATTTGTAAAGAGCATCTTTCCGAAGCCATTGCATTGACCCAAAACCTGTAGGGAATTCTTAGAATTCAAAGGTAGGTGTTCTCGGGCCAAGATTTAATGAAACACATACCATCTTGCAGAGCATCGAGTCTAGGTTCATACACACTTGATTTTCCAAATTTTCATGGAGTATACGTCGAGTTCTAGTCGTTTTCCCTAAGTCGCGCACAGTTAGGGTGTTTTACGTCCTTCTTATTATGCACATGATTTGAGACCGAATTGGACTAAGCCACCATCATCAAAGTTATGCTACTAGTAGTCCTCGTCATGTTTTGTGTTGAACACTTTGTCTAATAGTCATTGGTTAGAGAGTTATATGTAGGGTAAGAGAGCTGCGGCATGATCCTATGTTTTCGGGTTGCACTTGACCTTACGTTCTTCATGTTTTTCACAAGATTCGAGAACGAATTAGGTCAAACCCCCAACATAAAAGTTCTTCTACTAGTTGTCTGGTCAGTTTTTATGTTAAGAATTTTATCTAAATGTCATTAAATAGGGAGATATAAGGAAGGTAAGAGGTTTACTGTGTTTTCCTACGTTTTCGGGCAACGTTTGGAATCGCGTCCGCTACAGGCGACGCGATTCCCGTGCCTGGTTTCGCATTGGCTTCAGCTGGCGTGATTCTCTGAATCATCGCCGTGAGGTAGGACGTGATTCTGGCACTGACCAGTCAACCCGCGCGTGGGCCTTCGCGCCGCGTGGGAGTTTGTGCCCGGTCTGAACCGCGGCGAGATCCCCGGACGCGTTTCATGCCGTTTTCCCCCCCTCGTCGATTTATTTAATTAATTTCCTTAAACACGTCATTATACCCCGACATGATTCATCTTGAAAGGCAGACTTGTAGCCGACGCGATTCACTTTTCTACATGGTTTAGCCTGTTTACCTGTACACCGTGTTTGGATTAATGTCCACTGTGTTGGACGCTATTCACAGACTGACCTGAGACTGTACTTTTTGGCGAGTCAGTTAGCTTGTTAGTCTTTTGGTCTATCAGCATGTGCATGGTGTTATATAGTATGCATGGACCTAAAAGAAATCAACCCATTGAAAAACGGTAATGATATGAATATGATTCTAATGTGTAATTGTGATTGACCTCATGTTCATTTGATTAATTATCTGTGATCTTACTTATTGTAAATTTGATATGATAAGAATATGATATGAATGTGGGGATGAATACATGTTAGTATGGACTTGTTAGTTATGTTCTATCATGATTTGCATATGAGTATCGATAGTTATATGCTTTCCGATGTTTCAATTAATTATTTGTCAATTGCATATATGTTAGAAACGATTCGTGACTCGTCACTTACACATTTGCACGATTAGGCACACTCTTCTTGGGAATTGGGAGCTCTCTGCCGGTCATTCCGAATTGGCAGACTAGCGATCTTTTCCTTAAGACCTCTGTAAGTCTCCATTCTCTATGGATTCCCACATAGAGACCGAGCTGGTTGTACCATAAAGTACCCTGGAGATAGAGAGCACATGTTCCGCATACGATCTGTCATTAGTCATCCTCATTTCATGACATTAATGAATTATGAAACATAAGATACGTCGATATATTGCCCATTTGATCTCTTGAGCTTTTGTCATACCTTGACTCTGTGATTGATCATGTCTCTATTACTGTGAGCTTGTCATTGAAACTCCATGGCCATAATATGAATATGTTTGTTCGGCACAGTATGGTACTTCGGTCCATTTGACCAATGCCTGTGCAATAGGGGCCATGTCTGGTCCTAGGGAGGAGCGCCCCAACATACTTATTAACCACGGGAGTTTGGACTTTTGGTGCTTGGCATAGCACAACGAATACGCAAGATTTGTGGGAATGTGCCTTCGTTTGATAAGATATGATAAGTTTGATTTGATATGATATGTCTATTCATGTGAATACATGATATCTGTATGAATATGCCCAATTCCTTTTGACATGATTCTACTCTTGAACTATCTGTCCATTGTATATGCAATTCGATATATGATTGATATGACATCGTTCTGTTCCGCTATTCAACTTGTTAGAAAAGCATGCATTGTCATCATGTACATGTTCATATATTGCCTATTTAAAATGTTAATCATGTATACTAGTGCCCACACAATATTGAGATCTAAATTCTACTGAGCTAGTTCGCTCACCCCTATCATCCTATCCTTTTTAGGTAGTGTTGAGGAACCAGAGGAGTCTGATGGGGCAGGGCAAGAGTGATGAGCACCCGCCATATGAGGAGTTGACAGTTTAGGAATAGATATTTGAGTAGTTTATGTAATAGTGAAAATTTTTCATTTGAATAATGGGCCCTTTGATTGGCTCGATTGATGTAAGGTTTTTAATTAGTTGAATGAATGGAATAAAGAGTACATTTATGACAATATTATAGTTTCCACTGTGTTATTATATTCAATTGCGACTCTGCGCTATTCAACTATGATACGTCTATTTGTATCGTTCACGCACCTCAGTATTTAATCTGCTGCTAAATATCGGGGCGTGACAGGTTGAATAGATTACTTACCTCCAATTCAAAAATAGACAATGCCTAAATTTGAAATTAATAAATGATATGGAGAATTGATGTGTGTACAGATTGAAATTAAACCCAACTGTGTGTGCAGTGTGAATTCGAAACTAGCAATATGAATGATGTGAGAATAGTTGATCGTGCCTATCAATCATCTAACGATGGAGCAGTTCAAACCACAAGACGCAAGGATTTAAGGTGGTTTAGATTACACAACTTGTGTATCCTACATCTACCGTCCACACACACACAAACCAAATTGCTTATGTAGCAAGTTCAACACACACAAAACAAAACACACACGATCTGAAACTTTCAATGTCTCAGATCAAACCACAAAAACGTGAATTGAGCACAAGGATTGCTCAATTCAACAGTTCACACACTTATGATGACAGAATTGAAGCGCAGAAGTAAAATTCAAAGTTAGAGATGAACAAATGTTGATGTTGAATTCTCCAAGTTCTTGATCCAGATCATCTGACTTCGATTTGAAGAAAACTGGAGTAGATACTGGAGCTCTGATGATGAATTTGACTCCAATTTGATCTCCTGAGATGGATTCCTTGGCAACGATCTTTGGAGCTTGAATAGAGTACTAGGGAGCCTTTCTCTGATTGCTACAAATCCCTTGGAAAGTGTGTATTGGCTCCTTACTCTGAAAAGGTGTCAAAGATACCTTTTATAGGAGTGTCCTTATCCTTACACATACATTGGAATTCATGTGTATGAGGAAAGGATGACCTAAATGAGATCTCATATGTCTCACGTGTTGGCGCTTAAACTACGGTTGTCGACAGATGCAGAGCGGTTGTCGATAGCCACTGTAGAAAATCCTCCATCCAGAACCAACTCACAAGTGCTTGGCTAGGTTGTCGACAGACACATTCTGGTTGTCGACAGCTGTTGCTGACTTTGGTTTTTGCAGAAGCTTGTAGTTGAAGACTTCGACTGGTTGTCGACAAACGCATCCTAGTTGTGACAGCCACTGCTTGAATTCGTCCATCCAGAAGCCATAGTCTTATAGTACCCTTAAGTTGTCAACAAATAGCTTCAAGGTTGTCAACAACTACTGCATCACTTCTTTGATATTTTGTATTTCAGATTGAATTTATCTTGTGTGCACTTCCTTGTATCACATGTTCTCCTGCAATCAAAACCTTCAACTTAGATTTCATCATTAGAAGTTCATGAATCAAAGTAAGATATTCTTTAATAGATAAAAACAATGACCCAATGTCAAAAGTTGTGTGTCAACACATCAGTGCAGTGACTTTACATCTGTAAACACTTGTGATCAATCCACATGGCATTTTCACAAGAGTTATGTCATCATCAAAAACATATAAGAGCAAGGGTTCTGAAAGTTCACATAACCATAACTCAACATTCTCCACCTTTTTGATGATGACAAAAAATATAATTATAGCTCTTCCCCTTTTGACAGCATTCAAAAGGATAGAGAAGACAGTAAGGCACAATGGACATATGTAACACCATAGAAGAAAGACAAGTTGTTTTCATTCACAAGATGTTCAGTCATTACATTTGATAGACACAGAGCTTACATAGACATTCCAAAGACTAACAAATTGACCTTAGTTCCTTCTACCTAATTTGTTTCTCAAAAAAAAAAAAAAAAAAACCATTACAACTCTAAGAATTATCATCCCCAGGATGAATAGGGCGATGGGGACCCTGAGCGCCATATGATGACAAGTTGGAGAAATTGTCATCCTGAGGACTGTAAAATTTTGGAGATGTTGAAAGTCATCACGAAGCTTCATGATGCCATAGTTTATGCCATCTAGATGTTTTTGAAGGTGATCATGACTATCTTCAATAACATCCATTCTTGTATTCACGTGCTACTTCAATTGCTCAAATTGGTTGTTGATAAGCTGTGTGAGAGTTGATTGAAGTTGAGACATCTGATCAGCAAGAAAATCTTTCAGATCACTAGACATTGGAACTTGAGGAGCACTTTGGGCATCTTTCTCACTTGGAATATGTGGCAGTTCCTCACTGCTTTCAGTGATGTCCATTTGCTCATGGTGAGGTTCTTCTTCATCACTGTCTTCTTCTTCAAAATCCTTTCTTCTTCAGCTTCTTGACCTTTCAAAGTTCTGGTTACTCTGCCTTGAACCATTTTATACCCCATCCTATGCATGGTTGTGATATCATAAACACTTCTGCCTCTGAGAGTGACAGTTTCACTTGAAGCAATGGGTATGCCAAAAAAAATGAGAATGGAAGTTATGGGACAGGCATAAGGCATGGATCGTTTAGGGTTGTTGTAGCACTGTTTGATAAGGTCAAACATCAGAGTTGGAAGTTGATTTGTTGACCTTTTAGAAAATAGTAGAAAAGGATTTTGTGAACCTCACTAATAAGTTCCCAACTACCATATTTCAGAACAATGAGAGTGGTGAACATAAAATGGATCATCCTATGAAGAGGTGGAAATTTGTTGGCATTCAATCTGGAAATGGCCTTGGGGATCATAAGGCTGCTGGGTGATTTTGGTGTAGTAGTCAGAAGGGTGTAGAAGGGTAAGAAGGACATCAACCCTAGTATTACGTATTTGCAAGGCTCGACTAAAAAGATTGGGGTGAGCTGGAAGGTGATACCTCTGACTGTGGAGTAAAAATCTTGTTGTTCAGACATGCCCAGATTGTTGAAGAACTCGGTAACTGCTGTTGGTGAGCACTTCTTCTATGATTTCATGATGTTGATCCATCGTTGTTTCTCAAAGAGAACACGTACACTATCAAACATGTCTTCCAGAGATACAAAATCAACATATCGTGGTTGCATGATCTTTTAAAGACACCACAGACTCTAGTCAGATCAATGTTGTATGGCACATTGAGCTATGGAAGTCTATCTGCTCGGTGTTTGCTTCTTTGTCTGTAGGTGCCCTAGAACTGTCGCCTTCAGTTTGAGAAGATCATTGTTGACGAGAGGCAACCATTTTCTGGCGGGATGTCATGCCCTGATATTTAGCAGCGGATTAAATACCGCGATGCGCGAACGATACAAATAGACATATCATAGTTGAGTAGCACAGAGTCACAATTAAACATACAACACATTTGAAGCACAACATTGTCATCAAAGTACTCTTTATTCCATTTCAATGCACTAGTTACAACCTTACAGAATAAGAACCAACTAAAGGGTCCATTATTCAAATATAAACTTCATGAAAATGTATCACTATTACATAAACTACTCAGACATCTATTCCTAATACTTCATCTCCTCATATGACGGGTGCTCATCACTCTTGCCCTACCCCATCGGATTCCACGAGATCCTCATCACTACCTGAAATGGATAGGATGATAGGGTGAGCAAACTAGTTAGGTAGGATTTACATCTCAATGTGCAGGCACTAATTGTAAAATAGCGCATTTTTTGGATCTTCGTGGATCTTCGTTTAGTGGTCGTTCGGATCTGCATTTATGGTTTTGGTGTGGTGCTTATGACCAATGTGGGGTCATTGAGCCTTAGTTATGGTTTCCGCGCGTTGTGTGGGGCTTAGTGGGTCGGCAGGTTAGGCCAATGGCACCCATTGGTTCACTGGATGTGAATGCGACGGGGGTGTAGGTCGCGTTCTGAACGTGACGGCCTTGGTGGTCACATTCTGGTTACCGCTGTTGGGGTCGACGTCTGCATGTGCGCCACGTGTCGCGCACGGGGTGGGGCTTGCTGACGTCGGGAACGGGAAGGCGACGGTCACCTAGGTCGCGATCAGGTCACGACGGGGAGGTACGTCGTGATCCCAACTGCTAGGCATTTTTAAGTTGGTTTCGACCGAACAGAGCAGGGGAAGCTCTGCTCGGCCAGGGGAAGCTACTCTGGGGGATTTAGGGGCGATTCGGTTTTTTGGCGTGGATTTCGACGTGCTTTCGACGCGAGGACGTCGCATGGAGCGGGGGAGACGTCGTGACGTAGCCGAATTGTGTGTTCTTCACGAAGGTAGGGAGATTCCACCATGTTTGATTGCGTGGATTGCATGTTAGCTTTTTTACCGCTTTAAAAACAATAGATATCATGTTTAGGAGGTGAAACAAACATGAAAACCAGGTTGAAACTGTGTTTAGGGTGGTTTGCATGGAAAATCCGGAGAAGGGTTCGCGGATTAGGGTTGCGCCTGTGAAGGCGACAGGCCCTGCTGTTGCGACCAGGTAGTGATAGGCCGACCCGTCGCGACAGGGTTTCCTATCGCGCCATGTCGGGGCGATGGGATCAGAAGGCGACATTGTCCTCTGTCGCGACCACATCCGAGTGAGCTTGTAGTGCTTGTTTTATCCAATTATCATTTAAGTATTGTGCATGGCAATGCTAGTGAAGCATTGGCACTTGTAGTACTTATGAAGCGTGCCGTTTGTGCGTTGTTTACGTGATAAGGGTGGTGCTCACGAAGTGAGCATGCTTTTATGTGGCGTTTACATGGTTTGAGTGTCGTGCATGAGTGTGCATGGCTAGTGGTTCGATGTTATGATTATTGTAATATGATTTGTATAGTTAGTTGAGGTGATTGGACAGTGAAGGTCATGTGTGGACCTAGCCCTAGTCTATTGTTGTCTTTTAATGAGTATTATAGTGATATATGTGTTAAGTAGTGTATGTTGGCAAGGAGGTCACATGATGACCAATGATAGGCCAAATTATGAATGGCTACTGTGGTTCATATGTGTGTCTGTGTGGGATAGCTTGTAAGTCACTGGGTGACCCAGGACTAGCTATTCTCGACACTTGTACCGAGGTTTATAATAAAGAATACGTAAGTATATATATATATATATATGTTGTGGTTAGTGCATTGCCGACTGTGGTGGTCTAGCGCCTATTCCGGAATACCTCTTCAGTTGGGTGCCCCAAGTTCATAGGAGAGCCAGGCACGTGTGTGTGTGCTCGGGGATTGTCCCGGTAGAGTGGTATTGTCGTGGTCTTGTCGTCTTCCTTGACACCCTCTCTCTAGGGGAGAGTTGTCGTCCGGCTGAGGGAAAGACGGTAGAGGACAACGACTTGTGAGAGTTTGTTGTTTGGTCGCTTGTAGCTCCCTCGTAGCTGGGGGGTTACGGACACCAGTAGATGTATTGGGCCCTGGCTAGTCCTAGTTTCCAGTGCCTCACTTTAGAGGGCTCGGGCCAGAGTCTCTAAAGCCCTGCATGGGCCTGCGGGGTGTGTGACCTACAAGTTGTGGTGTTAGTTGGTCTCCACTGTTTTTTGACTTGTGGTTTTGGAGTGGCAGTTGGACCTTACGTCTGTGGCTGTGAGACTGAGAGGTAGTATTTATGTTCTGTTGTCCGGGTTGGATACTGGCGTCATGAACCAGTAGTCTATCCCATGTGGTGGCGTCGTGCTTTTCGGCTCGTGCTTTGCTACTGGTTGTACCGTGCGTTGGTTGAGATTTTACCCGTCGAGGTGTGCCATGGTGCTGGCACGATTGTAGTTGTGGTTGGTGAGCGGAGACTCACTGGTTGTGGTGTGCCCTGGTGGTGACACAGTTGTGTTTATGCTTCAGTGGTGGTACCTCACGGTGGTAGGTACCTGTACCCTTTGTGGGTACTGGTTTCTCATGGTACGTGGTGTACCAACCTTTTCAGGTGGTGTAGTGTAGCTGTGTTCCGTGGGGGTGTGTGGTGACCTTCCACTTGTTGTGTTTTACCCTTTCCTGGGTAAACTTCCGAGTGAGGTTTCAATGTGTGATGGATTGGCATTGTGGCAGCCAATTTTGTTTAGTTAAGTGTGACATTCAATATATCGTGGTTCAAGGGTATGAAGGACTAGCTTTTAGTTAGCAGTCCTATTCCCATGTGTTTGAGGTTCGTCAGTGAAGCTTGTAGCCTGGGTAGTGGTTTGCCTGTGTGGCTTGCAACTTAGGCTACTAGTTGTTGAGGTGGTGTTCCCGTGAGGCTTGTGGCCTAGGCTTTACAGTTGTGGAGGGACTAGTGTGCTGTGCTAGTCCTGTCGTTCTTCTTCTCTTCAAGGACTATATGTTTATTGTAAGTTTATGTTCTAGTTGTTGCATATTATGAATGTGTGTGAGCATGATATGGTTTGTCTATCGGTGTTGCCAGTGAGACCTGTTGGGGTTGAGGTTCTCTCGTGTTGGTGTGGTTTTGGGTGGTCCCCTACTGAGCCAATGACTTGTTGAGGCTCACTCCATTACAGTTCTTTTCAGGGTTTACCGTTGGTTTGGCTGGCAAAGGACGTTGTGACAGACTTGTACCACCAACAGTAGTGTTAGTTGAGTTGTGTAAGCTTGTGCTCCGTCGGGGTATGTCCCAAGTAGTTGTACTCTTTTTAATTTGGACATGTAATAATGTAATGTGACAGTTGTAAATTTTATATACAGATATGAGCACATGTACTTTCTTGTGTCTCCTACTATTGTGGTTTGTCTTTTATATTCTTACTGGACACGTGTACGAGCTATCCCTTGCGAGACTTCGGTCTGTTCGTGGGAGGCGGATCTGGATATAGAGCCTTATTGGGCATAAGTATGCAAGGCCGTCACAGTTGGTATCAGAGCAATGGTCCATTAGAATATGAAAAGACATTAAGGTTACAATGTCCCAATACATGGTTTAATGTCACTGCTGGTAGTAAGTCTGTGGTTTCTTGTGCTTTTTAGTACGGTTTTCGTAAGTTTTGGTATATGAATTGTGTGTATAGCTGGTTAGTTTAGTAGTTGTGGGTAATGGCAGAGAAATGGTATGGTTGGTAGTGCAGTGTGAGTAGTTATTGGGGTGTCATTTGTGGTTAAAGTATAGTTGATTAAAGGTTATCTGTTATAGAAATTGAAAGAATTGGTGAATTCAGTTATGAAATTCAGTAAAAAGTGTGTTAATGAGGATCAGAGTTGGCATAGACAGGTATAAGGTAGTGATGTGACGGAATGATAGAAGGAATAGTGTTATGATGAGGAATAGGGCTCTGTGATCAAGGCTGTTAAATGGGTGAATTGTGGCCGAGAATTGTAGCAGAGATAGTCATTGTGCTTGAGATTTATGTTAATAAAGTGTTAAGGAGCTGCTTGGATAATAATATGATTAATGGTATGTTAGGTTTGAAATGATTAAGTGAGGTAGTTTAGCATGAGATGAGATGTTGGTAAGCATAGGAGCAGTGATCAAGATGGTCTTTAAGTGTGATTTGTGATTAAAAATAATTGCAGTAAAGAGTTTAAAGGCAGTGCTATGATATGAATAATGAGGATAATAGAAAATCTGATATAGAAACCTAGGTAAATATGTGCAAAATGAATAGTTGGCTAAAGAAAAAGTAAGGAAAATAGTGAGAAGTTAAATTTCTCTTGAGAATTTTATAAAAGGGATATTGCATAGTGAACGGTAGTTTATGAAGATTTCATAGAAAGATTTGTGTAAGGTTGCAGTGTTAAAGATAAGAGTAGTGGTGCCTGCATTATGTGTAGATTGTGGGAGCAGAGAAGGAAAATTGGTGTCAGAGGTCGATTGAGGTTAAAGCTAAATAATTAAAGTAAGTTAAAGCTATGCAAGTCAGAATAGAAAAGGTTAAGTTTATTGAGAAATAAAGGGGAAGTAGCAAAGTGGATTATGAATGGATATTTGTGAATGAGCAGTAGTAGTGAAAATGTTTATATTTGGCAGTAAATTAGCAATGCAGAGAATAAGGAAACAAGTAGAATAAATCATTGTGTTAAAAGAAATAATTTTAGTTTACAGTTATGGTGGAGAGTAAGAAGGATTGTAGCATGGATTGCACGTTGAGATTAATCAGTTAAGAGAAATATTTTGCAGAAATGTGTGTTATACCATTAATAGTAAAGATAAAGTTTAGTATTAATGATCAGGTGAGGAAAACGAATGTGGTAGATTGTAGAATAGTGCTAATTAAATGATTTAGGAAGTGTGTAATAAGAATTTGTGTATTGGTATGCAGTAAGGTGGTTTAGATGAATAAATGAATTTTATTATAAGAATATTTCCGAAATTTGAAGTAAAGTTATAATAACTCAATTAAAAAAATAGTGAGCAGATTAAGGTATAGCAAAAGAGAACAGGACAAGGTGAGGAGCAGTATGATCAGTTTAGTGGTAAAGAAATTTGAAATTGATATCATAATTGAGCAAGGTGTGGGTAAAGATAAAGGCAAATCTTCGGGTATGTGCAGCAATGAGAATAGAAATTGTGAAAAGATATGAGTTAGATTTGTTAAGTTAATCAGAGAATATTGTTTGAAGTGAAGAAAATATATAAAGGGGAAAGTATATCAATAGAAATATGTCAAGATTCAGAATTCAGTGTGGTACAGATATAGTAGAAGATAGAATATGAGTTGAAGCAGGGTGTAGAATGATTAGAAGAGGCAAGAAACATAAAGATGATAATGCGAATTTTGCAAGAAATAAACAATTGAGGATGTGAATATAAATAAAGCAAAGTAATGGCTAGTGGTAATAAATAGATAATGGAATGGCACCAAGGAATTTGAAAATTTTAAGTAGAATCTAATGCGATAGAATATCTAAAGGTATCAACGTAAAGTAAAAATGATTTGAGCAAGGGAAAAAAAAAATGGCCAAGAATGAAATGTTGCAAACACAATAAGGAAAATGTGGAAGTAGGTTGAGTCAAAGGAGATAAAGTGCCAATAGCAGAGTAGAATCGCCTATAGTTGAAAGGTAAGGAATGGTGAATTGAATCCAGAGAATGAAGCGGTTGTGGAATAAATTAAAAAGAAAGGGAAGGCAGAGGAAGCATGGAAATGAGCAGATGGTCTGAAAGGAAGATGCAGAGGAAGCGTATCCTACTTGTTCTGCATATAGCTTTATTTCTTTTTAGGTGATAGCCTGGTTTATTGTGGTTTGTTTTGAATGTCGAGGACGACATTCCTTTTTAGGTGATAGTAATGTAATGTATTGCATTTTTTGGATCTTCGTGGATCTTCGTTTAGTGGTCATTCAGATCTACGTTTATTGGTTTTGGTGTGGTGCTCATGACCAATGTGGGTCATTGAGCCTTGGTTGTGCTTTCCGCACGTTGTGTGGGGCTTAGTGGGCGACAGGTTAGGCCCATGGCACCCATTGGTTCACTGGATGTGAATGCGACAGGGGTGTAGGTCGCGTTCTGAACGCGACGGCCTTTGTGGTCGCGTTCTGGTTACTGCTGGTGGGGTCGATGTCTGCATACGCGCAGCATGTCGTGCACGGGGCGGGGCTTGCTGACGTCGGGAATGGGAAGGCGACGGTCACCTAGGTCGCGTTCAGGTCGCGATGGGGAGGAACGTCACGATCCTAACTGCTGGGCGTTTTTCAGTTGGTTTCAGTGGACAGAGCAGAGGAAGCTCTGCTCGGCTAGGGGAAGCTACTGCGGGGGATTCAGGGGCGATTCGGTGTTTTGGTGTGGATTTCGATGCGCTCTCGACGCGACGACATCGCATGGAGTGGGGGAGACGTCGTGCCGTAGCCGGATTGCGTGTTCTTCATGAAGGTAGGGAGATTCCACCATGTTTGATTGCGTGGATTGCATGTTAGCTTGTTTACCGCTTTAAAAACAATAGATACCATGTTTAGGAGGTGAAACGAACATGAAAACCGGGTTGAAACTGTGTTTAGGGTGGTTTGCATGGAAAATCCAGAGAAGGGTTCCAGGATTAGGGTTGCGCCTGTGAAGGCGGCAGACCCTGCTGTCGCGACCAGGTAGTGACAGGCCGACCCGTCGCGACAGGGTTTCCTATCGCGCCATGTCGGGGCGATGGGATCAGAAGGCGACATTGTCCTCTGTCGCGACCACATCAGTGAGCTTGTGGTGCTTGTTTTATCCAATTATCATTTAGGTATTATGCATGGCAATGCTAGTGAAGCATTGGCACTTGTAGTACTTATGAAGCATGCCATTTGTGCGTTGTTACGTGATAAGGGTGGTGCTCATGAAGTGAGCATGCTTTTACGTGGCGTTTACATGGTTTAAGTGTCGTGCATGAGTGTGTATGGCTAGTGGTGCGATGTTATGATTATTGTAATATGATTTGTATAGTTAGTGAGGTGATTGGGCAGTGAAGGTCATGTGTGGACCTAGTCCTAGTCTATTGTTGCCTTTTAATGAGTATTATAGTGATATATGTGTTAAGTAGTGTATATTGGCAAGGAGGTCACATGATGACCAATGATAGGCCAAATTATGAATGGCTATTGTGGTTCATATGTGTGTCTGTGTGGGATAGCTTGTACGTCACAGGGTGACAAGGACTAGCTATTCTCGACACTTGTATCGAGGTTTATAATAAAGAATACGTAAGTTATATATATATATGTCGTGGTTATTGCATTGCCCAGTGTGGTGGTCCGGCGCCTATTCCGGAATACCTCTTCAGTTGGGTGCCCAAGGTTCCTAGGAGAGCAGGCACGTGTATGTGTGCTCGGGGCTTGTCCCGGTATAGTGGTACCGCCGTGGTCTTGTCGTCTTCCTAGACACCCTCGCTCTCGGGGAGAGTTGTCGTCCGGCTGAGGGAAAGACGACAGAGGGCAGTGACGTGTGAGAGTTTGTTGTTTGGTCGCTTGTAGCGTGCTCGTAGCTGGGGGGTTATGGACACCAGTAGACGTACTGGGCTCTGGCTAGTCCTATTTCTAGTGCCTCACTTAGAGGGCTCGGGCCAAAGTCTCAAAGGTGCCAGGCATGGGCCTGCAGGGTGTGTGACCTGCAGGTTGTGGTGTTAGTTGGTTTCCACTGTTCTTTGACTTGTGGTTGTGGAGCGGTAGTTGGACCTTACGTCCGTGGCTATGAGACTGAGAGGTAGTTCGTGTGTTGTGTTTTTCGGGTTGGATACTGGCGTCATGAACCAGTAGTCTGTCCCGTGTGGTGGCGTCGTGCTTTCCGGCTCGTGCTTTACTACTAGTTGTATTATGTGTTGGTTGTGATTTTACCCGTTGAAGTGTGCCATGGTGTTGGCACGGTTGTAGTTTGGTTGGTGAGCAGAGACTCACTAGTTGTGGTGTGCCCTGGTGGTGGCACAGTTGTGTTTGTGTTTCAGTGGTGGTACCTCGTGGTGGTAGGTACCTGTACCGTTTGTGGGTACTGGTGTCTCGTGGTACGTGGTGTACAATCTTTTTCAGGTGGTGTAGTGGAGCTGTGTTCCGTGGGGGTCATGTGGTGACCTTCCACTTGTGTGTTTTTACCCTTTCCTGAGAAAACTTCCGAGTAGGTTTCAATGTGTGATGGATTGGCATTGTGGCAGTCAATTTTGTTTATTTAAGTGTGACATTCAATATATTGTGGTTCAAGGGTATGAAAGACTAGCTCTTAGTTAGCAGTCTGTTCCCATGGTTTGAGATTCGCTAGTGAAGCTTGTAGCCTGGGCAGTGGTTTGCCTGTGTGGCTTGCAGCTTAGGCGACTAGTTGTTGAGGTGGTGTGCCAATGAGGCTTGTGGTCTAGGCTTTACAGTTGTGGAGTGGACTAGTGTGTTGTGCTAGTCCTGTCGTTCTTCTTCTCTTCAAGGACTATATGTTATTGTAAGTTTGTGTTCTAGTTGTTGCATATTATGAATGTGTGTGAGCATGATATGGTTTGGCTATCGGTGTGTTGCCAGTGAGACTCGTTGGGGTTGAGGTTCTCCCATGTTGTGTGTGGTTTTGGGTGGTCCCCTACTGAGCCAGTGACTTGTTGAGGCTCACTCCATTACAGTTCTTTCAGGGTTTACCGTTGGTTTGGCTGGCGAAGACGTTGTGACAGACTTGTACCACCAGCAGTAGTGTTAGTTGAGTTGTGTGAGCTTGTGCTCCCTCGAGATATGCCCCAGGTAGTTGTACTCTTTTTAATTTGGACATGTAATAATGTAATGGGACAGTTGTAAATTGTTATATACAGATATGAGCACATGTACTTTGTTGTGTCTCCTACTGTTGTAGTTTTGTCTTTTATATTCTTACTGGACACGTGTACTTCGGTCCGTTCGCGGGAGGCAGATCTGGATATAGAGTCTTATTGGGCATAAGTATCCAGAGCCGTCACACTAATATACATGATTACCATTTTAAATGGGCAGGATATGAACATGTACATGATATCAATGCATGTTGTACTAACAGGTCAAATAGTTGAATAGAACGAATATCATATCATATCAAATACTGAATTTCATATGCAATGGACATGTAATTCAAGATTAGAATCAAATCAAAAGGAATTGGCCATATTCACACAAATATCATATATTCACGTGATCAGACGTATCTTATCAAACTTATCATATCATATCAAACAAAGGCACATTCACACAAATCTTGCACACATATCAGTGCCATGCCAAGCACCACATGTCCATACTCCCGCGGTTAAAAGTAAGTTGGGGCACTCCTCCCCATGACCAGACAGGGCCCCTATTGCACTGGCATTTGTCAAATGGACCGAAGTCCCACATTGTGCCGATCAAACATATACATATTATGGCCCAGAATTTTCAATGACAAGCTTATTGTAATAAGGACATGATCATCATAGAGTCAAGGTAAGACAATAGCTCAAGAGATCAATTGGACAACATAACGATGTATCTTATGTTGGATAATTCATTAATGTCTTGACAAGAGTGTGACTAATAAAAGATCATACTTGGTACAAGTGCTTTCTATCTCTAGGGTACTTCATGGTACAACCAGCTCGGTCTCTATAAGGGAATCCATAGAGTATGGAGACTTACGGAGGTCTTAAGGAAAAGATCGCTAGTCTGCCAATACAGAATGACCGGCAGAGAGCTCCCAATTCCCCAAGAGCGGTGTGCCTAATCGCAAATGTGTAAGTGACGTGTCACGGATCTTTCCTGAACATGTATGCCATTGATGAATGAATAATGGAACATCGGAAAGCACATAAATAAAGAAAACCCACATGCAAATCATGATAGAAACTTAACTAACCAAGTCCATTTTAATCATGTATTCACCATACTTATTATGACAATTCATATCAAGCTAGATCACAAGAAGGAAATCAATTGATCATAAGATCAATCACATATACATATTAGAATCATATTCATGTCATTACCATTTTCAAATGGGTTGCTTACTTTTAGGCCAACACACACTAAGTGACATGCTTCAGACTAAGAGATTAAATATGCTGACTGACTAGCAAAAAGTAAGTCTTGGGTCGGTCTTTGAATTGCGTCCTACACAATAGACGTTTTTCATAACACAGTGTATAGTCAAATAGGGCCAATTGTGAAGAATCTAATTGTGGCGGCCTAGTGGTCGCCTTTTATCTTGAATCATGACGGGATACCCCTTCGCATTAATGAAAAACATTTAAAACCTTAATATAAAAATTGGGCAAAAAGAGAGGGCAGGAAAACATGTAGAATCCCGTCGGTGTGCCCGTCGCGAATTAGACACGCGCAGAAATCCATGGGGCGCGAAGTTCCATGCAGACCGTTGACTGGTCAGACAATGATTTATGTGGTCTTCATGGTCACATTTTACTGAATCATGGCGGCCAAGGCTGACGCGATACCAGGTGCTGGAATCGCATCGCCTGGACCGGCCGCGATTCAAACCCCAAACCCGAAAATGTAGGAACTGATAGCAATCCTCTTTCCATGCTTATATCTCTCTATCTACTGACATTTAGATAAACCTTCAACATGAAACATGATGAGGACAACTATTAGAGGACTTCATGTTGTGGATTGGAACCAATCCATCTCAAATCACATAAAAATTATGAAGAACGCAAAATACCCTAATCATGCATGACTTAGGGAAAACACCTATAACTCAAACGTACCCCATGAAAATTGGGTAAATCAAGTGCGTATGAAAATAGACATGCAGCACTACAAGATGGTATAGGTTCATTTAGTCTTGGCCCGAGATCTTTTACCTTTGTGAAGATCTAAGAGATGCAAATGCCCAGTCAATGCAGAGCGAGGTTGAGGAAGAACCTCGCTTTTCCCCAGTCGTTCTCCTCTCCTCCTACACCCTAGATTTCTCCTCACGACCCCAACACATTCCAAACTTCACCTAAAATGTTTGTGACAATCTCTTATAGTTTTAGGGTTTAATTCCATGTCCTATTGGCGCTAGGAAGGGGCTGCAAAATCTGCATTGTACCTTCCAAAAATTGGGATTTCTCCTCCCAAATAGAGTAGCTAACACAATAGGGAGGTGCTAAGCATGGTTGGCCACGATTTGGTTTGCTTTGCTTGGCCAATAGCACTCTTTTAAACCCTAATTTGCCCTTCCTAATTACCACATATTTACAGGTATGAATTTTTGGTATTCTCTTGCTCCAATTTATTCCCGGGGCAAAAGTAATCCATTGGCCCAATTTTATTAATGGGTCATTAATACATGATGTTGGAAGTCTCTCCAACATGTTTATTTTATTATGGTCGAGTTATATTTCCGCGTTAACGGTTTTCTGACTTAGTTTCTCATTTGGGTAATTCATCACATTGTGATGAACACAAAGCCAATCAGATTTTTCGTTGCAACGAATTTCTTCTTCGTGGAATGCTTAGGGATAATATTTACGGTTGATTTATAAATTTTACGAAATTTTCCTATGTGTTCTCTCACATACGATAGTGGTACATAAGTTCTGCCATTCCGATAATACGAGAATTATTTATTTCTATTATTTATATTTTTAAATTACTGAATTTCCACGGTGTTACATCCTCCCCCACTTAAGAAAATTTTGTCCCCAAATTTACACATAGTGATATATTCTGTACCTGAGAATAGTTCTGGGTGGTTTTTCTTCATTCTTTCCTCCATCTCTCAGGTAGCATTTGTAACTCAGTCTCAACTCCATTAGACCTTCACCATAGATATGGTACGATTCTTGAGTTGGTGAAACTTCCGATCTAGTAGCTTAACCGACTTCTCTTCATAGGTCAAGTCCTCCTGAATCTCCAAGTCCTCATGGTTAATCACGTGGTCGGCATTTAATAAATACTTCCTCAGCATGGATATATGGAATACATTGTGCACATTTTCCAGTTGTGGAGGTAGTTCAAGTCTATACACCACCTGACCAACCTTTTCCAGGATTTCAAAAGGTCCAATAAATCTGGGACTCAACTTTCCCTTGATCCCAAATCTTTGAATTCCCCTTGATGGTGAGACCTTTAAGAATACATGGTCGCCAACTGGGAACTCCAGCTCTCTCCTTCTTTTGTCTGCATAACACTTCTGTCTGATTGTGCTATCTTCAGACGTTCCTTGAGAATCTGAACCTTCTTGACAGTCGCTTTAATTAAGTCAGGTCCAACCCATTGGTTCTCTCCAACCTCTTCCCAACAAAGGGGTGATTTGCAACTCCTGCCATATAAGGCTTTGAATGGTGCCATCTTGATACTTGCTTGATAGCTATTTTTGTATGCAAACTCCATCAGGTACAACTGATCATCCCATCGTCCTCTAAAATCTAGCACAAGGGCACGAAGCATGTCCTCCACAATTTGATTGGTTCTTTCAGTTTGTTTGTCAGTCTGAGGATGAAAGGCAGTGCTAAAATTAGTTTGTACCCTTTGCTGCTTGTAAACCCTACCAGAAGTGTGAAGTAAATCTAGGGTCCCGATAAGATATTATAGTGGATGGAACCCCATGCAATCTAACTATCTCTTTAACATAAAGTGCAGCCAACACTTCTACTGACCAGTGCTCTTAATTGGAAAGAAATGAGCCGACTTAGTCAATCAATCAACTATCACCCATATTGTATCCATACCATCTCTAGTCTTGGATAATCCCATGATAAAATCCATCCCGAAACTATCCCACTTCCATTCCGAAATTTCTAGTGGTAGCAATCCATCGGCCATTCGGAATGCTCCGCCTTGACTCTTATGCATGTTAGACAATACGACATATGGTCGACCACATTCCTCTTCTTATTCGGCCACAATAAGACCTTTTCAAGTCTTGGTACATCTTTGTTGATCGAGGATGGATCGTGTACTTAGACTGTGAGCTTCATTTAAGAACCTCCTCTTGAGTTCCCCATGATCGGGGACACAAGTTCTGCCTCGAAATAGTAATCTCCCATCAGCTGATAGAGAAAAGTCTGGTCTTTACTCTAGCTTCTCCCTAATCTCAACTAAGAATCGATCCTCTCCTTGTTTCTCTGATTTCGGCCAGTAACTCAGACTGTATTTGAATTTGGAAATCATTACTTATTTCTCCTTTGATCCTCAATTGGTGATAGCCAGATCTGAGATCTATCTTAGAGAAATATTTAGCTCCAGACTGTTGATCAAATACTCATCGATCCTTGGCAGGGGATTTTGTTTTTGATGGTTACGTGGTTTAATTGCTTGTAGCACTACGCCAAATTGGACTTTTAGCGGCCATTTTACTAGCAGCCAATTTATATTTGCTGCTAATTAACAACATTTTTTAAAAAATTTCTACTAATAAGCCCACTCAAGAGTTAAAGTAACTATTACATTTAATAGTAATATTATTAGCTGCTAATTGACAGCAATTTTTAAACATTAGCTACTAAATATCAAATCGGGTGACTAATACCTTTAGTAGCATATTTTTTAGTTGTAAATTTTTTTTGGAATGACGGATTTGGGGGGAAGTGAAATATATTCAAATCTTCACTCCCCCCACTAACTTTTCCAAAAACCTCCTTGTTGCATAAGCCAGCGCCCCACCCCTGCGTGCGGCGCTCTCAACCCCACTCTGCCTCCGTGACCCCCGCCCCCTCGCGCCGCGCCTCTACCCTGCCGCGTCCCCCCTGCATCACGTCCTCGCCAGCCACGCCCGCCCAGGCCTCGCCAGCAGCGCGTCAGCCAGCCGCCCCCCGTGAGCGCCCCTGGCCGCCCAGCCTCCGCGAAACCCTCTCCGCACTGGCCATCGTGAAAGCACCCACGCCCCAGGCCGCCCTGCGCTCGGCACCGTCGCCGTCACCCACGCCTGCACCTGCCGTCGCACCGTGCCAGCGCCATCACCTGTGCTCGCCCCACCACGCTCTGCTAGCGCCAAAGCTGCCTGCCTCTACGCCGACTAGCCCCACGCCCAGCACCACGGTGCCTCTTCCGTGACCGCATGTGAATGGCAGTGACCAGCCGGCCAGTGCCCTTGCATTGGGCTCCCCTTGATGCCATCAGACATCATGTCGTGCCTCCTCCACAGCGGGAGATTTGGATCATATTCTAATGCCTAGCTGAGAAATAGCACCTCACTTTCGTCTATTTTTAATGCATTTTTATAAACATAGCTACTGGGAATAAAGACATTATAATTGCCTAGCTGAGAAATGATTCAGGACTCTAAGTTCACCAATCCCTTTCATTTTATTTTTCTTTAATCCTCCATGCTTATTTTTTTGGGAAGTATGGAAATCTAGATGTATTATCAGTTTGATAACATGTAATTTAGTGCGCTCCCGCTATATTGTTTTTAAGAGTCTTTGCTTAAATTAAAAAAAAAAACATGACGGTTTCCATTGTTGAGCAGATCAATGAAAGTATTTGTTTGTTGTTTAGATGATAGTTCATTTTCATCATGAAGAGAAATTGATCATCAACATGTTTTCATTCATTTTACTTGCTTGAGTTTCTGATGTTTTTTGTAGTCTTGTATTTTAGAACAATATTTTTGCTTTTGGTGGTCTAAGTGGAGAAGTCTTTATATGGGATATTGAAGTAGCACCTCTGGTGAACAAATTAGTTGATACACTGGGGGATGAAATTCAAATGGAACTACTAGTTCAGGAAATATTGGGCTTCCTATCACAAGTCTACGATCAATTAATTCCAGCAGCAACATTTCAACTCATGCTATCTAATTGCATAGATATTGTCCTATTGTTGTAAAAGGTCATAAGGAATTTGCCTATGCTTTGGTGTTGAATGGTAGTGGAACACTAGTATTTGGTGGAATTGAGAAGGTGCGTTCTAAGTTTCCTTTGTCTCTTAGTTGGTGATGTTGTCACTCTAGGTTTTGGCCATTTGTGTCAACTTCTAGCATGTTTTTACTATATTGTCATATTAATCTATGTATTTAGGCTTACAGGGTTTATTCCCTTTTGTTTTGTGGTTCTTCTGGTATCCATATGTTTTGTGTACTATATAATATCCTCATGTTTCTAAAACTTTATATACTTTGTCTTGATTGATTTTTTTTGTTATCTTTATGTACAACATAAAAAAAGAGATGATGTAGGAAATACTTTGTCTTGACTGATGCAGCAAAATAATGAAAATTATCAGGTAAAAATTTTAATTTCTACCATCTTGCATGCAAATTTGTTTAATGATGTATAGAATAAACTTCTTTGCTTTGTTTTTTTTAATCAGTCATATGAGGGTAATACATCGTCTTCCATTCATTCATCTGCTTCAAGTCATGAAGTACAATGTCTTAATGTGAGAATTATGTCTATTTTTATGCATATTACTTGATAGAATTCTCTTTTTTTAATAACATTTAATTTTATCCAACTAATGGATTAAGTCAAAATCCCATCCAATACTCTCGTAAATTTTTTTCAAAAAGGACAACACAATTACATAGTGAAGTACATATTTGACATGCCACTATTGTTTTGGAACCATATTTTAAAGTTCTTGTTGAATGAATTCTTGTTATCTACAGGTGCAATGAGGATTAAAGATAAGGGGAAGAAATGATGACAATTTGAATGTTCAGGTAAATACAACTCTTAATGTTATTGTTTGTTAGTATATCATGATCAAAAGTTCTTTTTCTTTTTTTTTTTTTGGCAAGAAAAAACCATGGTTTACTTAAAGAGTTTCAAAAGTTTTTTGTCAATGTGACTCTTGCTACTATTAAAAGTAAAGATCCTTTAAAGAAGGTTGGAGGTTGACTTAGGATGTGAATACTGGGAAGTGGCTATAAATGTTGTTCTTGTTATAATGAACCTCTTCTAAGGCCATATGAATAATTCAAGACAATTGGAGATGCAATTGGGGCAACTATTGCTTGACTTTTTACTCTTGTATGTCTGTTTAATTGTACATATTTCAATATTAATAATGTTATCAATTCTATGCTAAATATGTCTTTTCTCTTGCAGGTCATTGAGGCAAAATAATGATCTACATGAAGGCAGCTTGAAATGGAACATTTTATCATCTTTTTTTCTTTTCTCCTTTGGACATTTTATGATGACCATGTCAGAACCACTACATTTTGGATGTTCATTGAGACAATGTTTGGAAAACATATTTTACTCTTTTGCATTCATCATTTTTAAAATGTGTGATGTCTTGTAAAAATGGATATATATGATGCCTTTTTTTGTGGAAATGGAATAGATATGTACGATGTTTTTGTGGTGGTTTTTGCCAATGAATTATATCTGTTGTGGAAAGATTTATCGAATACACAGAAGAATGTACATTTTGATATATTGTATACAGGTGGTGTTATATAATCAACTACAGTGATAATTTTTAATGTCACTATTATAAACTTTTAGTAGCAAATATATGTGTTAGTATATGTTATTATTTACACTTTTAGTAGCAATTATGTTTGTTGTTAAATATCTATTACTAGCCAATTATGCCCTTTCAATAGCTATCTAAATTGCACATATCTAATCTTCAAAAGCAATAAGAAATGCTGCTAATGCGAATAGTGACAATATGTTCTAATTTTAAAAGAATAAATAATAGCCATTATATTAGCTTCTAATGGTATACAACGGAAGCAATTATATTTGCTATAACAAATAAAAATAATAGCCAAAAGATTAGCTACCAATACTAAACATATTTAGCAACAATTTTAAATGCTTCTATTGCTAGTTATTGCAGCCATTTAATGGTTATCAAAAGTTTTTGCGACGCTTAGACAACAAATAGAGTACAATTGTGCATATTGATAACAACATTTATAACTGTCATTAAAGCTTCCGTTTAGCAGCCATGATTGTGAATGGCTGCTATTTACTTTTAGCAACGGGACTTATAACAGCCAACTTGTAAATGGTTGTTAAGAGTTTTAGTAGCAATTATTTTAGCTATAGCAGCATATAAAATCACTACTAAAAATCACATTTGTTGTAGTGTAGTCTATACACAGCCTCATCAACCCATCTTTCTTCTTGACAAAGAGGACAGGTGCACCCCATGGTGATGTGATTGGCCGGATAAATCCTTTTTCTAGCAGTTCATTAGTTGCTCTTTTAATTCCTTCTGTTCTATGGGGGACATTCTATATGGTGCCCTAGATACTGGTGCCGCTCAGGATCAACTCAATGGTAAAGTCGACCTTTGTTTAGGAGGAATTCCTAGCAAGTCTTCAGGAAAGACATCAGCTTACTCGCTGACAATATGGGTGTCCTCAATCTTGACATCCTTCCTTGCGATGACAACATCAGCAAGAAATGTCATATAACCTTTCCTCTTCATCCTCTTGGCTTGTAGTGCAGAGATGAGGGACAGTCTCCTGCGGTTTCTATCCCCTATGAACACTAGTTTTGGGTAATGGCTAAAGGTTACATGACTTCTCTTACAATTGATACTAGCCACATGTTCAGACAACCAGTCTGCTCCTAGTATCACATCATAACCCTCCATGTCCATACATATTAAATTTGCAGGTAGGTTTTAGGTTTCAATCAATACTTCACTAGATGGCAAATGGTTTCTAAGATTGGTGCCATGACCAATCGTGTTTGACACAACTATCCCAGATTTCATTGGGACGAGTTTTATAGACAAGGTGTCAGTAAATGTTTGAGATATGAAGGAATGAGTAGCTCGGTATCAAATAACAAATGCAGGACGAGAAAGAATAGTAAGTGTACCTTCCACAACACCTCCTTCTTCTATAGCTTCAGGTTTATGAATAGCTTGTAAGCGGCCTTACTTGCTTTGTCCATTCGAACGCTTGTCTTGTGGGGCTTGTTCTTTCAACATTGGGCAGTCAGAGATCTTGTGGTCATGACTACCACAACGTAGGCATCTCTCTTGTGCTCTCCAGCATTGTTCGGACCGTGACTAGTTTTATCATAGTGTTTGCAGCTTTCTTCAGTTGCCACAACTATCTACTTGCCTAACTCCATTGGCTTCTTGTTAGCTGGTTCATTTAAACCCCCACTGGGCCTTTTCATCCCAATGGTCGGTTGATACCTTCCAGTAGCAGACAATTGCTCTCTTTTCACAGACTTACCCTTGATCCTTTCAGCTGTCACCATGGCATCTTCCAGTAACGGTGCTTTCTGTATCATATCAGCATAGGTTTGAATGTCCATTGGCACCAGTTGTGTGATGTACTTGGGCCTCAAGGCATTCAGAAGCTTTTCGCCTTCATTCTTTCTGTCCCAATCAAGTGAATGGCTTATCGAGACAGACGAGAGAATGGGCCTCATATTCGGCCACAATCAGTCCTCTCTGCTTCAAAGCCGCAAACTCGGCTACTTTCCATTCCTGAACCCTCTTGGAAAAGTATTTGGTGTTGAAGAATTTAATGAATTGAGCCCATGTCAGTTGCTGACCATCCAGTGTTGCTTGCACCGACTCCCACCATGCCCTAGCATCCATTTCCAATTGGAAAGTCACCAGCAGTACTTTGTTTTGGTTCGTGCATTGCATGACCCTGAATATCCTTTCAATCTTCTTAACCCATTGTTCAACAAACATCTTGTTCAGTACTTCCTTCAAACCTAGGTGGATCCATACTTCGGAATTCCGATGGAGATCACCGGCTCCGCAGTTACTCCCACCCTGGGTGGCTTGCATTATTGCCTGAGTTAAGTTTTGCAAAGTTTGTTGCATGTTCCTAGCCTATGCTCGTTCAGCGGCCATTGAGGTAATAGTACCTTCAAGATAATAATATAAGTTCGACATCTAAATATAACAAATTTGACTCCTATTCCCATAGCTCTACCCAAGCTTACATTTGGTATGACAGATTTTGACTTGTGTGATCTAGTTCCATTCTATATTCCTATTTCCTTGGACCTGAAAGTTCAGGCTCTAATACCAACTTTCACGCCCCGATATTTAGCAGCAAAATAAATATCGGGATGTGTGAACGATACAAATAGATGTATCATAGTTGAGTAGCGCAGAGTAACAATTAAACATACAACACATTTCAGACCACAACATTGTCATCAAAAGTACTCTTTATTCCATTTCAATCCACTAGTTATGTAGCAACCTGATATTTAAATACTTGAATAATAGAAATAATAGGAGAAATGAATTAAATAAAACTAATAAACATTACAAAGTAATGGACTTGTTATATTAGCTCACTTAATGGTTAATGGGCCAAATTAGGAGTTGGATTATGGGTTAAGAGGAAAATACCCAAGAAATTCGTGACCATAATTATGGGGAAAGTAGAAAAGGTAAATGAGGGATTTAAACCATGGTAAATAGTCAAGAAAGGAAATCAATTCGTGACCCACCGTGGCAAACATCATCTAATGGCAATCCCACTCCAATTGGGAGGGGAGATCACTAAAACCAAAAAGGGAGCTAGCTAGAACCTCACCCCATGTTTCCTAGTTATGATAGGACATGGTAAACCCTAGACATATAAGAACTCGACCTAAGGCTTAGAGGGATGGTTCTACATCGTGTTGGGGTCGTGGGAGGCTGTGCTAGGGTGCCAGGAATAGAGGAGAATGGCTGGATAATGGAGCTCTTCCCCAACCATGCTCTTCTATGACCTGTGCACACACTAGACTTTGATCTTCACAAAGGTAGGTATTCTCTAGCCAAAGAAGAATCTAAATCATCCTATCTTGTAGAGTGTCATGTCTACATTCATTTTCAAGTGATATTGTAGCACCCCGGAAAATTTTGTAATTTAAAATTTTAAATAAATGGAAATAAATAATTTTCATATATCGGAGTTTTAAAACATACGTTCTATTATCGTATATGCAAGAACACATCGGAAAATTCTGTAACAATTATAAATCAACTCCAAACATTATTCCTAATTGTTTCACAAAGAAACTCGCACAATGAAAAATCCATTGACCGAGTGTACGTCACATTGTGACAAGTTATCCAAATAAGGAAACTAGGTCGAAAAACCGTTAAAACGGAAATACGACGCGACTATAAATTAAATAAAAATGTTGGAGAGACTTCCAACATTAGATATTCATGACCCATTATCGATATTGGGACAATGGATCACTTTTGGTCAAAAATCAAATAAAGCAAGAAAATACATGGAATTTCGCAACCCTAAATAAGCTGAAAATGGAAGGAGGTAATTAGGGTAAAATTGGAGGCAATAATGCTCTCTTGGCAACCCAAATTCGTGCCTAGCCTCCATGGAGGTTGCTTGATGTCCAAGACTCTCCAATGGAGGAAGAGATGTTCAAAATGTGGAAAGACACAGCTAAAACTGCAACTCTCCTGCCTTGTTGCATTATGACTTCCAAAAGCCATAGATGCTTAAATACTCTCCACCAAACCCTTGGGGACGAGTTTACATCTTGTGGGGTCGTGTGGAGGAGCTCTTGGTGGCTGGGGAGCAGAGGATCGAGCACACCAAGCCCTTCTTCTTCCCCATCGCGTCTACTTCGACCTGTGCAAACCATCTACTTGGAGTTGACCAAAGTAGGTCAAACCTAAATCCCATCGTGCAAGGCTTATACCCCTTGAAAGAGGGTCAAGTCTACTTTCTAACCCAACTGAATGCACATTTGCATGCAGTATACTCGAGTATTAAGCTTTCTTTAACCAGTGGTCTGAACAAGGGTTTTATGAAGAATGATAATTCCTCAACCCAAAAGGTAGTTTTCTCGGGCCAAACATTAACAAATAATATACCAATGTATAGAGCATCAAGTTTAGTTTCATTTGCAATTGGTTTCATCGAATTCCAATGAGTACATGTTGAGTTATAGGTGTTTTGCAAGAGTCGCGCATGTCTGGGACTTTTTACGTTCATGTTGATTTATTACGCATCCCGAGATCATTTTAAATTATTTAAAATCATAGTTCTCACCTATTCCATGTTCCAACAACTTTCATGTTGACACTTTGGTCCAAAAAGCCCTAGTTTAGTAGATATATGCATTGCATGGATCGAACCCCTGTGTTCCTGTATTTTTCTGAGTTTCGGTCTGATCTCTGAACCGCGTCCGGTTCAGACGATGCGTTTCAAGCGTCTGGTATCGCATCGCTCGTGGCCGACATGATTCAGTGAATCGCGATCGTCTGGTACGATGAGATTCTCATGCTGACCAGTCAACGGTGCGTGTGGGTCTTCGCGCCGCCTGGGAGTCGGAGCCTGTCTGAACCGCGGCAGTATGCCCCGACACGTTTCAGGCTGTTTTCGCGCCGAAGGTTTTTAATAATTTTTTCTTGAACGCGTCTGGTTCCCCCGACACGATTCAAGCATGAACGTGGCCACCAAGGTGGACGCGATTTTGAGTCTTCACTGTTTTGCTTGTTTTCACTGTGCACTACATTTTGAAGTGCATCCACTATGTAGGATGCGTAGTTAATGCTTACCCGAGAACTGTTTAACATGGTGTTAAGTGTAGGATTTCATGGCATGGTTCTAATCATCTCATGAGGTCTGTTTAATGGCTTAAAAGTGTTTAACCTATTTAAAGCTATAATTACACGAACGTTATTCTAATTGCTTTCTTATGGTGTGACCATTCATGTAACTTGTGATTCACTCTTCCTACTGTTCTACACCATGTTTTAATGATAATTGTTACTTAAGATCTTGCAAAGCATGATTAGTTAAAGTGCATAGTTTTATCCCATGTTATCATGTTAAGTGCTTTTCACGAGTTTCAAACCGGTGGATTGTGGATTGAGATGTGTACATCACTACACACTTGCATATCTAGGCAGCTCTTTCTTAGGGATTGGAAGCTCTCTATCAGTCATTCCTTATCGGTAGACAAGCGACCTTTTCTCTAAGACATCCGTAAATCTTCGCACTCCAAGGATTCCCTCATGGAGACCGAGTTGGTTGTACCATTGAAGTGCCCTGGAGATAGCATGCACTTTCTCTCTCATCTTGTTCTCGTGAGTGTGATTTACAATCTAGACTCAAGACGTTAATGTAAAGATTGAACTAAAGTATAAATCGTACCGTCATACTGCCAAATTTATCTCTTGACCACTGTTATCAGGAAATCATGTTCAATTTACTTATTACTTGTTCTCATCATCATTATCATGACATTACACATGCTTACATATTGAAACTCTTATTGGCCATTATTAATGACTGTGGGTATCTACATTTAAAAGTAAAGTGAGATGCTGACCGAACACGGCATGTGTCCAAGGGCTCCAGTCTAGCCCTAATGACGAAGAGTCATAAATATACTGTTAACCATGGGGTATAATGATTACTGACGTTGCATCTACGCTGGGAGTCGTGCGTGTCGTGTTGAATGCTAGATACAATATCCACATACACGTGACCTAGTGTGCATTTCAAGGTGGATCTTTCCTTGGTGTACATTAGTGTCTCGTGCTTGATTAGTGTTTCATGATCATGCTTGTGCGTGCTTGCTTGCTTGCGTGATATGGCCATCCTGCATTCATTGCAATTAGTGATATCTTGCGTTCTTGAAAGCTATTGACATCAAGTGAAATCTTGCGTGCTTGTACAAAATGATCTATTGCTAGATCTATCTTGTTATATCATTCTAAATCTTGCTCTATCATGATCACTCTATCTAGCTTGTTTCATGTTTTAATGAGTTTGATTCGTACATGCATATCATTACATTCATCGTGCTTACCTAGTTCTAAATTGCTAATCAATTATATCATTGCCCGCACATTGAGATATAAGTCCTACTGGGCTACTTTGCTCATCCACTACTTTTAACGATTCTAGGTGATTATGAAATTCAAGAAGAGGAGCAAGTCGAGGATGCGAATGTGTCCGAGTGATGAGCGTTCCAACTATGAGTCTAGTTATAGTAGTTTTGCTTTGAGTGTTAGATTCATGTAGTAGGAAGTGAGGTATTATGCACTTTTCATTTTATTGAGTCTAGTCCTGTTATCCCATAGTTAAAGAGTTGTATTAGCTACATTTAATACGATGAGATGAAATAAAATACAATTTTCATTGAGTTCCATATGTGGGCCCTATTATGACGTGTGTTGTTTACACTTAGTGCGTGCTAGCTAGAGGCTTATTTTCCGACTGTCCACGTCTTGGGATATCGACTCGAATTATCCAATTAATATCCATTGCGTAATTCTCAGGACGTGACAGATATACCCAAATTCCTTAGTGTAATCGTTGAGATATAAGCGTTAGCCCATCGTTGCGCATATCTGTGTCGTTTCTTGTTCATGCATGTTTACACGCCTTACGAGACCAAATTGATCCAGTCCAAAGGCATAGATCTCTTCATCTTGATGTCCTCTACAAGTTTCATGTTCATCACTTTGTCCCATATGCCCTAGTTTAAGAGATATAAACATTGCATGTATGTCGCTACATGTTTCCTACATTTTCTACTGTTTCTGGGTTGATGCTTGAATCACGTCCAGTCCAGGCGACGTGATTCATGGCACTGGTATCGCGTCGGCTTCTACCGCCGTGATTACCAGAAATACGTCTGTCGAGGGCGATGTGATTTGGCGCGCCCAGCGCCTCAAACTCTGTGTCGTCTGACCTGTCAGACGTCTGCTGAAACGTGACTGCGGAGGTCAATGTGTTTCTCTGTGTTTTTCCGCCTTTTGGAAAGCGCATCGTTTGACTATTTAGGGTTTCAAGAATGCGGCGGTCTTGGCCGACGCGTTTCTGCCCACCTTCAAATCGTGGCCAGGACCCCCGACGCGATTTAGCTACATTATTCCAGCAGCTATTTTAGCTCTATTTAAATGATACTTTGGACTATTTTGGCATGTATATACCCTGTTAAGTTGTGTAATGAATAGTAAACTACCATGCTATTAAAATTTGCTATATGTCACTTAATTCTTTAATTTAAAAGTTAATGTGCACAATTATTCTTGTCTCATGATTCCATGTACTCGCACACACCAAATATTCATCCTTGCCATAAATAATGCAGAAAATACATGAAATAAATTATCTGGTAATTTACTTAAATAATTGTACATAAATTACCCATTTTAATAATAACATTGTCTTTGTTTATTTTGTGGTGTTGGATTATCGAGATCGCCGCTCCACTGTTCTAGAATTCCTCTGGAACATCGAGCAACTTGTTTCCTCTACACACTACTCTCTTGACAAGTTGGAACCTCTCTATCGGACATTCCATTCTGGTAGACAAGGGACCTTTTGTTAGGACCTCCGTAAGACTCCGTACTCTGTGGATTCCCTCATGGAGACCGAGCTGGTTGTACCCTAACGCCCATAACACCCTTTAGGGATCGATATGATCCAAATGGCCATAGAAGTTCTCTCTCATCTTGACTCACGCCAGACCTCTGGACCTGTGCATAACATGGCCAGTGGAAAGGTAGTGAATTCCACCAGACTGCCAACACAATTGTGCATGTTGTGCAACTGTTACTATCGCCCGTTTAATTCTACGTTTTATGTGAAATGACCTTTAGTTCTCATCTACACTCTACTCGCTCATCTATTCACCTCTCTCTGCTACTCGTCTATTCATCTAATACTCTCATCTCTTTCTTGTACTCTCTATTGGCCATTTGATTGATTGTCTAAAGATAAACAATATAACTAATGCCTGGCAATATATAGGGCCTGCTCAGGTCCTGGGATGTGCGCCCAAAAGTGCTATTTGCCCGCGAGAGTTAAATGACCAGAGTGTTTGGCATTACAGTCAAGTGCTATCTCTCGACTATCTAAATGACAATCAAAGTGCTATACTATACTCATTGTGCTATTTTTACACTTTGTGCTATTTGTGCTATGGCCATCCTGCTCTGTGCTATATTTGGGAACTTGTGCTATTTCAATCACGTGCTATCATGCTATCTCTTACATTACTTCACTCTCTCGCTTTATCATATAGTGACTCTGTTTTTAATACATTAATCATGTAAAGTAGCCCGCACTATGAGAAATAAATCCTACTGGGTGTTGTTGCTCACCCTACATTATTTGTCATTGTGTCTCAGGTGAGGTTGAGGAGAATGAATACACTCACGAAGATGGGGAGGACTAGGAGTGATCTATGAGTGCTATGACATCACCAAGTTATCCTAGATGTCTTAGTATCTTTTTATTTCCAACTTATGTATTAGAGTCATTTGGGCCCTAGGTTATGGCTCTGAGTTAATTGATGTAATAGACATCAGTTGAAAATCAATAAAAGTTATTTGATTTCGTATTATTAATTGTCCAATGGTTATTGTCTATTCTACTCTCTATACTCACTTACTTGCAACTGCCTAATGTTCTGATATTCCATGTCGGGGCATGACAATTTTGTGGTATTAGAGCCTACGATATCCTTACTAGGATAATTAAGTCTAGGATGTTCTAGGACGGACTGCCTTAACACGTGTCTAAGTCAACTATCACACATATGTGAGATTTGGGTAGAACCCAGGGTTATGATCGAAAGATAATCACACAGGCACGAATTAAACTCTACATCAATGTCCTAATGACAAGTTATTTTGTAGGAAACTTAAGAAAACTAAGATGACGGCTGAACGTGCTCAAATGAGGGGCTGCAACAAACAATCCAAGAGCTCACTCGTGCGCTTCTGCAAGCGGCACAAGGAGGAGGAGGAAACTGCGGTGCAGGCAAGCTACATCATAACTTTAGGAGCTTGAACCCGCCTAAGTTCAGTGGTTCTATGGATCCGGATGAGGCCGAGCACTGGCTAAAGGAGATGGAAAGGATTTTCCGTGTCATGCAATGTGCAGCAGGAGACAAGCTGCTACTAGCTAGATTTCAATTAGGGAAGGATGCCCGCGCTTGGTGGGAGTCAGTGGAAGCTACCAGAGCAAATGGCCAGTTCACCTGGACTGAATTCAAAGAAGCTTTTAATTCCAAGTACTTCTCCGAGCGTGTGCAAGAGAAGAAGGCTACAGAGTTTGCTGCTCTTAAACAGAGGAGCCTGTCTGAAGCTGACTATGAAGCCCAGTTTTCAAGACTGGTAGATATGCTGAACACTTGGTGAATATAGAAAAGTTGAAGGCTAGGCATTTCCTCAATGGCCTTAAGCCTCAGTGTGACGGACCAGGGTATTTATGCCCAATAAGGTTCCATATCTAGATCCGCCTCCTGCGAACGGACCGAAGTCTCGCAAGGGATATCTTACACACGTGTCCAGTATGAATATAAAAGACAACTACACAGTATAAGACACAAGATAGTACATGTTCTCATACCCGCATATAACATTTACAATTGTCCCATTACATTATTACATGTCCAATTAAAAAGTACAACTACCTGGGGCATACCCCGAGGGAGCAAAAGCTCACACAAACTAACTACTACACTACTGCTGGTGGTACAAGTCTGCCACAACCTCTCCACAAGCCGAAGCAACGGTAAGCCCTGAAAAGAACTGTAGGGAGTGAGCCTCAACAAGTCACAGGCTCAGTAGGGGCTACCCAAACAACAACAAAACTACGGATACCTCAACCCCAGAGTGTCTCATTGGTAACACCAATAGCCAAACCATTTCATGCTCACAAAAATTGAATTTAAGCTGCAATTAAATATAAACACCTTAATCAAACATAATCTCGGAAGGTAAGAAGAATCAACAGGACTAGTTTCGCATCACTAGTCCACACAACAACTGAAACGCCTAAGCCTTAAGCCTCACAGGCAAACCATAATAAACTAGTCTCCTACGCTTTAAGCCACTCAGGCAAGTCACTGCCTAGGCTGCAAGCTTCCAAGCAACCTCAACCTCGTGGGTAATAGGACAGTCAACCAAGTGCTGGTCCATTAAACCCAAACCCACGATATATCAGAAGCTACACACACAAGCTAACATGATCGGCTACAGTGGGCCAATCCATCACATACTAAAACCATAATCGAAAGCTTACGTAAAAAAAAAAGGTGAAACACCACAAGTGGAAGGTCCCATCACACGGCCTCCACGGAGCACAGCTCCACCAAACCACAGTATGCCTAGGCCACAAGCCTCATCGGCAAATTACCCACAAGGTAACAGGATAGGCAACCACAAGCCATTCATTTCACAATAAACCATAACAAGACTTACTTAAAACGGATAAAATACAACAGGTGGCAGGTCAATCCATAAGACCTCCACAGAAACAGAGTATTACCTCAATACCTAGAAAAGTTGTGTACACTATAAAACCACAAAGCAACCCAGAAAGGGTACTGGTACCTACTACCCTGAGGTACAACAACACAACACCCGTACGACGGTAAAAGTATGTGATAAACACCACACAGAACCACAACTTTACTGTGCCATCACTTAGACACAACATTACAGGTGAAACCTTAACCGCGAGTCACACAAGCCACAACAGAGCCAGCAAAGCACGAGTCAGAAAGAACGACACCACCACACGGGAATGAACTACTGGCTGATCAGGCCAGTATCCAACCCGGACAACACAACACACGAACAACCTCTCAGTCTCGCAGTCACGGACGAAAGGTCCAACTGCAGCTCCACGAGAACAAGTCAAACAACTGTTGAGAGCAACCAACACCACACCTGCAGACACACAACTGCAAGTCCATGCCTGGAACCTCTAGGGTCTCTGGCCGGAGCACCCTAAAGTGAGGCACTGGAAAATAGGACTCACTGGGGACCAGTGACGTCTATTGGTGTCCGTACCCCTAACTATGAGCCCGCTACAAGCGACTAAAAATACGCTCTGGGAAGTCGCTGTCCCACTGCCGTCTTTCCCTCATCCAGACGTACAACTCAACTCAGGAGTGAGGGTGTCCAAGGAAGACACACAGACCTCGACGGTACCACACTGTACCGGGACAAAACCCGGGCACAACAAACATAACGTGCTTGGCTCACAAGAACCTGGGGTACCCGACTAGAGAGGCATTCAGGAATAGGCGCCGACCACCACACTCGGAAAGCTCAAACCACGGTATATACACAAACACTTTCTATTACCATTACGGTACATATGTTAGGAATAGCTTGTCCCAGTCACCCTGTGACTTACAAGCTATCGTACTAATCACCACACATAAACCATATTAATAATACCACCACAGCCTGTCATCAGTCACCTTGTGACCTCCACTGCCACACTAAACATAGTACACGATAATCACGTAATAACCATACTTATACTTTACTAATTTTCCATCGAGGATAACTTATAAAGATCTAAAGGATCACGGCTAGGTTCAAACGTGAACCTCACTACCACAACACCATAGACTAACACAATAATTAAGATACAATAAACACAATACGTACGATGTGCCATACACCACAACCATATGCACGACATCCAAATTACGTAAACACCATGTAATTATATAAATAACACATTAGCCACCTAATACCAGCCCACCTTGTGAGCAACACAGCTTCGTGAGCGTGACAAGTGCACTAGCTCCACCTGTCATTGCCATGCACACATATACCCACTAACAAGATATTCAAAAACAGAAAGCATGCATAACGGGACCTCTCAGCTGAGGTCGCGACAAGGGGCAAGGTCGCCTTCAGAACGCGACGCCCCGACATGCCGCGTTCAAACCGTGAATTCGACGGATCGAGCTGTCGCGTTATCACCGACCCCAAGGCTGTCGCCCTTCACAGGCGCAAACCCTAATCCGGGAGAAACTCCTCGGATCACCATTCCAGAACATTCAAACACGATTAATTCACGTTTTCCATGCTTTAATGGATACCCTCGCATGGTATCTACAGTTTTTCAAAGCAATAAATTGAACTGACATGCAATTCACACACAATAAGGTGTACACACCCTACCTTCGCGAAGACGCAAAAACCGAGATCTCTCGGCATTTCCCCAACTCCACGCGACGTCCTTGCGCGAGAACACGCCCCACACATCTCTAGAACCTCAAACAGCCCGAAGGAACCCCGCAGCAGCTCCCCTTGGTCGAGCAGAGCTTGTGAGAGCACTGTTCGGCCAGGGTTCTTTAAAAATGCACTGCAGTTGGGAACGCGACGTAGCCCTACGTCGCAACCTGAATGCGACGTAGCAGCCATCACCTTCACAAGCCCGACTCACAGCCCCCCACGCGCGACGCGTGGCACGCATGCAGACGTCGACCCAAACAGCGGCAACAGGAACGCGACCATCAGGGTTGTCGCATTCAGAACGCGACGCACACCCCTGTCGCGTTCACAGGAAGAAAACCTGTGAGCGCTTTGGGCCCAATCTGGGCAGCCCCCAAGCCTCACAACGTTGCGTAAACACCTGAAACACGCACTAATGGGCCACACATTGGCCACTAAACCCACTAACAGGGATCGCAATGATCCGAAAAACGCGCGATTTACATTATTATCACCTAAAAAAGGAATGTCATCCTCGACATGCAAAGCAAATCACACAAACCGGATTATCACCTAGAAAGAACAAATCGTATATAAAGCAAGTAGGATACGCTTCCTTTGTTTCTTTCTCTTTAATCATCTGCGCTAACTGATCCTCTGTTCATTCCCATGTTTGTTCTGCCTTTCCTTTCTTTTTAATTCATTCCACAACTGCCTTATTCTATAATTTCAATCTACTATTTCCTTACCTTTTATCCGTAGGCGATTCTATCTTGCTGGTGGCGCTTTATCTCCTTGGACTGAACCTACTTTCATATTTTTCTGGTTGTTTTTGCAACCTTTCTTTCGGGACCCCTTTACCTTTCTCGAGTATCTTACACTGTAATAGTTTACCATGCTATATTCTTCCAATTCTTGAATTTTTCCGGTGATTTTATTTTTCTATTTATCATTGCTTACTGTTACCCTACCTTATCTTATTTACATTCACAACTGTCATTTTTTTTTTTCAAAGAAAACCAATCACCATCTTTGAATTTCCTGCCCTTTTCATATTATTCTGCCCATACCGCTTTAGATTAAAAGCCATAATAACCCTTGTTCCTTTATTCGCTACACAAAACTTTATACTTTCTCGTTATTCAAGTAAACATTGAACAATCTATGATAATTAAATCTTTCTTGCTTCCGCTTCGCTGTGCTACTCTGATCACACTGAACACTTTTGCAAATATTCTACAATTTTTGTTCTCATTATTACTTTCATTACTTTCTTCTAGCTTCACTGTATTCATTTCTAACTTTACTGCTTCTCAATCATCTTATTCAATTAATTCATGCTAAAAATATTACTGCAATTTCTCACCTGCCTAACCGCTATTGACATGTTGAATTCTTCATACCTTTCTTGCTTTACTCTGACATTCTCTGGCTAATCTCATAATTTTATTGCATAACCTTTCCAAATATTCTTTAGTTAGTTCTTTTCTGCTCTTGCATGAAACTCTAGAATATCTTAAAACAGTCCATTTCTACTCTATTGAATCATTTCTTTGCACCGATATACAAACTCTAGCTGACCTTTCCTTTCCTGACTCATCTAATTTTATTCACATCATCATTCACTAAATCTTCTTTTCTCTGGTCCATATTTCTTTTTTATCTAAACTGCCAATCATCTAATCATACCTCTTTCCGCAAATACTTCTCTTATTCCATTAAATGCTCTTTTCTCAAATAACATAAATATCACAATCTACCTTGTTGTTTCTCTCAACTCAATATTTATTAACTACTTCTCCATTAATGCGCTTCTTTGCATTGTATTTCATTTGCCTTAAACTCATTCCAATATACTTAACTTTATTTTGATTTTTCCTCAAACTGCTCATAGTTACTAACTTTCACTGCTCTTATCTTAAGCACAACAATCTTTATTAACTCTCTCTGAAGAATTCCTCATAATCTGCCATTCAACCACTAAATATTTTTCCTTATGCGATTCTTAGAAAATCTCTTTGCACACTGATTCTTCTTTTCTTTATTTCTTTATTCAACTGATCCTTTCTGTACATATTATACATATCAAACTTCATATTACCATCATTATTCTAACAACACTTTTTCTCAAATTTCTGATCTCAGGCATATTTAATCTATCTGCCATAAACCACTGCTCCCTTCTGTACTAGTACTTTTTTTTAAAGCTAATCTGCCTTATTTAATCATGCCAAATTTTTCATAACACAAATGAAATCTTAGTCATACTGTTTCTTGATATCATCTGACTCAGATCTCTGATGCCACAATACCTCTACTGAGGTACTCAACTATATTTTGCATATTTAATCACTTCTAACACACGCACTGACCTGTTCTCATCACCTGTTACCATATATCTGTCTCTGCTAACTCTGTATTTCATTATAACTTACTTACTGAATTCCATATCCAAACTTGTTAATCTCCTCAATTCCTTTAACTGCGAATCTTTAACAACCAAACTGATCTATCACAAACCAGCATGCTGTATAATCACATAGATTATACCACCTCTAATCACATCACTTTCAATAACTGCTACAACTAAATTTCTCAACACAAAACGTGTTTTATAGAACAAAAACTCAGATAAATACTATCTTAACCACACAAAACCGCAGACTTACTACCAGCAGTGGACATTAATCCATGTAATGGGACATTGTACTCTCAATGTCTTTTCATATTCTAACTAGACATTGACGGACTAGGGTATTTATGCCCAATAGGCTCCATATCTAGATCCGCCTCCTGCGAACGGACCGAAGTCTCGCAGGGATATCTTACACACGTGTCCAGTAAGAATATAAGAAAACTACACAGTATAGACACAAGAAAGCACATGTGCTCATATCTGCATATAACAATTTACAACTGTCCCATTACATTATTACATGTCCAATTAAAAAGTACAACTACTACCTGCGGCATACCCCGAGGGAGCACAGCTCACACAACTAACTACTACACTACTGCTGGTGGTACAAGTCTGCCACAACTCTCCACAAGCCGAACCAATGGTAATCCCTGAAAAGAACGGTAGGGGAGTGAGCCTCAACAAGTCACATGCTCAGTAGGGGTTAGCCGAACACAACACAACTAAACGGATACCTCAACCCCAGAGGGTCTCATTGGTAACACCAATAGCCAAACCATTTCATGCTCACAACAATTGAATTTAAGCTGTATTAAATATAAACACCTTAATCAACATAATCTCAGAAGGTAAGAAGAATCAACAGGACTAGTTTTTGCATCACTAGTCCACACAACAACTGAAACGCCTAAGCCTTAAGCCTCACAGGTAACCATAATACCAACTGGTCGCCTACGCTTTAAGCCATACAAGCAGGTCACTGCCTAGGCTGCAAGCTTCCCAGGCGAACCTCAACCTCGTGGGTAATAGGACAGTCAACCAAGTGATGGTCCATTAAACCCCAACCCACGATATATCCAAAGCTACACACACAAGGTAACATGATTGGCTACAGCGGGCCAATCCATCACATACTAAAACCATAATCGAAAGCTTACCTAAAATAAAAGTGAAACACCACAAGTGGAAGGTCCCATCACACGGCCTCCACGGAGCACAGCTCCACAAACACCGTACGCCTAGGCCACTACCCTCATCGCAAATTACCCACAAGGGTAACAGGATTGGCAACCACAGCCAATTCATTTCACAATAAACCATAAACAAAGACTTACTTAAAACAGATAAAATACAACAGGTGGCAGGTCAATCCATAAGACCTCCACAGAAACAAGAGGATTACCTCAATACCTAGAAAGTTGTGTACACTATAAACCACAAGCCAACCCACAAAGGGTACTGGTACCTACTACCCTGAAGAAACAATAACACAAACACCCGTATGAAGGGTACAAGTAGGTGATAACACACATAGAACCACAACTTTACTGTGCATCACTTATACACCACATTACAGGTGAAACTTAACAGGCGAGTCACACAAACCACAACCAGAGCCAGCAAAGCACGAGTCAGAAGAACGACGCCACCACACAAGAATGAACTACTGCTGACAGGCTAGTATCCAACCCGGACAACACAACACAAGAACCACCTCTCAGTCTCGCAGTCACGGACGAAAGGTCCAACTGCCCCTCCACGAGAACAAGTCAAACACTGTGGAGACCAACCAACACCACACCTGCAGACACACAGCTGCAGGTCCACGCCTGGCACCTCTAGGGTCTCTGGCCGGAGCACCCTAAAGTGAGGCACTGGAAAACAGGAGTAGCTGGGGACCAGTGATGTCTGCTGGTGTCCCCCCCAACTACGAGCGCGCTACAAGCGACTAAATACAAGCTCTGGGAAGTCGCTGTCCCACTGCCGTCTTTCCTCAAGCCGAAGTACAACACACTTAGGAGTGAGGGTGTGCAGGAGGATGACACAGACCTCGACGGTACCACACTGTACTAGGACAAACCCCGGGCACAACAAACACAACGTGCCTAGCTCAAAAAGAACTGGGGTACCCGACTAGAGAGGCATTCCAGAATTGGTGCCGGACCACCACACTCGGCAAGCTCAAACCACGGTATGTACACAAACACTTTCTATTACCAATTACGGACATATGTTTGGAATAGCTTGTCCCAGTCACCCTGTGATTACAAGCTAACCTACACAATCACACACATAAACATATTAATAATAACCCACAGCTTGTCATCGGCATCTTGTGACCTCCACTGCCACCTAAACACAGTACCGATAATCACGTAAAACCATACTTATACTTATAATTTTCCATTGAGGATAACTTATAAAAGATCCTAAAGGATCAAGGCTAGTTCAAACGTGAACCTCACTGCCACACAACACCACAGACTAACACAAAATTAAGCTACAATAAACACAATAACTTACGATGTGCCATACACACACAAACCATATGCACGACATCCCAATCACGTAAACACCATGCTAATTATAAAATAACACATTGGCCACGTAAACCCAGCCCACCTTATGAGCATGACAATTGCACTGGATCCACCTATCATTTCCATGCACACATATACTACTAACCGGATATTCAAATACAGAAAGCATGCATAACGGGACCTCTCAGCTGAGGTCGCGACAAGGGGCAAGGTCGCCTTCAGAACGCGACGCCCCGACATGCTGCGTTCAAACCATGAACACGACTGACGAGCTGTCGTGTTAACAACGCGACGCCCAGAGTGTCGCCTTCACAGGCGCAAACCCTAATCTGGGAGAAACTCCTCGGATCACCATTCCAGAACATTCAAACCACGATTAATTCACATTTTCCATGATTTACTATATACCCTAGCATTGTATCTACAATTTTCAAAGCAATACACGAGCTAACATGCGATTCACAACAAAACAAGGTAGTACACCCTACCTTCGAAGAACGCAAAAACTAGAGATCTCTCGGCATTTCCCCCGCCCCACGCGACGTCCTCGCGGCGAGAAAACGCCCCCACATCTCCAGAACCTCGAGCCGCCCGAAGGAACCCCGCAGCAGCTCCCCCTGGTCGAGCAGAGCTTGTGTAGCACTATTTTGCCAGGGTTCTTTAAAAACACACTGCGGTTGGGAACGCAACGTAGCCCTACGTCGCAACCTAAACGTGATGTAGAGGCCGTCGCCTTCACAAGCCCGACGTCAGCAAGCCGCCCACGCGCGACGCGTGGCGCGCATGCAGACGTCGACCCAAACAGCAGCAACAGGAACGCGACCACCAGGGCTGTCGCGTTCAGAACGCGACGCACACCCCTGTCGCGTTCACAGGCAGAAACCTGTGAGTGCTTTGGGCCCAATCTGGCGGCCCACCAAGCTTACAATGTGCGTAAACACTGAACAAATGCACTAATGTGCCACACATTAGCCACCAAACCCACTAAGCAGGGATCTGCAAAGATCTGAAAAACGCGCTATGTTACACTCAGTATATTACTCAACTGGCCCCTCTCGACATTCAAACATACTCCGAGATGGTAAAGAAGCTCAACTACTGGAAGATGCGACGGACTTCACGGATCGTATCAAAAATTAATTCGTGAAGAAATAACTGACAACAGGATTATCACCTGCCAATCTACTAATGGCAAGAACGTCCTTTCAATATCACGGACGGACCCAGTCAGGAAAGGAAACCCAAGGTCTTCATAACCAATACTCCCGAAAAAGTAGCTGTAAGCATTGTGACAAGCCAGGTCACACCGCTAACGAATGTTGGAGAATGTCGACGCATGTCTATGCTGTGGAAGCCGCGAGCACCGTATCCCCGAGTGCCCGCTATTGAAGAAAAATGAGAGCGCACTAATGTGCCAAAGAAACAGGAAGATTGCAAGCCCTACATGAGGAAGAGCCTACCGAAGAAGGTGGCGTGGTGGAAGGTACACTGCAAGTTTTCTCCCTATCGCATTTGTTTTATTTGATACTAGGGCAACCCATTCATTTATATCTCAGACTTTCCTAATCTTTGAATGTTAAACCTAATCTATGGGGTGTGAATTCTCTGTCACAACACCACTGGAGAAAAGG
>CM024756.1:76587705-76796871 GCA_014218235.1 Colocasia esculenta
GCCCACACTCAGGCTGCACTCCAGGCCCAGTTGGAGGCTCAGGTTAGAATAATAAGATAAAGTAGTCTGTATTTTAAATGCATGATTGTTATGTTATATGTGTTAATTTTGTTGCTTGTTGTAGCAGGCTCAGGTACCAGTTCCCCAGGCTGACCATGGTGGACCCTCCATCATGGAAAGGTTCAAGAGGATGTCGCCACCTTCTTTTAAGGGGGAGAGCGATCCATTATTAGCTGAGAACTGGATGAGGGAGATTGAGAAGATCTTCCGGGCCATTAGGTGCGCTGAGGATGACAAGGTCACTTTAGCCACCTATATGCTACAGGTATGTGTAATCTAATCTATGGTTATTACTTTAAGTATAAATTATGTTGGTTAGTTCTCATGGATGGTTTTGGCAGGAGCGAGCCGATGTATGGTGGTCCTCGTTGTTACGTACTCGGTTCGAGGATGGTGCCGTGGAAGTCGGATGGGATGAGTTCGTGAGGCTTTTCCGAGCCAAGTTTGTTCCGGAGCACATCCAGGACAAGATGGAGCAGGAGTTCCTCTCGTTGACTCAGGGCTCCATGACCGTGCTGGAGTACGAGGCCAGGTTTGCCGAGCTATCAAAGTACGCCCCTCATATTGTAGCTGATGAGCGCAGGAAGGCGAAGAAATTCGTGATGGGTCTGAAACCATCACTGAGGACGAGGTTGGTGGCTTTCGACCATCGTACTCTCGAGCAGGCGCTCAGCGCGGCATGTCGTCAGGAAGGGGAGATGGAGCAGTATCTGGAGGAGAAGAAGGCTTCTCAAAAGAGGCCAGCAGCTCCTTTCCAGAGGCAGGAGAGGAAGAAGGCGACTTTCCAGTCACCGCAGCGTCCTGTGGCATCAGGCAGTGGTCAGGTATCCTCTCAACGTTCCCCTAGTGGTAAGAAGGAGTGTCCTCATTGCGGGAGGGCACATGGCGGTTCGGAGTGTTGGCTGGTAGCAGGAAAGTGCTTAAAGTGCGGGAGCAGTGATCATAAGATTAAGGATTGTCCGAGGCTTCAGCAGGGAGCCCAGCGGGGGCCAGCCCCAGTAGCAGCAGCAGCAGCGCCAGCGACAGGACGACCAGGGAGACCTCGAGCCCCAGCTCGAGTGTTTGCGTTAGCTCGTGAGGATGCCGAGCAGGCAGATCATGTCACCGAAGGTACAGTTTTGTTCTTAGGTGTGCATGCTCGGGTTTTGTTCGATACGGGTGCTACTCACTCGTTCATTTCCGAGCGTTTTGCTAGGCAGTTAGCTTTAGAGTCAGGGTTAGAGTCTGAGGATTTAGAAGTCCCTTTGTCTGTGCATACACCTGCGGGTACGGTATCGACTAGGAAGTGTATTCCGTCTTTACCGGTGTGCATTGAGGATAGAGTCCTAGAAGGGTGTTTCTTCTTGCTTAAGATGAAGGACTATGATGCTATTCTTGGTCTGGATTGGCTAGAGGAGCACTATGCATTGGTAGATTGCCGTGGGAAGAAGATTGTTTTCCGCATTCCTGGTGAGGATGAATTTTTCATCCTTTGCCGAGGAACTTAGCAGGAAAGTTTGTCATCTCGGCCATGAGGGCAATGAGAATGGTGAACAAGGGTTGTGACGCTTTTCTTGCCAGTGTGGTTTTAATACCCAAGGCTGATGAGTCACTTACTCTTGCCGAGATAGATGTAGTGCAGGATTTTCCAGATGTCTTTCCTGATGATTTATCTGGATTGCCACCAGCTAGAGAGATAGAGTTCACTCTAGAGTTGCTTCCAGGCATCTCTCCTATCTCGAAGGCACCTTATCGGATGGCACCTGCGGAATTAGCTGAGTTAAGGAAGCAGTTGCAGGATTTGTTAGATAAGGGATTTATTCGCCCTAGCGTTTCCCCTTGGGGCGCACCTGTCTTATTCGTGAAGAAGAAGGATGGGTCACTTCGGTTATGCATTGATTATAGAAAGCTAAACCAGGTGACGGTAAAGAACAGGTATCCCTTACCTCGGATTGATGATTTGTTTGACCAGCTACAGAATGCATCGGTCTTTTCTAAGATTGATTTGCGTTCTGGCTATCATCAGTTGAGGATTAGGAGTGAGGATGTGTCCAAGACGGCATTTAGAACCCGTTATGGACATTATGAGTTTTTGGTCCTTCCGTTTGGTCTAACCAACGCCCCTGCAGCGTTCATGGATCTCATGAACAGGGTGTTTAGACCCTATCTAGATAGTTTTGTTGTAGTCTTCATTGATGACGTGCTGGTCTACTCTCCAGATGAGGCCACACATCGTCAGCATTTGAGGATAGTGTTAGAGGTTCTCCGTGAGCACAAGCTGTATGCAAAATTCAGCAAGTGCGATTTTTGGATGCGCGAGGTTCATTTCCTTGGGCATGTTATCTCCGGTGCTGGTGTAGCAGTGGACCCAGCGAAAGTCCAAGCTGTTATGGATTGGGAGAGTCCCAAGACTCCTTCGGAGATTCGGAGTTTTCTTGGTCTGGCGGGTTACTATCGGCGTTTTATTGAGGGATTTTCATCCATCGCCGCTCCATTGACTCAGCTGACCAGGAAGGGAGTGAAGTTTGTCTGGTCCGAGGAGTGTGAGAGTAGTTTTCAATTATTGAAGACTAAACTCACATCGGCCCCTGTGTTAGTTCTACCGAGCGGTGTAGAGGATTTTGCTATCTACACGGATGCATCTCGGATTGGTCTTGGCTGTGTGTTGATGCAGCAAGGAAGGGTAGTAGCATATGCTTCGAGACAATTGAAGGAGCATGAGCGAAACTATCCAACTCATGATCTTGAGCTTGCGGCAGTGGTTCATGCACTGAAGATCTGGAGGCACTATCTTTATGGTGTCAGATTTGAGGTGTTCACTGATCACAAGAGCCTAAAGTATCTTTTCTCCCAAAAAGAATTAAACCTTAGGCAGAGAAGATGGATTGAGTTCCTGAAGGACTATGACTTCGATCTCCAGTATCATCCTGGAAAGGCGAATGTCGTAGCAGATGCCCTTAGTAGAAAGAGGTCGTCTCTCCAGCAGGACTGGAAGATGTTGGAGGATGCAGCGTGTTCGATGACCGAGTTGGAGCCATTGTTATGCCGAGCTTTTGTGGCTCAGCTGTCCATTAGGTCATCGGTGTTAGATGAAGTGATAGAGCATCAGAAAGCCGACCCTAGACTCCAAGAGTTAGTGGGCAAAGCGGGTATTGCTCGTGATGAGGATGGTGTGATTAGATTCCATCATCGTGTCTGTGTTCCAGATGTTGTAGATGTTCGTGAGCATGTTTTAGCAGAAGCTCATAGATCTAGATTCTCTATTCATCCGGGTAACACTAAGATGTACCAGGATTTAAAGAGATCGTTTTGGTGGTCTGGCATGAAGAAGGATGTAGCCGAGTTTGTGTCTAGATGTCTAGTATGCCAGCAAGTGAAGGCCGAGCGGCAGCGACCATCTGGTCTTATGCAGAAGATGGAGATCCCAGTTTGGAAGTGGGAAGCTGTCACTATGGATTTTGTTACGGGTTTGCCTCGATCTAGACGAGGTAATGACTCGATTTGGGTAGTGGTAGATCGATTCTCGAAGACTGCGCATTTCTTGCCTATGAAGAAGAAGCAGTCAGTAGAGAGTTTAGCTAGACTGTATGTTAGTAGTATTATTAGATTGCATGGAGTACCGAAGTCTATTATTTCGGATCGAGATCCGAGATTTACTTCGAGGCTATGGAAGGGTCTTCAGGATGCGTTAGGTTCGGAGCTGAAGCTCAGTTCAGCATTTCATCCCCAGACAGATGGACAGTCCGAGAGGACTATCCAGACGCTTGAGGATATGTTGAGGGCTTGTGTGCTGGATTGGAAGGATGATTGGGAGCGCCATTTACCTCTAGTGGAGTTTGCATATAACAACAGTTTTCATGCGAGCATTGGCATGGCTCCATTTGAGGCTTTATATGGTAGGCCTTGCAGATCTCCTTTGTTGGGAGGAGACCGGTGATAGGCAGTTGATCGGTCCGGAGTTAGTTCAGGAGACTTCGGATAAGGTCCAGCTCATTAGGAAGAGACTTGTTGCGGCACAGGATAGGCAGAAGAGTTATGCCGACAACAGGAGAAAGGATCTAGAGTTCGAGGTAGGTGAGCATGTCTTTTTGAAGATTTCGCCTACGCGAGGTGTAGTTAGATTTGGCAGGCATAGTAAGTTGAGCCCTAGGTTCATTGGCCCGTATGAGATTCTCCGACGATTGGGCAACGTGGCATATGAGCTAGCTTTACCTCCAGCTTTGGCTAGCGTTCATCCTGTTTTTCACGTATCTATGCTCAGGAAGTATGTCAGAGATCCGTCTCATGTTATTAGCCATGAGCCAGTGGAGATCCAGCCAGATCTTTCTTATGTAGAGCAACCGTAGCTATTCTTGATCGGAAGGTTCAACATCTCCGAAACAAGAGCATTGCGTCAGTAAAGGTCTTATGGCGTAACTTCTCGCGAGAGGAGGCTACTTGGGAGCTTGAGGATGCAATGAAAAAGAAATATCCTCAGTTGTTTGAGTAGTGTCAGTCTAACTTCGAGGACGAAGTTTCTTTAAGGGGGAGAGGGTGTAAGGCCCTTGATTTTCACCTTGTTTGTTAAGTATATGTATGTGTGTATAAGTGTATACTATTGATGTATGATTATTGTGTATAAGTATTTATTGATATAAATTGTATGAATTAGTATTATTGAAATGTACATAGTATATTCAAGTACATATATGTATATATATATATATATATATATATATATATATATATATATTGTGTGTAGTATTATAAATTTGCATAATTAAAGTGAGTTTTGTCGGCCAGTCGGCGTCCACATCGGCTGACGCTGACCATGGGTAGGCGGCAATATCGATGGACGCCCATTTTTGGATAGGCGACCATGGATATGGACGCCAATATCCCAGATCTGTTACGTTTTCAGATCCGGAAACGCCTCCGGAAATTTAGCCTCTTGTTTGGGAAACCCTTCCCAACGGCTCTGAGACTTGCCCTTTAACCGATCCGACCCCCAACCCTTTATAATATCCAATTTTCGGCCAGATCCATCCCTTTGGCTCTTGGGTCAAAAACCTATCTTTTCTGTGCAAAAACCCTAACTTGAACCTGAAAGATCCGGCTTCGGGAGGCTTCGTCTGGCGATCTACATCAACTGGTGTCGACCTTGAACATCCGGGAACGACTCCCCACGCTGGTGTGCTGTGAAGATCAACAGAAGATCCGAAGAAGGAGGGATTTGGAGACTCTTTGGCACAGGCCGAGGAGGGCTTCTCCGGCTTAAATCGTCGTTGGTAGATTTTACAGAAGGCAAGTACCCCATACACATTAACCCTACATGTGTCTAGTATGTCCCAGGATTTTCTCAGATTTTTCTCGTGTCCTGGAACCCCCTTTCAAGTGATTTATTGGCTTTCAGTCTGTGTTCTGCAGACAGGATATTAACGGCAAGATCCCTTGCCGCTAATATCATGTGTTGGCGGCATCATCTAATGCCGTTAACCTATAGACGGCCACCCCTTGCCGTCGAGTTCTTCAGACTGCAACAGTGAGCAAGTCTGTCCTTATATGAACTAATTTTCGAGTTTTTCCGCATGAGGATATACGGTAAATTTTATATAATATGTAAATATATATGTTCGGATGTACTGTAAGTTATTGTGCATTTTTGAATTTTCACTAATTATTAGAATTTTTGGAATGTGTTACCAATAGAATGTTAATCTTGGAAAATGTCGTTTATGAAATATGTGTAGAAATTAACTGTCATAGATTTTCTGTACATTGTTCATAAGATCTGATGCATGATATAAAAATTTGAGTAATTTATATCTGTGTAATTTATTAAATTTTCTGAACCGAAAAATAGTTAATATGTCTACTCAATGTAGAAAAGTTAAGAATCATGCGAAACTAGTTAAATCCCTGAAATTTGTGATAAAATTTGTACTGTCAGTATTCATGTATGAAATAAATTATGAATCCGAATAATGAAAAATTGTATCAGTTTGACTATTTTTACAGTTGATATCATCACTGTTAGAATTTTCAGAAAATATGTGTAACTCAGAAAAATGCAAATTTTGGTATGCATGATGGTTAAACTGTGATGGATTTCTGGTTAAATTTCTGTACTGAACAGATGACAGTAGCTATATAAACTGTTTTATGTTAGATATTAATAATTAATACATGCTAATATGATAAATGTTTAATTCTGCAAAAATTTCAGCATGATTAGGATTGTTGTAAAAATCTGATTAATACTGAAAACAGTAGTACCATGCTAGGTAATACTGAAGAATGAAATGTGTGAACATGAGATGAATGTGTGATTATTTTGTGTTTAGAATGTGTTGAAATTGAGAAAATGTATTAATGTGCCAATGTGTGACACTGCTACCTTAGAGGGCTGTGGAACTGTACTGTGGTAAAGTCCCCACGGGAAAGTTCAAAGTGTGTGATGTCCCATGGGCATTGGGATTAAATCCTGGAGGCGAACAAGTATCGCTGGTTAGGGTGGAGAGTGCTTCTCCCGGTTCTGCGCAGTAACTAAGATTAATCACTGGAATGCCTAGGTGATTGATATGTGATGTGATTAGTGTGTGTCCTTCTAAAGTGGTTTGGGCTATGTGTCACGGCATTAAGTGAAAGTGAAAATGTGTTTAAGTGAAAGAAATGTGTAAATTGTGAACCTGTGTAAGTGAATATGTGTTCATAAAATTTTATGAAAGCATGCAAAATGATAAGTTTCTTGTGAATGTGACATGATAGTAGTAAAACAGCAGCTTTTCACTAATATAAATGTGTTAACCATGTGTACAATTGTCTTAGAATTCATGTTAAATTAGTTGTTATGAAATGTGTAAATATTGTGTAAAATGATCAACATGTGGCTTATGAATGAAATCAGTTTAGCATAGTGAAAAGTGTAGAAAGCATGTGATAGGATTTGCTTATTGTATATAAAAACCAAATCCTCTGTGAAAAATGTGTAGAAATCATGAATAGACTTTTATTTGAGAATTGTCACTTCCATGCATTATGTGTAAATGATGTAGCTTAAGAGTATGGATATTACTTGATGCATGTATGTTTAGTGTGCTGGTGTTACTTGTTGAGTTCTTTTGAACTCATTCTTGCTTCGGCGTACAGGTGCAGACGTTTCTACTTCTTCCGAGGAGATCGTTAGGAGCGACTCGGAGCGAGAGTAGGAGATATTGTTGTGGAGTTAGCATTGAAATTTTCATTTCTTCATAGTATGTAATAAAGACTCTGCGTAGTCTCTTGTGGACAATGTATTTATTTTATTTCAGTTATGGAAAATTAGCTCTCTTTCTTTCTATACGGACTGTGAATAGAATGTGGATGATGGAATAAAATTTCTTTTCAGTTCTTTAAATTCCGCTGTCATGAGATATATTATATTTGTGTATGTTTCAGCCTATCGTACTAGTGTTGGGTAAATGTCCCACTGTAGTGATACCTTTTATATCGACGTGGGTTGGTGGAACCGTACCGATATGAGAGGGTCGTTACAGAGATTGGTATCAGAGAATCAGGCTGAAATTGTACATAAATATGCATATACCATCATCTTCATTGTATACTAAGTCAGTGTAGATTGTCCACATAGATAAGTAATTAGTTAGAAATTAGATAGTTTAGTTCTAAATGGTGATTAATCTGTTTTACAGGTTATGGCTTCGCGTGGTAGGCGTGGTGTTCCTGCTCGTGATGGCGAGCAGAGGAGAGATGAGCCTCGGCGTGAGGATCAGGGTGAGCAGCAGGCCCCTGCACCCCAGGGTCCTGTACTTCCTCCACCGCCACCAGTAGACTATGGAGTTTTCATGCAGGGTTTGGTGCAGGCCATGCAAACGCAGGCCCACACTCAGGCTGCACTCCAGGCCCAGTTGGAGGCTCAGGTTAGAATAATAAGATAAAGTAGTCTGTATTTTAAATGCATGATTGTTATGTTATATGTGTTAATTTTGTTGCTTGTTGTAGCAGGCTCAGGTACCAGTTCCCCAGGCTGACCATGGTGGACCCTCCATCATGGAAAGGTTCAAGAGGATGTCGCCACCTCTTTTAAGGGGGAGAGCGATCCATTATTAGCTGAGAACTGGATGAGGGAGATTGAGAAGATCTTCCGGGCCATTAGGTGCGCTGAGGATGACAAGGTCACTTTAGCCACCTATATGCTACAGGTATGTGTAATCTAAGCTATTGGTTATTACTTTAAGTATAAATTATGTTGGTTAGTTCTCATGGATGGTTTTGGCAGGAGCGAGCCGATGTATGGTGGTCCTCGTTGTTACGTACTCGGTTCGAGGATGGTGCCGTGGAAGTCGGATGGGATGAGTTCGTGAGGCTCTTCCGAGCCAAGTTTGTTCCGGAGCACATCCAGGACAAGATGGAGCAGGAGTTCCTCTCGTTGACTCAGGGCTCCATGACCGTGCTGGAGTACGAGGCCAGGTTTGCCGAGCTATCAAAGTACGCCCCTCATATTGTAGCTGATGAGCGCAGGAAGGCGAAGAAATTCGTGATGGGTCTGAAACCATCACTGAGGACGAGGTTGGTGGCTTTCGACCATCGTACTCTCGAGCAGGCGCTCAGCGCGGCATGTCGTCAGGAAGGGGAGATGGAGCAGTACCTGGAGGAGAAGAAGGCTTCTCAAAAGAGGCCAGCAGCTCCTTTCCAGAGGCAGGAGAGGAAGAAGGCGACTTTCCAGTCACCGCAGCGTCCTGTGGCATCAGGCAGTGGTCAGGTATCCTCTCAACGTTCCCCTAGTGGTAAGAAGGAGTGTCCTCATTGCGGGAGGGCACATGGCGGTTCGGAGTGTTGGCTGGTAGCAGGAAAGTGCTTAAAGTGCGGGAGCAGTGATCATAAGATTAAGGATTGTCCGAGGCTTCAGCAGGGAGCCCAGCGGGGGCCAGCCCCAGTAGCAGCAGCAGCAGCGCCAGCGACAGGACGACCAGGGAGACCTCGAGCCCCAGCTCGAGTGTTTGCGTTAGCTCGTGAGGATGCCGAGCAGGCAGATCATGTCACCGAAGGTACAGTTTTGTTCTTAGGTGTGCATGCTCGGGTTTTGTTCGATACGGGTGCTACTCACTCGTTCATTTCCGAGCGTTTTGCTAGGCAGTTAGCTTTAGAGTCAGGGTTAGAGTCTGAGGATTTAGAAGTCCCTTTGTCTGTGCATACACCTGCGGGTACGGTATCGACTAGGAAGTGTATTCCGTCTTTACCAGTGTGCATTGAGGATAGAGTCCTAGAAGGGTGTTTCTTCTTGCTTAAGATGAAGGACTATGATGCTATTCTTGGTCTGGATTGGCTAGAGGAGCACTATGCATTGGTAGATTGCCGTGGGAAGAAGATTGTTTTCCGCATTCCTGGTGAGGATGAATTTTCTCATCCTTTGCCGAGGAACTTAGCAGGAAAGTTTGTCATCTCGGCCATGAGGGCAATGAGAATGGTGAACAAGGGTTGTGACGCTTTTCTTGCCAGTGTGGTTTTAATACCCAAGGCTGATGAGTCACTTACTCTTGCCGAGATAGATGTAGTGCAGGATTTTCCAGATGTCTTTCCTGATGATTTATCTGGATTGCCACCAGCTAGAGAGATAGAGTTCACTCTAGAGTTGCTTCCAGGCATCTCTCCTATCTCGAAGGCACCTTATCGGATGGCACCTGCGGAATTAGCTGAGTTAAGGAAGCAGTTGCAGGATTTGTTAGATAAGGGATTTATTCGCCCTAGCGTTTCCCCTTGGGGCGCACCTGTCTTATTCGTGAAGAAGAAGGATGGGTCACTTCGGTTATGCATTGATTATAGAAAGCTAAACCAGGTGACGGTAAAGAACAGGTATCCCTTACCTCGGATTGATGATTTGTTTGACCAGCTACAGAATGCATCGGTCTTTTCTAAGATTGATTTGCGTTCTGGCTATCATCAGTTGAGGATTAGGAGTGAGGATGTGTCCAAGACGGCATTTAGAACCCGTTATGGACATTATGAGTTTTTGGTCCTTCCGTTTGGTCTAACCAACGCCCCTGCAGCGTTCATGGATCTCATGAACAGGGTGTTTAGACCCTATCTAGATAGTTTTGTTGTAGTCTTCATTGATGACGTGCTGGTCTACTCTCCAGATGAGGCCACACATCGTCAGCATTTGAGGATAGTGTTAGAGGTTCTCCGTGAGCACAAGCTGTATGCAAAATTCAGCAAGTGCGATTTTTGGATGCGCGAGGTTCATTTCCTTGGGCATGTTATCTCCGGTGCTGGTGTAGCAGTGGACCCAGCGAAAGTCCAAGCTGTTATGGATTGGGAGAGTCCCAAGACTCCTTCGGAGATTCGGAGTTTTCTTGGTCTGGCGGGTTACTATCGGCGTTTTATTGAGGGATTTTCATCCATCGCCGCTCCATTGACTCAGCTGACCAGGAAGGGAGTGAAGTTTGTCTGGTCCGAGGAGTGTGAGAGTAGTTTTCAATTATTGAAGACTAAACTCACATCGGCCCCTGTGTTAGTTCTACCGAGCGGTGTAGAGGATTTTGCTATCTACACGGATGCATCTCGGATTGGTCTTGGCTGTGTGTTGATGCAGCAAGGAAGGGTAGTAGCATATGCTTCGAGACAATTGAAGGAGCATGAGCGAAACTATCCAACTCATGATCTTGAGCTTGCGGCAGTGGTTCATGCACTGAAGATCTGGAGGCACTATCTTTATGGTGTCAGATTTGAGGTGTTCACTGATCACAAGAGCCTAAAGTATCTTTTCTCCCAAAAAGAATTAAACCTTAGGCAGAGAAGATGGATTGAGTTCCTGAAGGACTATGACTTCGATCTCCAGTATCATCCTGGAAAGGCGAATGTCGTAGCAGATGCCCTTAGTAGAAAGAGGTCGTCTCTCCAGCAGGACTGGAAGATGTTGGAGGATGCAGCGTGTTCGATGACCGAGTTGGAGCCATTGTTATGCCGAGCTTTTGTGGCTCAGCTGTCCATTAGGTCATCGTGTTAGATGAAGTGATAGAGCATCAGAAAGCCGACCCTAGACTCCAAGAGTTAGTGGGCAAAGCGGGTATTGCTCGTGATGAGGATGGTGTGATTAGATTCCATCATCGTGTCTGTGTTCCAGATGTTGTAGATGTTCGTGAGCATGTTTTAGCAGAAGCTCATAGATCTAGATTCTCTATTCATCCGGGTAACACTAAGATGTACCAGGATTTAAAGAGATCGTTTTGGTGGTCTGGCATGAAGAAGGATGTAGCCGAGTTTGTGTCTAGATGTCTAGTATGCCAGCAAGTGAAGGCCGAGCGGCAGCGACCATCTGGTCTTATGCAGAAGATGGAGATCCCAGTTTGGAAGTGGGAAGCTGTCACTATGGATTTTGTTACGGGTTTGCCTCGATCTAGACGAGGTAATGACTCGATTTGGGTAGTGGTAGATCGATTCTCGAAGACTGCGCATTTCTTGCCTATGAAGAAGAAGCAGTCAGTAGAGAGTTTAGCTAGACTGTATGTTAGTAGTATTATTAGATTGCATGGAGTACCGAAGTCTATTATTTCGGATCGAGATCCGAGATTTACTTCGAGGCTATGGAAGGGTCTTCAGGATGCGTTAGGTTCGGAGCTGAAGCTCAGTTCAGCATTTCATCCCCAGACAGATGGACAGTCCGAGAGGACTATCCAGACGCTTGAGGATATGTTGAGGGCTTGTGTGCTGGATTGGAAGGATGATTGGGAGCGCCATTTACCTCTAGTGGAGTTTGCATATAACAACAGTTTTCATGCGAGCATTGGCATGGCTCCATTTGAGGCTTTATATGGTAGGCCTTGCAGATCTCCTTTATGTTGGGAGGAGACCGGTGATAGGCAGTTGATCGGTCCGGAGTTAGTTCAGGAGACTTCGGATAAGGTCCAGCTCATTAGGAAGAGACTTGTTGCGGCACAGGATAGGCAGAAGAGTTATGCCGACAACAGGAGAAAGGATCTAGAGTTCGAGGTAGGTGAGCATGTCTTTTTGAAGATTTCGCCTACGCGAGGTGTAGTTAGATTTGGCAGGCATAGTAAGTTGAGCCCTAGGTTCATTGGCCCGTATGAGATTCTCCGACGATTGGGCAACGTGGCATATGAGCTAGCTTTACCTCCAGCTTTGGCTAGCGTTCATCCTGTTTTTCACGTATCTATGCTCAGGAAGTATGTCAGAGATCCGTCTCATGTTATTAGCCATGAGCCAGTGGAGATCCAGCCAGATCTTTCTTATGTAGAGCAACCAGTAGCTATTCTTGATCGGAAGGTTCAACATCTCCGAAACAAGAGCATTGCGTCAGTAAAGGTCTTATGGCGTAACTTCTCGCGAGAGGAGGCTACTTGGGAGCTTGAGGATGCAATGAAAAAGAAATATCCTCAGTTGTTTGAGTAGTGTCAGTCTAACTTCGAGGACGAAGTTTCTTTAAGGGGGAGAGGGTGTAAGGCCCTTGATTTTCACCTTGTTTGTTAAGTATATGTATGTGTGTATAAGTGTATACTATTGATGTATGATTATTGTGTATAAGTATTTATTGATATAAATTGTATGAATTAGTATTATTGAAATGTACATAGTATATTCAAGTACATATATGTATGTATATATATATATATATATATATATATATATATATATATTATGTGTAGTATTATAAATTTTGCATAATTAAAGTGAGTTTTGTCGGCCAGTCGGCGTCCACATCGGCTGACGCTGACCAGGGGTAGGCGGCAATATCGATGGACGCCCATTTGTGGATAGGCGACCATGGATATGGACGCCAATATCCCAGATCTGTTACGTTTTCAGATCCGGAAACGCCTCCGGAAATTTAGCCTCTTGTTTGGGAAACCCTTCCCAACGGCTCTGAGACTTGCCCTTTAACCGATCCGACCCCCAACCCTTTATAATATCCAATTTTCGGCCAGATCCATCCCTTTGGCTCTTGAGTCAAAAACCTATCTTTTCTGTGCAAAAACCCTAACTTGAATCTGAAAGATCCGGCTTCGGGAGGCTTCGTCTGGCGATCTGCATCAACTGGTGTCGACCTTGAACATCCGGGAACGACTCCCCACGCTGGTGTGCTGTGAAGATCATCAGAAGATCCGAAGAAGGAGAGATTTGGAGACTCTTTGGCACAGGCCGAGGAGGGCTTCTCCGGCTTAAATCGTCGTTGGTAGATTTTACAGAAGGCAAGTACCCCATACACATTAACCCTACATGTGTCTAGTATGTCCCAGGATTTTCTCAGATTTTTCTCGTGTCCTGGAACCCCCCTTTCAAGTGATTTATTGGCTTTCAGTCTGTGTTCTGCAGACAGGATATTAACGGCAAGATCCCTTGCCGCTAATATCATGTGTTGGCGGCATCATCTAATGCCGTTAACCTATAGACGGCCACCCCTTGCCGTCGAGTTCTTCAGACTGCAACAGTGAGCAAGTCTGTCCTTATATGAACTAATTTTCGAGTTTTTCCGCATGAGGATATACGGTAAATTTTATATAATATGTAAATATATATGTTCGGATGTACTGTAAGTTATTGTGCATTTTTGAATTTTCCACTAATTATTAGAATTTTTGGAATATGTTACCAATAGAATGTTAATCTTGGAAAATGTCGTTTATGAAATATGTGTAGAAATTAACTGTCATAGATTTTCTGTACATTGTTCATAATATCTGGTGCATGATATAAAAATTTGAGTAATTTATATCATCTGTGTAATTTATTAAATTTTCTGAACCGAAAAATAGTTAATATGTCTACTCAATGTAGAAAAGTTAAGAATCCATGCGAAACTAGTTAAATCCCTGAAATTTGTGATAAAATTTGTACTGTCAGTATTCAGGTATGAAATAAATTATGAACCCGAATAATGAAAAATTGTATCAGTTTGACTATTTTTACAGTTGATATCATCACTGTTAGAATTTTCAGAAAATATGTGTAACTCAGAAAAATGCAAATTTTGGTATGCAAGATGGTTAAACTGTGATGGTTTTCTGGTTAAATTTCTGTACTGAACAGATGACAGTAGCTATATAAACCTGTTTTATGTTAGATATTAATAATTAATACATGCTAATATGATAAATGTTTAATTCTGCAAAAATTTCAGCATGATTAGGATTGTTGTAAAAATCTGATTAATACTGAAAACAGTAGTACCATGCTAGGTAATACTGAAGAATGAAATGTGTGAACATGAGATGAATGCGTGATTATTTTGTGTTTAGAATGTGTTGAAATTGAGAAAATGTATTAATGTGCCAATGTGTGACACTGCTACCTTAGAGGGCTGTGGAACTGTACTGTGGTAAAGTCCCCACGGGAAAGTTCAAAGTGTGTGATGTCCCATGGGCATTGGGATTAAATCCTGGAGGCGAACAAGTATCGCTGGTTAGGGTGGAGAGTGCTTCTCCCGGTTCTGCGCAGTAACTAAGATTAATCACTGGAATGCCTAGGTGATTGATATGTGATGTGATTAGTGTGTGTCCTTCTAAAGTGGTTTGGGCTATGTGTCACGGCATTAAGTGAAAGTGAAAATGTGTTTAAGTGAAAGAAATTGTGTAAATTGTGAACCTGTGTAAGTGAATATGTGTTCCTAAAATTTTTATGAAAGCATGCAAAATGATAAGTTTCTTGTGAATGTGACATGATAGTAGTAAAACAGCAAGCTTCTCACTAAATAAATGTGTTAACCATGTGTACAATTGTCTTAGAATCATGTTAAATTAGTTGTTATGAAATGTGTAAATATTGTGTAAAATGATCAACATGTGGCTTATGAATGAAATCAGTTTAGCATAGTGAAAATGTAGAAAGCATGTGATAGGATTTGCTTATTGTATATAAAACCAAATCCTCTGTGAAAAATGTGTAGAAATCATGAATAGACTTTTATTTGAGAATTGTCACTTCCATGCATTATGTGTAAATGATGTAGCTTAAGAGTATGGATATTACTTGATGCATGTATGTTTAGTGTGCTGGTGTTACTTGTTGAGTTCTTTTGAACTCATTCTTGCTTCGGCGTACAGGTGCAGACGTTTCTACTTCTTCCGAGGAGATCGTTAGGAGCGACTCGGAGCGAGAGTAGGAGATATTGTTGTGGAGTTAGCATTTGAAATTTTCATTTCTTCATAGTATGTAATAAAGACTCTGCGTAGTCTCTTGTGGACAATGTATTTATTTCATTTCAATTATGGAAAATTAGCTCTCTTTCTTTCTATACGGACTGTGAATAGAATGTGGATGATGGAATAAAATTTCTTTTCAGTTCTTTAAATTCCGCTGTCATGAGATATATTATATTTGTGTATGTTTCAGCCTATCGTACTAGTGTTGGGTAAATGTCCCACTGTAGTGATACCTTTTATATCGACGTGGGTTGGTGGAACCGTACCGATATGAGAGGGTCGTTACAAAGGGAGTGAAGTTTGTTTGGTCCGAGAAGTGTGAGAGTAGTTTTCAATTGTTGAAGGCTAAGCTCATGTCAGCTCCGGTGTTAGTCTTGTCGAGCGGTGTAGAGGGTTTTGCTATCTACACAGATGCGTCTCAGATTGGCTTAGGCTATATGCTAATGCAGCAAGGAAGGGTAGTGGCTTATGCTTCTCGTCAGTTGAAGGAGCATGAGAAGAACTATCCGACCCATGATTTGGAACTCGCAGCAGTGGTTTATGCACTAAAGATCTGGAGGCACTATCTTTATGGTGTTAGATTTGAGGTGTTTACCGACCACAAGAGCTTGAGGTATCTTTTCTCCCAAAAGGAATTAAACTTGAGGCAGAGAAGATGGACTGAGTTCTTGAAGGACTATGACTTCGACCTTCAGTATCACCCTGGAAAGGCGAATGTCGTAGCGGATGCTCTGAGTAGAAAGAGGCCATTTCTCCAGCAGGAATGGAAGATGTTGGAGGATGCGGCTTGCGCGTTGACTGAGTTAGAGCCATCGTTATGTCAGGCTTATGTAGCTCAGTTATCCCTTAGATCCTCAGTATTGGAGGAGGTAATCGAGCAACAGAAAGCCGACCCTAGACTCCTAGAGTTAGTGGGCAAGGCGGGCATTGCTCGTGATGAGGATGGTGTGATTAGATTCCATCACCGAGTGTGCGTTCCTGACTTGGTAGATGTCCGTGAGCATGTGTTGGTAGAAGCTCATAGGTCGAGATTCTCTATTCATCCGGGTAACACTAAGATGTACCAGGATTTGAAGAGATCTTTTTGGTGGTCCGGCATGAAGAATGATGTAGCGGATTATGTGTCTAGGTGTTTGGTGTATCAGCAAGTAAAAGCCGAGCGGCAGCGACCATCTGGCCTTATGCAGAAGATGGAGATCCCTGTATGGAAGTGGGAAGCTGTCACTATGGATTTTGTTTGGGGTTTGCCTCGGTCTAGACGGGGTAATGACTCGGTTTGGGTAGTCGTAGATAGATTCTCGAAGACTGCGCATTTCTTGCCTATGAAGAAGAAGCGTCAGTTGAGAGCTTAGCTAGATTGTATGTTAGTAGTGTGGTTAGATTGCATGGTGTGCCGAAGTCGATCGATCCGAGATTTACTTCGAGGCTGTGGAAGGGTCTTCAGGATGCTTTTGGTTCGGAGCTGAAGCTCAGTTCGGCGTTTCATCCCCAGACAGATGGACAGTCTGAGAGGACTATCCAGACGCTAGAGGATATGATGAGGGCGTGTGTACTGGATTAGAAGGATGATAGGGAGCATCATTTACCTCTAGTGGAGTTCGCATACAACAATAGTTTTCACGCGAGTATTGGTATGGCTCCATTTGAGGCGTTGTATGGTAGGCCTTGCAGATCTCGTTTATGTTGGGAGGAGACCGGTGATTGGTAGCTGATCGGTCCGGAGTTAGTTCAGGAGACTTCGGATAAGATCCAGCTTATCAGGAAGAGGCTTGTTGCGGCTCAGGATAGGCAGAAGAGCTATGCCGACAACAGGAGGCAGGATTTGGAGTTCGAGGTGGGTGATCATGTCTTCTTGAAGATATCGCCTACTCGTGGTGTGGTCAGATTTGGCAGGCATAGTAAGCTAAGCCCTAGATTCATTGGCCCGTATGAGATTCTCAGATGATTGGGCAACATGGCTTATGAGCTAGCTTTACCCCCAGCTTTGGCTAGTGTTCACCCCATTTTCCACGTATCTATGCTCAGGAAGTATGTCCGAGATCCATCTCATGTGATTAGTCATGATCCAGTGGAGATTCAGCCAGATTTGTCGTATGTGGAGCAACCAGTAGCTATTCTTGACCGGAAGGTTCAGCATCTCCGGAACAAGGGTATTGTGTCGGTGAAAGTTCTATGGCGGAACTTCTCATGAGAGGAGGCTACTTGGGAGCTTGAGGATGCGATGAAGAAGAAGTATCCCCGTTTGTTTGAGTAGTTTTGTTTAAACTTCGAGGACGAAGTTTCTTTAAGGGGGAGAGGGTGTAAGGCCCTCGAATTTTGTTGCATTATTCTATTTCATGTAAATAATTCATGTTTGTGTATGCATAGATGTACATATCTACGTATGTATTAACTAGTTATACTTACGTGTGCATGTGTATAATTAGTTGTAAATAATGTATGAATTGCATGATGGTATTATGTGCATGATGGTATATATATGGCATGTATATATGTATATGTGAGGCATGGTTTCTGCATGTTTTAGGTTCTGGCCGAAGGACCCAATTGGCGTCCACATGGATGGACGTCCATGCTGAGTCAGCGTCCACTTCGATGGACGCCAATACTTAAGCCAACCTCCATGGATGTGGACATTAAGATTTCTGACCTGCATGCATTGCAGCCCCGAAATCCTGGAAGAAGGAAGCTCAGCCATTGGGGAGCTGTCCCCAACGGCTCTGAGCCCTTCCCATCACCACTCTGGGGTTCCCCATACCCCTTTGCTTTAAACCAAGCTCCTCCTGCACCAGAAAGAGCTCTCTTTGGCTCTTTGCAAACAGGAGAGAAAACCCTAGCAAGCTGTGAGAAAAGCTGGACTTTGCAAGCTCGGATCCATCAGTGTGAAGGTGTTTTCGGTGTTCTACTGCAACAAGGAGGTAGCTGGAACATCGAGGAAGAGTTCCCTGACCTTGGCTTGCTGAGAAGACTGATCAAGAACCCGGAGGAAGACGTTTCTGGAGGCTTCTTGGGACTGCCCAAGGAGAGCTTCTACGAACCCTAGATCCCTTTGAAGAATTTTCAGAGGCAAGTAACCTACACACATCGTCCCTGTAGATGTCTAGTAGGGTTTTCTTATTTTTACACATTTTTCCTCGTGTCCTAGATCCCCATTCATCTTGTGTTTGGAGCTCGGGTCTGCAATCTTGCAGAGACCTGAACTTGACGGCAAGATCCCTTGTCGTCAAGATCTTCATAACGGCCAACGATGTTGCCGTTAAGCTCCATTAACGGCCCGAGTATGCCGTTAAGTTCGTCAGGACAGAACAGTGAGCTGTTCTCTCCCTCTATATGACTATTTTCGATGTGTTTTCGCGATGAGGAAATAATGTAACTCCTATATGCTATGTACCCTAGTTAATGTGGTTTGTGGGAGAATGATTTTGCATATTTTGTGGATGGTAGAGTTTATTAGTTTATTGAATGCATGTGGAAGAAATAGCCATGTATGTTTCCCCCACTATTCTAATGATCTGTGGGAAATTTGGATGCCCTAATTTGTTAGACCATGAGAGGGTGATTCAGTTTGTGCTTTGAATTTCTGGAAATTTCTCCATGCTCACATGATTTACTGAAATTTCTGAAATGGAATTAGAAAACATGCGTAGGTCTTGTAAAATCTCCTGTAAATTGTGTCTTGTGTAATAAACCCGGGAAAAATTTCCTGTGGTGTGGTGTATGTTGGGTTCAGGGCTACGAACTGTTAAACTGAATATTCAAGTGGTGTGCCATGATAAATTGAATTTCGAATGATATGAGGATTGATATCTATTTTTCTGTAATTGCATTATGAGTCAGAAAAACGTAAAATTTTGCACGTGAGGTCATAAACCTGTAATCAACATGTGGTTAAATTTTCAGGCTGTTTGGACAACTGTAGAACGCAATATGAAACTTCCATGCGAAAATATGTGAATAATGCATGCTATTGTGAAAATGATTTGAAATGCGTGTGCAATCTGATTTATGCAATTTAATGAATGTGTAATCTCTGTCATCTATAGTATCATGCTAGGAAAACAGAGCCATGTGTGTGAAGGAGAGAATGAAAAGATGTGTGTGCGCCATGTGTAAATATGTGTGTAAAAATCGGTATGTGTAATGTGTAAGACGGTGCCAAGTGTGACACTGCTTCCATAGAGGGCTGTGGAACCATATAATGGAAAAGTCCCCATGAGACGGCTCAATGTGTTAAGATCCTAAGGGCATTAGGATGAAATCATGGAGGTGGGCAAGTACCACTAGTTAGGGTGGAGGCTTGTTCTCCCGGTCTGCGCAGTCCAAGACTCGTCACTATATTGCCTAGGTGGCGTCTATGTGTATGTGATGTGTATGTGTCCTTCTAATGGTGGTTTGGACTATGTGTCACGGCACTAAAGTGTAAAATGTGAAAATGTGAATGTGATCATGTGTATATGTGTGGTGTGAATATGTGTAAATGTGAAACGTGTGAAAAGTAAACTATGAGAATGAGGAAATTGTGCAACCATGTGAAACAAATGTATTAGATGATGAAATGGTGATCCATGATATGTTAATGTTAAACTCTATCCTTGACCACATATAAAATTTACAGCATGCAATTATATCCAGAAGTCCGGTAAATGTGTCACAAAGATCAAAACATCAATCAATCAAACCTGATGAACTTGGTGGCACAAGGGTTGCCGCCAACCGGGTTAACGAAACAAGATGTTACTGTTGGCCCTGAAGAGTTATGCGGAAATACACAATACGGTAATCTAGAAGGGGGGGGTTGAATAGATTACGGCAATTTTAAACTATTGATGGCTTCTTTTCAATGCTACATCGATCTTAATGAAATTTGATTCAATTCGATTAAGTATGAGACCGCTTGAGTTGATCTAAAAGTGAACAGGGAATCAAACGTGCGTATGAACACCGTGCCTACCAATCATCTATCGCAAAACGCGAACAAACCACAGAACACGATGATTTAAGGTGGTTCGGAGTACACAACTCGTGTATCCTACATCCACCGTACACACACACACGCAGAAACGACTGCTTATGAGCAAATTCAACACTACAACTCAACACACACACAAGTTGTCTGATGAAGCACGATCAGAACAACCACAAATACGTGAATCAAGCACAAGGGATGCTCGAAACACAACCACACACACACACGATGGAATGGAAATTATGAAATGGAGAAGAATTAGGAATTAGGGAACAAATCCGGTTGGAATTCTTCTCGTGGATCGTCCAAACACTCTTCAAACTTCTATTGGATGTAGATTGGTCGATGTAGAAGGTTGAATTGATGACGATCCGGCTTCAGCTCCGCATAGATGGTGATTCCACGACGATCTGGGCGGAAGGTTGAAGCAGAGCAGCAATTTGGGGCTTTTCTTCTTGGTCCCTTGGAGGCTCTTGGATGGGAGGCTGCTCTCTGCGAAATTGGCACCAAAAGGATGCTTATATAGTGTTAGGTAAAGGTGGGGGTCGTGGAGGAAGGAAACACCCAAGAGGGGCCGGATTTGGAAACCCGAATCTGAAGTTTCCGTCGGCTGTCGACAGGTGCACTTGCATCTGTCGACAGACAGACTCAGGGATAGAACACAGAGTTCTGTCCTGGGAAAGACTGTATGGATCTGTCGACAGGTACAGTCCATCTGTCGATAGATACACTCAGACATGCAAACCTGAGTTCTGTCTTGAAATCACTGTCTGAATCTGTCGACAGGTACTTTGCATCTGTCGACAGCTACACCTCTTGGACAGATTTTTGTGCTTTTTGCTCATGTCTTCAATGCCTCTTCAATGCTCCATCTTTCATGCTTGTGCACCTACATGAAAACACATTGTTAGTGATATACATGTATGATTTGGCAATGTTTAACTCAATCACTTTCATGTGTTTTTCATGTTAGTTAGCACATCAATTTTGCATTAAATCAATGTTCAAGGATGTTAATGTGATCATCAAAAACATGATATATGGAAAACCCAACAATCTCCCCCTTTTTGATGATGACAAAAACATTCAATTGATGCATATATTGATGTTCTCCCCCTTTTTGACAACATACAAAAAGCCAAGTTATGCACATTCATACAAGAAGTCAAGTTATGCACATTTGGAGACAAATATAAGCATGAACTGTGTTTGCATTGATTGATCATTGAAGTTTCACAGTACATTGACAAACATTACATGACTCAATAAAGATCAAAAACAAGCAAAAGAAGACAAGACAAGTGAGACTAATTCCCAGCTAGGACTCTTAAAGACCTCTAATGACCCTGAGACCCTCTATTCATTGTCATGTCCAGCAGGAGGAGGGTGACGGGATCCATCTCTCTCGGAGTAGAGGTGGTCAAGCCGATCATCTAAAGTGTTGAGGCGAGCGTCCACTTGATCAAATCTTGACGTCATGTGAGCAAATCCTGAGTTCATTTCTTGATGGATTTGTGCCAAGTAATCACGAATGGATTGTTGTGGAAGCACAGGTACACCATCAACCTCTTGAGCTTGGTCAGGCATTTGCTCATCCTGAGAGTCTTCATCACTGCCTTCATTTGCTTCATCATCTTCATTGTCTTCTTCACCAGTTGACACGTCAGCTCCTTGTGGTTCCTTTCCCTTGAGAGTCCTTGTGACGACGCCGTCTACAATCTTGTAGCCCATGCGGTTGGCGGCAGTGAGGTCAAAGGCACTTCGGGATTTTAGTGAGATGAGCTCACTTGGAGGGATAGGAATTCCAAGGAAAATAAGAAGAGAAGTGATGGGGCAAGCATATGGCATTGATCTTTTGGTGTTAGAGAAACACCGACGGATAAGGCTTATCATGAGTTCAGGCAGGTTGATTTCGTCACACTTGAGGAAAAAGATGAACAAGGATTTGTGGACCTCGGTGACTAACTCTCGACTTCCATCCTTCGGGACGATCAAGGTAGTGAATATGTGATGGATCATCCGGATCAAAGGAGGAAAGGAGTTGGCGTTGAGACGAGCAATGTCCTTGGTAGTGTCATAGGGTTCCAACGTGAGAAGCTCATAGTACTCAGAAGCAGAGGGATTGTAGTTGAAGATTTCAACTCCTGAGTTCGGAATTTCAAGGGCTGTGGAGAGAAGATTGGCGGTGAGGCGAAAACGAGTGCCTTTCACCGAAGAGTAGAGATCTCCCTGATCGGAAAGCCCTAGATTATTGTAGAACTCGGATACGGCAGATGGAGAGTATTGCAAGTGGGAGTATAAGAAGGATGTCCACCCTTGAGTGTCAAAATAGGGTAGGAGTGGGGGAACATCGGTGCTAAGGACTCGAAGTCCACATACCGGGATTGGACAATCTTCTTGAAGGTGCCGGGGGTCGGATAAGACGGAGACCTTGAGGAACGATGAGTTCCGGCAACCGATCCTCACGATGCTTGCTGCGGCGTTCGGAAGGAGCCCTGGAGCTTTCTCCGGCGTCCGTCGGAGCGCGACGACGGCGAGCGGGAAGCTTCGACTTGGGTGCCATCACAGAAGGAAGGATGAGAATGGTGTGAAGGGAGAGGAGGGATCCCAGACGAGGAGCAGCAGGATCGTCGGAGACGGAGCCCTGAAGGGGGAAAGATAGGGGTTTGGAGAGGAGGAGGAGGGAACAAGAGAGGAGGGTGAGAATGGGTCGTGGGTGGCCTTAGAATGGGTTTAGGGGTTTTAAAAGAGAGGCCCCACGAAAAGGATGTGAACCGGCGCGAGGGTTTGGTTCAAAAACGGATCTGCGCCATCGTCTGTCGACAGATGACAGTCTATCTGTCGACAGATAGCTCCTTTTTGGTGAAAACTTGATTTTTGTCAAAATTTTTCAAAGGGACAAGTGTTCATTTGTTGTTTCAAGGCAAATGGGTGTATGTGCAAGACAAAAATTCATATCCATTAAGATGAAGACATGACACAAATCTAAAATGATTTTGAATTAGAAACGATAAGTTCTTTAATTAGATCATGAGGAACACATTTCACAAAAGCCAGTGAAAATTAAATAACTCTTTTGATTAAGGCCGTTGAAGAAAAACATGCATTTAAATAGAGATGATAGTCAGATGACAATTGAATTAAATGGCCACAAGAACGTCTTACCGAAGAAACACATTAGACTTGACATAAAAAATTTCGGAGGCTTCACTCTATTTCTGGTATGATTTTAGAAGGATTAAGCAACGAAGATGGAAAAGAGTGGCAATGTGGAGCACTTTCACTTTTTCATGTGAAGGTAGACATTTGTGATGCCAATACCTCCAGTTACTCAATGTGAGTGTCCATCAAGCCATTGTATAGAGATAATGAAACAACCTTTTGACGCGAAGACCGACATTTGTGATGCCCATGTCCCCGGTTACTTAGTCATTTCATCATTGCTCTACCTCCATCCCATAAAGAGATATAAATTTGATTGAACCGAAGAAATAGGTAGCTTTCTCCCCTTTTTTTTTTTTTTTTTTGTCAAGTACATGAGATTTCTTTAGGCAAGTTGTAATGTAGGACATTGAATTCAAGAGCTTTCTGATTTTTCAAATCATTTTAGATTCATGTTCAACGACAAGGGAGTTATTCAAAGGAGATGTTTAAAAATCATTTGGTTTGCTCATTGTGTTCAAAATGATCTAAAAAAAAACCTTAATCAGGTCATGTATCAAACAACATTTAGACTTGGTTCATGACTTTGACATGAAGTGGATATGAAGGGTTATATTGCACACAAACAAACCAAGGTTTACCTTTAAATCAAGTAAGGAACACTTTTCTTGAAAAGTATGAAGAAGGAGTTGAAAAATAAGGAAGAATGTGTGTATCTGTCGACAGAAGGAATCTGTCTGTCGACAGATGCACACAGACTGAGGAATTGAGGTTTCTGCCAGAACAAGACTGATTGTCTGTCGACAGATACAATGTGTCTGTCGACAGATATGAACAGAGTGGATTTTTCTGGTTTCAGATTGATTGCACTTTAAGTTCAAGGAAGTGAGAATTCAACAAGAAGATGTATGAAGAGTTTCCTCAAGAAAATACTCATCTATCCTTAACTCACTCCCCCATAGTGTGTGCACGTGTTGACACAACATCCAAGCAAGGATTCACACAAGCATTTGATACAAGTCAAACATGTTCATGAAGGGAAAGTCATACACAAGCACATGATCACAGAAAAAGCATTGTTTCAAGGAGTTAACATGATAAAATGTAAGGAAACTAAAAATCCTATGTGAAGTACAAGACCTTTATATGCAATGGGACTATGGATACTTGGCGGAGAATGTTTCTCACGCATGATGATAGTTTCCAAACAAGCCGAACTTGTTCTTCCACAGTTCACCATTTGATATACCACATAGTCATTCACACATAAAGAGCATGTACTCCAAATGGATAGTCAGTTTCATTGCATTTTACACAAACCCAATTCTCTTCTTAAGGATGTGAATCTATCTTCAGACAAGGGTTTGGTGAAAATATCAGCCAATTGTTTTTCTGTGGGAATGAAAATAAGTTCCAAGGTTTTATTGGCAACTTCATCTCTCAAGAAATGATGACGGATTTCTATGTGTTTAGTCCTTGAGTGTTGGACAGGGTTTTTGAAAAGTTGATAGCACTTGTGTTGTCACATAGGATAGGTGTGCATCCAATTTGAACATTATAGTCAGCTAACTGACTTTTGATCCACAACACTTGAGCTGCACAACTTCCTGCAGCGACATATTCTGCCTCTGCAGTGGAGAGTGCAACCGAGTGTTGTTTCTTGGATGCCCACGAAACCATGCAACCGCCAAGTAATTGGCAATATCCACTAGTGCTTTTTCTATCAATTTTACATCCAGCATAATCAGCATCAGAATATGAGATCAAATCAAAACTACTGCCGGCTGGATACCAAAAACCCAAATTGCATGTTCCGGAGAGATATCGGAAAATTCTCTTGACTGCAATTAAATGGCTTTCCTTTGGACTAGATTGATATCTAGCACAAAGGCAAACACTAAATTGAATATCCGGTCTACTTGCAGTAAGATAAAGGAGTGAGCCAATCATACCTCGGAAGTGCTTTGCATCTACCGGTTTACCTTTCTCATCATTTTCTAATTTGATGCTTGTGCTCATTGGGGTGGAGGCCGGTTTAGCTTGCTCAAACTGAAATCGTTTGAGAAGCTCTTTACATACTTTTCTTGATTTATGAAGAATCCGTCCTTATGTTGTTTCACCTGCAAACCAAGAAAGAATTGAAGCTCCCCATTAGACTCATCTCAAATTCACTGTGCATGTGTTTAGAAAATTCTTCACACAGTGAAGGGTTAGTAGAACCAAATATGATATCGTCCACATAAACTTGAACAACAATTATGTGATTGCGAACCTTCTTAGTGAAGAGTGTTTGGTCTACTTTACCTCTTGAGTAGTTCTTGCTTACCAGAAAATTGCTTAGTCTATCATACCAAGCTCGAGGTGCCTGTTTCAAACCATAAAGAGCTTTGTGCAATTTATACACATGGTTAGGCATTTCAGAATTTTCAAAACCTGGTGGTTGAGAGACATAGACTTCTTCTTTGATATAGCCATTTAAGAAAGCAGTTTTAACATCCATTTGATAAAGCTTGAACTTATGGGAGCATGCAATGCCAATAAAATTCTAACTGCTTCTAACCTGGCTACAGGAGCAAATGACTCTTCAAAGTCTATACCAAACTCTTGACTATAACCTTTTGCTACGAGTCTTGCTTTATTTCTGACCACTTTTCCTTCTTCATTAAGTTTATTCCTAAACACCCATCTAGTTCCTATGATAGAGATTTCAGGGGTTTTAGGAACTAAACTCCATACATTATTCCTTTGAAATTGACCAAGTTCCTCATGCATAGCATCAATCCATGAGTTGTCTTTAAGGCTTCTTCAACATTTTTGGGTTCCACTTGAGAAACAAAGGCAAAAAGATCATGTTCAATTATTTTTCTTACTTGAGACCTCGTTTGAACAGAATCAGTTAAACTACCTATCACATCATCAAGTGGTGATCTTTGGAATACCTCACATTTGTGATTGTTGAAGGGCCGGGAGTATCTTGTCCTTGAGGAATTTGATCTTCTGAGTGTCGATCTTCAGGAGGTTCACTTTCTGGTGGATTCTCTTCAAGTGTTTCATCTGGTTTCTGAATGCAATTTCATCATCTTCATCGTAGTCCCTGTGAAGATATCCACCTTTGGTCTTGGAATCTTCTTCAGATTTGTCTTTTGCTTTGACTTGAAGATCCTTAAGTGATGTTCCTTCATCCTCTTTTTCAGTCCTGTTAATATTCAAACAGTTAGATTTGGCATAAGTCTCATCAAAGATGACATGTGGAGTTTCTTCCACAGTGCGTGTTTTATTGTTAAACACCCTATATGCCCTAGAGTGTTCTGAGTAGCCTAGAAAAACACCTTGATCACTTTTGGCTTCAAATTTATCTAAATCAGATTTATCATTGTTATGAATAAATACCTTTGAGCCAAAACTCGGAAGTACCCAAGGTTGGGTTTCTTACCTTTCAACAACTGGTAGGGGGTTTTCTTTATCACAGGTCTTACCATGGCTCTGTTTAGAATGTAGCACGAAGTGTTCACTGCTTCTGCCCAAAACCTTTTGGAGAGTTGGCCTTCAACCAGAAGAGTGCGAGCCATTTCCACCAATGTTCTGTTTTTCCTCTCCACTACTCCGTTTTGTTCTGGAGTCCTTGGGGAAGAGAACAGATGTTCAATCCCTTGGTGCCTGCAAAAATCAGAAAATGCATTGTTATCAAATTCTCCCCCGTGATCGGTGCGGATTGAGCATATTTTATTCACATTGCCATGCTCAATCTTGTTAAAGAATTCTTGGAAGATTGAAAGTGTTTCACTTTTGTGTGCCAAGAATTTGACCCATGTGAACCTAGAAAAATCATCTACAATGACAAAACCAAAACATTTGCCATTGAGACTTAGAGTTCTAGTTGGTCCAAAAAGGTCCATGTGCAACAATTCATATGGTTTAGATGTGCTTACCGGTGCTTTAGATTTGAAAGACTTCCGGGTCTGTTTTCCCTGTGCACATGCATCACAAAAACTTTCATTGTTGCTAAACGAAATGTCAGGAAGTCCACTTACCAATTTGAGCTTCATGATCTTGTGCAACACGTTGTAGCTCGCATGGCCAAGCCTACGATGCCACAAGGTCAATTCATCCTGTCTATTTGCAACAAGACACAAGTTGTCATTCTCTGGATCATCTAAGTCAACTAAGTAAATGTTATTCACTCTTTTCCATAAAATTTCACACTTCCTGTTTCTTTATCAACAATTTGACATGAATTTGATTCAAAAATGACGTTGTGACCTCTATCACATAATTGACTTATGCTAAGCAATTGTGATTAAGGCCATCAACCAACAGTACATTTTCAATTGAATTGGAGGTACACTTACCAACATTACCTGTGCCAATGATTTGGCCTTTGTTATTACCTCCAAAAATGACTTGTCCTCCGTCTTTCTCCACTAGGAAACAAATTTAGATTTGTCGCCCGTCATGTGCCTCGAACAGCCGCTATCCAAGTACCATTTGTTTTGATGTTGGGCTGCTAGGCATTCCTGCAAATGTGAATCAGACAAGAGGTTTTGGTACCCAAATTACTTTGGGTCCCAAAATTTCATTCATGCAACAAAGTAGATGTTTAGGAATCCAAACTTGTTTGACTTTTTGTTTCTTTGGATTATTCCAACATTGTTTTTCATCATGACCAATCTTTTTACACACATTGCATGAAGGAATTTTCTTTTCAATTTTCTGTTGCTTGATAGACTGTTTATTCATTGAAACTGTTCTGTCTGTCGACAGGCACCATTGTATCTGTCGACAGGTGGCTTTTTTTTCTTTTGTTTGTTGGGAACACTTTGTTTGTGTAGTATTGGCTTGGTCTGAGACTTTCTTGAATTATGCTTTGTGGAGCATGCTTGCTTGTGCTTGGGCTAGGATCAATAAAGGAGGTGATCAATGATTCTCCTATTTTCTTTTGTTTGACTGGTTGATATCCTAACCCATGCTTGGTTACATGTATTTTGGTGCCCAAAACTGCATCTAGATTTTGCTTCCCTTTTACAAATTTCATTAAGTCCTCAGATTTTTCTTTCAAATCCTTTTCAGTTTGTTCCAACTTTTCTTTGTTTCTAATTGTTCTTCTTGAAGGAATTCAATAGAATGACTTAGACAGTCTTTTTGTTTTTGTGTTTCTTGCAATTTCATTTTCAAGCAATCCATTTCTTCATTATGAGTCTTTTCATCATTTTTCATCATTTCTAATTCTTTTGTTAGAATGCAATTCGTTCATCATTGTTCTTATCATGCACAAGGGAGTTGCATTTCTTCTTTAATGCTCTATTCTCAGATCTATATTCACGAAATTTTTCAAATAAGGTAGTGTATGCTTCCTCCCATTCACTTGCAGTGAAATTATCAAATGAGAAGTTTACCTCGCTGGAGTCATCACTCCTGCCATCAAGCATCTCACTTCTTCATCATTAGATGTTTCTTGTGCATCTTCATCTTCATCTTCATCACTCCAGGTGGCCAACATTGCTTTGGTCTTTTTGGAGGTGAATTTTTCTTTCTTCAGCTTCTTCTTGAGTTCTGGGCATTCTCCTCTCATATGCCCCTGTTTCTTGCATTCATAACAAACAATGTCAGATTTTTGTTGGACTCATATTTCTGTGAAAAATTTTTCTTAGGAAAGGGTTTGGAGTTACCTGTGTCTCTCCTCTTGAACTTGAGAAATTTCTTGAATTGTCTAGTGAGCATTGCCATTTCATCATCACATCTCACTAGACGTTTCTTGCTCATCACTATCTTGTTGAATGGATTTCTTGGAACTTGTTGATGTTTATTGGATGCTTTTAGAGCAACTGACTTCCTAGGATTTTCTTCTAATTCTTTTCTTTTGATGTTGATTTCATATGTCATTAGAGAGCCAATTAGTTCATCCAATTTCATTTTGGAAAGGTCTTTGGAATCCTCAATGACAGTGGCCTTAGTATTCCAAGATGAAGTAAGAGAACGAAGGATCTTTCTTACTAAGTCACTTTCAGAGTATTCCTTCTTAAGACCTTTTAGCCCGTTAACAATTATCATGAATCTTGCAAACATGTCTGATACGGTTTCATCAGTTTTCATCTTGAACATTTCATATTCAGACACTAACATGCTAACTTTAGTTTCCCTTACCTCGGACGTACCTTCGTAAATAAGTTCAAGCTTGTCCCACATCTCCTTTGCTGTTGAGCATGTGGAGACTCTTGAGAATTCCTTTGGATGCACCGCACATTGCATCATGTTTAGTGCGCTCCAGTTGAGAGTTCCTTTGGCTATTTGGTCTTTCGTCCAGGTGTCTTCGTCCTCGGGCAACACGTATGGTCCCTTGCTGACTATCTTCCACAGCTCGTAATTTTGAGCTCTCAAAAATACCTGCATACGGTTTTCCAATAAGGATAGTCAGTGCCATCAAAATAGGGTGGCCTGGTCACTGAATGTCCCTCGGCCATATACCCTTTGCTAGAATCCATAAGATCGAAAATCTCCTGATCGCTAGATCAAATGACGAAAAAACAGTAAATCGGAGAAACCCGCTCTGATACCAATTGAAGAGTTATGCGGAAATACACAATACGGTAATCTAGAAGGGGGGGGGGGGGTTGAATAGATTACGGAATTTTAAACTATTGAGGCTTTTTTCAATGCTACAGCGATCTTAATGAATTTGATTCAAATTCGATTAAGTATGAGACCGCTTGAGTTGATCTAAAAGTGAACAGGGAATCAAACGTGCGTATGAACACCGTGCCTACCAATCATCTATCGCAAAACGCGAACAAACCACAGAACACGATGATTTAAGGTGGTTCGGAGTACACAACTCGTGTATCCTACATCCACCGTCCACACACACACGCAGAAACGACTGCTTATGAGCAAATTCAACACTACAACTCAACCACACACACGTTGTCTGATGAAGCACGATCAGAACAACCACAAATACGTGAATCAAGCACAAGGGATGCTCGAAACACAACCACACACACACACGATGGAATGGAAATTATGAAATGGAGAAGAATTAGGAATTAGGGAACAAATCCGGTTGGAATTCTTCTCGTGGATCGTCCAAACGCTCTTCAAACTTCGATTGGATGTAGATTGGTCGATGTAGAAGGTTGAATTGATGACGACCGGCTTCAGCTCCGCATAGATGGTGATTCCACGACGATCTGGGCGGAAGGTTGAAGCAGAGCAGCAATTTGGGCTTTTCCTCTGGTCCCTTGGAGGCTCTTGGATGGGAGGCTGCTCTCTGCGAAATTGGCACCAAAAGGATGCTTATATAGTGTTAGGTAAAGGTGGGGTCGTGGAGGAAGGAACACCCAAGAGGGGCCGGATTTGGAAACCCAGAATCTGAAGTTTCCGTCGGCTGTCGACAGGTGCACTTGCATCTGTCGACAGACAGACTCAGGGATAGAACACAGAGTTCTGTCCTGGGAAAGACTGTATGATCTGTCGACAGGTACAGTGCATCTGTCGACAGATACACTCAGACATGCAAACCTGAGTTCTGTCTTGAAATCACTGTCTGAATCTGTCGACAGGTACTTGCATCTGTCGACAGCTACACCTCTTGGACAGATTTTTGTGCTTTTGCTCATGTCTTCAATGCTCTTCAATGCTCCATCTTTCATGCTTGTGCACCTACATGAAAACACATTGTTAGTGATATACATTGTATGATTTGGCAATGTTTAACTCAATCACTTTCATGTGTTTTTCATGTTAGTTAGCACATCAATTTGCATTAAATCAATGTTCAAGGATGTTAATGTGATCATCAAAAACATGATATATGGAAAACCCAACAGGCCTGGATCTTAACAACACAAAGATGTTGCCGTTTGTAGCAACACAAACTGAACGTGTAAATCATGGTGAATGGGGGTTCCAGGACACGAGATGAAATCTTTAAAATACCTGAGACCTACTAGACATGGGTAGAGATGCTATGCATAGGTTACTGCCTTTAGAAAAAATCTTCAAAAGGTTTAATTAATCGAAGATGCCCTCCTCGGCCAAGCCAATAAGGCACCCCAATCTTCTCCCGAGCTGGTTATGTGTTGATGTAGACTGCACACCGGGGTCGGGGAAGCCTTCCTTTATGTTTAGAGCTCCTTCCAGTCGAAGAGGATCGCTGGAAGATGCCCACGATCGCCAGATCCAAGCCTCCAAAGAACAGGTTTCAAACAGAGTTTCTAGGGTTTCTCAAAGAGTCAAAGGAACCTAATCCGGCCGAAAGAGAGAGTTTTTATAGAACCCAAGGGTCGGGGTACGCAATAGATAGGGTATCCTACTGTTGGGAGATGGTTTCCAAAACAGGAGCCGAAAGAATCACTGTCGTTTCCGGATCTGAAACCGCACAATTTTAGGGAAATAGACGTCCACATTCCTGGCCGTCTACCGAGAGTTTGCATCTATCGATTTAGACGTCGAATCTTCTTTAACGTCCAGGGCATGTTGACGTAACATGCACTTCAGCCAGAACACAAAAATGACTAAATCATACATACACACTATATACATATACATATATTATATAATGTAAACTTAAACACCTATATACAATGTAGATAAAGCCAACATATACATGATGACAATCATATACATATGTTACAACATTATTAATATAAATTATACAGAATAAAACACATATATACATATATACATACATATACCTCTATATACCCATGCACAGAACTATATACACAAAGCAACTCATCACTACATGACGCAGTGTAAATAAGGGCAAAATCTGAGGACCTTATATGACTTCATGGTACAAGGGTAGCTCTGACTTCCACATGGCTCATTATCTTCTTATCTGTGACTAGAATGGTCTAGGTAATCTCTTCATCTGAGCATTCTTCTCTTCAGGTACAACTCCATCTCACTCTACTGCCTGCACATAGCACTAAGAGCCACATCCACTTCTGTGTCGAACACTACTAGCCTGGCTCTTAATGATGGTATGAGCCCCATCACGAACATATTAACCTTGCGCTCTTGTCTGCAACTGTGTGGTGCGTTACTTGGACAACTCTGCAAATTTGGCCTCATACTCTTGAAACTGACAGTGCTCCCTAGGTCAACATAAAGAACTCTTGCTCCATCTTATCGTGGATGTGCTTGGGAACAAACTTGGCCTGAACTCTCCCCAAGTCACACCTAACACTTTGTCCTATAACTACGTGCGTAGAATGGAAGACTACCACACGTTTGCTCGCTCCTGAAGCATGTATGTCGCCAAGCTAACCTTTTCATCCTCTGCACATCTGATAGCTCTGAATATCTTCTCGATCTCCCTCAGCCAACTCTCCGCAACCAATATCTTCTCGATCTCCCTTAGCCAACTATCCGCAACCAATGGCTGCCTCTCCCCCTTAAAAAAGGAGGAGGATCCATCCGCTTAAACCTCTCCCTTCCCATCAGTCCTCCAACACCATGGTCTTGCTGAGCCAGTGCTGGAATATGAGCTTGAAGTTGTGCCTGAAGAGTTGCCTACGTCTCTCTGAATCTGCATCGCCTGTACGAGCCCTTGCATGGCTGGTGGTCCTTGAGGTGTTGGTACTCTATAGCAACCTGATATTTAAAATAAATAAATAAAATTAAAATCGTAAAGAAAATTGAAAAATAAACCCATTAAGTAAAATCAAGAGATGGGCTTTAATTATTGGTTATACTAGAGTTATTGGGCCAAAATAGGAGTTTAAAACGATAGAATAAAAGAAATACTATTCAATTTGTAACCCCATTATTTCCTAATTAAAAAAGGGTAAGTAAATCTAAATACAACTCATATATATCTAATTGGACTCTAAACCCTGCCTCAATATGTTAGGTATGAAATTGGTATTCTATCCTAACCCAAATTGTAAGACCCTCTTTATACGGTACGATTATATAAATCTACGTCGATATAAAGCATGTCGTCCCAGTGGGACATTGACGTACACCTAAAGTAGGTAGAGATGTACACAAATAACAAAGGAAAGTATAATGAAAAAAGATAACTCTTATTCCATCACCATACGTGCATATCCCACAGCCTATATAGCAACAAGGTAAATATATTAAAACCCACAAATAACCAAGTCCATAAGTCCATAATACGTCAATGTCTCATGTACTAAGTAAAAGAATAGTACAAAGCTTTAGAAATAGTCTCTAAGCCGCAAGCTACTCCTCCCACTCAGAGTCGCTCCTCCTATCTATTCAAGCCTAAAGCTTCTGTCTTACCTGTATGATTAAACAAGAATAAGACTATGCAGAGACACAGCAAGCAACCTATTGGCCACATAGATACACTTACCACATATACACCACACAAGTGCACACATCAGGTAAACTATTACAGGGTTTTCATGACAATTAGAAAGTACTATGTAAACATGCTTTAACATACTAACTATACATGGATTTCCTATAGCACATAATGACTAAACATAACTCACTATTATGACATACTTCCACATATCACATAATTAAAAATAGAAGACATAACTACTCATGATACTAGCATGATATTCTTTCTTATCTAATGCATTCATATGCCATAAATACTTACTCTTTGTTTTGCTATTTTAGCATAAACATACACGGCACATTCTTTCAGATTGGATCACATTAACACATCGCTTCCACATGATCACATTACATATTCAGACTTTTTCATTTCCATTGTTTTGTGATGACCCAACCAACAAACTGCCCCAACAACCATACTAGTTGGAAACTTCCCAAGAAGGTCACCCATCATGGGACTACTCCCAACTGAGCACGCTTAACTTCAGAGTTCTTTTCTTGCTCGAGCTCTGAAAATGGCTAGTCCGAGTTGTTGGTAGTTTGCTGATTTAGTCCATTTAACATATTCTTATATGGGGTGTTACAATCTACCGCTCTTATATAAGCGAGTCCTCGTCGCTACTCACATATAGCACACAATCAAACCCTAGACAGACAGGATTCTGAAGTGGCCCCACAGGCTCAGAGGTGGCTCCCACTATGTAGCACTTTGGGCCATTATGGCCTAAGGGTGGCTCTCATAGCGTAGCACTTGCCTGTGTGGCACTTAGTTCTGCAGTTCGGGCTGGGCAAGTCTCTGATACCATTTGTGACGACCAAACCAACAAATTGTCCCACAACCATACTAGTTGGTAGACTTGCCGGAAGGTCACCCATCCTGGGACTACTCCCAACTAAGCATGTTTAACTTTAGAGTTCTTTTCCTACTCAAGCTCTAAAAATGTGGATTTAGTCTATTTAACATATTCTTAATGGGGGTTACAGTTTCACATATTGTCGTGACACATAGCCCAAACTACCAAAGAAGGACACTATCACACACATATCACATACCCGTCACCTAGGCAACACAGTGACGAATCTTGACAAATTGCACAGAACCGGGAGAAACACTCTCCACCCTAACTAGTGGTATTTGTCCATCTCAAGATTTCATCTTGATGGCCCACAGGATATCACATACACATTGAGCCTTTCCATAAGACTTTTCTACAGTAAGGCTCTATAGCCTTCTATGGTGAGCAGTGTCAATATTGGCACATTAATCCCTTTATCACATTAACCACTTGTCTAACACATAATTCTCATGCACTTAATGACATATTCACATGATTATGACATAAACACCATACTTCAGATTACAAAAATATTCTTTACTATCTACAGTACTAGAAACTACTTAGCATAGCCTAATCATGATACTAATCATTAGGAAATAATCACTTTTATGATCATACTTAACATGGTCATTATGGCCTCATAACTAGAAATAGTAACTCGAATATCGAACATGCTCACATTTCTACCACAGGTCTATATATGGAACATATCATATGCTAATATTTCAAAATTTTTAGAATAGTATAACCAATTTTAGAAATAAAATAGATTTCGACAATTAACATGATGCTTCTACTAAAAATAGGTTCAATAGGAAATGATGAATCTTACTATCTGAAATATGTTCATAGGAACCCTAATCCAAGGAAAATACTAAGACAGAGATTATGAAATATCTAATTCTTCCCAAATTAAATGTAACATAACATGCATATTTTTGCCATAACAAATCTAGTAAATTATAGGAATAATAAAAAAATACCAAAACTTCATAAGTTACTCCACAGTATATACACGCTATAACAAAAGCCCTAAAATCCAATCTTACACTCAAAACCATGAAAAATCACATCGCATACTTTAAAATAGATTTCTAAAAACTGAAGAACTTAACGGCAATGGCATTGTCGTCAAGAGTGGTTTGGGCAATGTATCTTGCCATCAAACCAAGAAATGGCTGCAATGTATTTTCCCATCAAACCAGAAAGTGCAGACCGAAATTAAAGAAAAGGGAATTTTGGAGTTTAGGACACGAGACACAAATTCAGTAAAAATCATAAAACCTTAAGTGATAGACACATGGATGAAACCCCTAAGTTACTTGCCTCTAAAAACTCCCTGAAGATGGAATTTAACTGATGAAGCCTCCTCGGCCAAGTTTAAAGAGGTAACGTTCACCCTTTGATTTGATCTCCGCGGCCTCCTTCGGTAAAGTCTCATGAACCAGAAGCCTCCCCATGATCTGGAGAACCTTCCTTACATAGAAGAATGTCGAGGTAGCTTTTGCTCGATGGATCAATCACTCGAAGTTTCTCCCTTTCCTCTCTCCGAACTCTCAATATAACCCTAGATAAGCAAATGTTCTCCCTCTAAAAAAATGCAATATTTATAGGGCTTTGGGTCATGTTCAAGGTAGGAAAGGGACCCTAAACCAATTCGAACATTCCAAGTGTATCTACGAAGAAATCTGAGTTGGATCGAAAAAGGGAACTAAAAAACAACAGAAGGGTAGGACAAGTGTGATTGCCTTCAACAGTAAGTGACGGAAATCGATTATACTGTTAACATTCCAAGAGTATAATTCACCCAAAATCAAAAAAAATGTAAATGAATCAGTGGTAGCGACACTCTAGCATGCCGTGAAGAACACTTGGCGGCACTATTTGTTGCCGCCAAGATGTGTTTTGGCAAAATCATAAAACACACATACAACAAGCATTAATACACAAAAATCTAGGATCTTACACAAAGAGAAGATTTGGATGCTAGGAGATCTAGATAAATATGGTGTTGAACCATTCTATATTTTTATCCTTTTATTTGGTGATAACAAAAATCTCATGATTACCATAAATAATATGAATAATTTATTACCATTTTCAAGATTATTTATGCATAAGAACTTACATGTTTTATCTGAAGCTTCTTACTTCGATGATTACTTTGTAATGATTCCAGTCGAAGTTCTCACTTCGACTGAGCGCTTTATAACTGCTTTAGTTGAAGTCGCATTTCATATTATCCGAAGTCTATTCACTTTGACTAATCGTCTTGAAAATGATTTCCAACCGAAGTATTCACTTCGATTGATGTTTTATAACTGCTTCTGTCGAAGTTGCATTTCATATTATTTGAATTCTATCACTTCGACTATCGCCTTGAAAATGATTCAGTCGAAGTTCCACTTTGTATTAATCCGAAGCTCTTCACTTCGACTGATCGCATTTTAATTGATTAGAGTTGAAGCGAAACCTTCGACTGACTACGTTATTTCTTGACCAGTTGATGCTACCAGTCGAAGTGCAACATTGACTGCTATGTTATATTTTTTCATTAGTCAAATTTCTTCATAGTCGATGTGGCAGTCGAAGTGAGATATCAATTGACCTTTCCTCATCAGTCGAAGTCGCCAGTTGAAGTTCACATCGATTGTCTTCATGCACATCGATTGCTGTTCAACTTAAACATCAATTGTTGTTATGTTTAAACATGATTACCTTAAAACATCGATTGTCTTTAATACATCGATTGCTTCTGAACATCGACTGCTCTTCACTTAACATCGATTGACTTGATCATATCGATTGCCCTTAGACATCGATTGCCTTAAACACCGATTACCTTTAAAACATTAATTATCTTAAAAACATAGATTGCTTCTTAAACATCAAATGTTCTTCACTTAAATTGCCTTGATTCATATCGATTGCCCTTAAACATCAATTGCCTTAAAACACTGATTGCCTTAAGAACATCGATTGCTCTCCATTTATATCGATTGCTCTTCATTCACATGATGTGTTTAACTTAAACATCGATTGTTGTTATGTTTAATCATCGATACCTATAACACATCGATGTCTTTAGACATCGATTGCTGATAAGTTATACATCAATTGATGAAACACTAAATAACTTTTATATTATTGATGTTTACAAGATTTCAAATGTTTATGGCATCAAATGAAAATTCAAATAGCCTTCAAATCATTAAGATATTCATGTGTACCTTCTATCTTATCAGGATAGGTAAGAAAAGAAGTCAGTAAAAATGAGGACTAAATGACTCCTTCCTATGCTAAAAAGCAAAGACCTTACTAACATATCTGGTTGTCAGCGGAAATCATGGACCTTTGCACATAAGAAGTATGGGCTATCTATCAGAAGACTTCTATAGTTCTAAACATTCTCTTCCGTGCATTAAATGTATGCAGGAGTCTAGCTTTCACATGAGGAATCCATTAAGACTCAAGCAAGCATCTGTTAGACAAACAACAGAAGAAGAAAGAAGAAGAAGAAGAAAGAAGAAGAAGAAGAAGAAGACGAAGAGAAGAAGAAGAAGAAGAAGAAGAAGAAGAAGAAGAAGAAGAAGAAGAACGCAACAACTAGAAAGAGCACCAACGAATCTCCTTAACGGATCTATCTTTCTACTCCATAAAAGGATGAAGCAAGGCTGAAGAACAAAAAGAGTGAACCTGAAAATCTTTGAAGGAGTGTACATCCAGTAAGCACCTAGCTCCATATACACAAGCAAGAGAGAGAAAGAGCTCGAGCATATTCAAGAGAAGCTTTCAGAGCTGAGGTCTTCGAAGCTCCAAGAATTCAGCTTTCCTCTCTTCCCTCTCTCTTTGCGTTATATTGTAAATCTGGGGGGAGAGTCTGTGAGCTGAGAGTTTGAGTTCCTTAGTGTTCATCTTATATAGCTCTCAGTTTGTTCTTTCTTTCTATAAGAAAGACTTGTGTCCAATTGTAGGACTATATACAGTGTTCCTCTTCAAGGGTTGAAGAGAAGACCAGCCGAAGTGCTGGGTGTCTGTCTAGTGAGGGCTGTACTCAGTGTTCCTCTTCTGTTAAGGGAAGAATTTGTTGGGGTTGTTGTCAGCAGAAACTGGCTGGGGGTTTAGTCTAGCAGAACCAAGTTGGGGTTGTGTACCAATAAGAACTGCACTCGGTTTGTTCAGGAGGTGGCTTCTTGACCTGTAACAAAAGTGAGTTTTTGTCCTACTTAAAAGGAAGAAGACAAGCGGAGAGTTGGGGGTTGTATATCCTTAGGGGGATTGTACCCCGATAGTGAATCCTAAGATTTGCTTGGGGACTGGAAGTAGGTCTTCTGTTCGGAAAGTATCAAACTAGGATAAATTTTGTGTTCTTATCTGATTGTTTCTTATTAGCTTCCGCACTGATACTCTCTACTGCACAACAATACATTCACTAACCAAAGTTTTCAAGTGGTGATTTTTATTTGAATTTTTAGATTCCTATTCACCCCCCCTCTAGGCTATCTTTGCTGCCATATCAAGTGGGCCAACACTGGAAAATCATATCAAAGAGAATTATAGTTGTATTTGGAATTACAATAGTAGATCTATAAATAAGCCCCTAACCCTTCATGGCCGACCCTATTGCTCTTCTAAGACTTCTTGGACGTGGAAGAGCGGACAAAGGAGGAGGGAATCGGGAGAGGAGCTTGCTAGAAGATCTGCAAGTTCGTTCTTCGAGTTCTAGCTGTAAGGCCCTCGAATTTCCGTCGCATTATTTGTATTGTGTGTGTATAATTGTGCTTGTGTATGTATGTACATATTTACGTACGTATTGATTAGTATAATTACGTGTGCATATGTTATATTAGAAGTAAATAATGCATGTATTGATGGTGATAGTATGGATACACTACCATATACATATTGCATGTATATATGCATGGTATGCATGGTTTTCTGCATATTTTAGAGTTCTGGCCGAAGGCCACCTTGACGTCAACCCCTGGCCGTTGAGGTAGTGTCAGCGTCCAGACATGGACGCCAACACTAATCCTGGCGTCCAGCGATATGGACGCCAATCTCTCTGGCCTGCATGCGCAGCAGAGCTGCAAACTTCTGAAACAAGAAAGCCAGCCATGGGGGGGGCTGTCCCCAACGGCTCTGAGGGCTGTCAAGTCACCCTAAGAGGGGGAGAGGGCCTCTCCTTAAGTCTGAACCCGGAGCTACCTTTCCCACCCCTCTCTTCACACTTGCAAGAGGAGAAAAAGAGAGAAAGAAAACCCTAGAAGAAAACTGAGGAAAACCCCACTCTTGCACCCAAGAATTCGACTTCCTGGAGCTTGATCCGGCCATCTTCCACGACAAGAAGATAGCTGGAGCAAAGGAGAAGGCTTCCCCGACATCCCCCTGCTGTGGAGATCATCCAGGAGCCCGGAGGAAGAAGATCTAGGGAGGGTTTCTGCACCTTCTTGGGACTGCCCAAGGAGGGCTTCACCAACACCCTAGACCCTTTGGAGCAATTTTTAAAAGGCAAGTGACCTAACCATGATGTCCCCGTATGTGTCTAGGTCGTTCTACTAATTTTATGAATTTCCCTCGAGTCCTAGACCCTCCCATTCACCCAAATTTTAGAGCTCGGCTCGGGTCTGTGTTTCTGCACAGACCTGCATTGACGGCAAGGTCAATGGATGCCGCTATCATGCTTGGCGTCCATCGACCATGCCGCTGACCCTGAGTCAGGGGCCAGAGACCGCCGCCAAGTTCTCTGGACAGAACAGTGACCTGTTCTGCCCTTCCTATACAACTATTTTCGGTATGGTTTCCGTGATGAGGATATATGGTAACCCTATACCCTATGTATATTGTCAATTGTGTGTGTGTGGATGAGTGTGATGTGTGATGGTGAATGTAGGAAATTTTATACCGTGAATGTGTAAGCATGAATTGTGGGAATCTTGCCAATCATGTTTTCATGATTAGGATTAGTCTGAATGCCTTGTTTGTCAGAGCATGAAGATTAGTAGATTAGTATATGTATTCTCAATTTTGATAAATTGTCCATGCTTGCGTGAGTTGCAAATAAATTCGGTTCGGTAAATAGAAAGACATGCAAGAATGGTTTTGGTGATCGATCTGTGATGTATGATTTAGGATAGTTCGGTATTCTCAAATCATGCACATAATAGTAATCTCTATTCAAACAGTAAGTGGCAAAAATTTCATGATGTATTAAACTCCATGTTAACTTAAATTTTGATTGGCATGCGGAATAAGTGTTTGATTTTCTGTAAATTATATTTAGCTCAGAAAAATCTGAAAATTGAGTGTATGATCTTGAACCCGACAATAGTATGTGGTTAAAATTTCAGGTCATTTGGACCAGTATATAAGAAGTTATGTATTTTTCATGTGAAAGGCAATATTCTAGGTATGTTATCGTAATGTGATTAGATATTGCTTAAACCTAACTTGATGGTGAAATTACTGTGTGTTAAGCTCCTGAATTCTGTAGTGCCAGGTTAGGAAAAACAGAGATATACATGTGAGTGAGAAAGTGAATGAGATGAAAAGTGATTTGTGTAAACTACGTGTGAAATCGGTAAAATGTGTAAATGTGTAACTGTGCCAATGTGACACTGCTTCCGTAGAGAGCAATGGAGCTGTATCAGGGAAAAGTCCCCCTGAGAAAGTTCAGTGTGTAAGTGACCCTAGGGCATTAGGGGGAAATCCTGGAGGTGGACAAGTACCACTGGTTAGGGTGGAGACTTGTTCTCCCGGTCTGCGCAGTCCAAGAGTCGCCATTGGAAAGCTAGATGGCTATGTGTAATGTGATGTGTATATGTCCTTCTTTGGTGGTTTGGACTATGTGTCACGGCACCTAAAATGCGTAATGTGAAATGTGTAATGTGTATGTGTTCATGTGTAAATGTGTAAGTAACAATTGTGAAATGTGTATGTGAAAAGTGCAACCATGTGAAAGAGGAGACTTGTGTAAAGAAAATGTGAAATTTAAATGAGAGGGTATGATATTGAAATCTATGTGAGACAAATCTGAAACCATGTGAAATCTGTAAATTCATGTATTTTCATCATGTTTATATGTGCAAAGATGTCTAGAATCCATGTTAGGGATAATTGGTGAGCACGGGTACAAGATAGCATGATTGGTTGTTCACATGATATGTTTTTACGCAATATTGTAGCTCTCATGTATAGGTTTACAGCCATTAACCATGTGAAATCAGCAACTTAAAGCATGTGAAAACGTTTATGTTGTGTTTAAAACATGTAAGATCCATGCTAGTCGTGTTTTCCTTTCATGTATGCATAATGTTCATGTTGGTAGCTCTCATGTCTTGGTTCTTAAAGACAAAGTTTCATGAGTAAATTGAATAGAGAGCATGTGATAGGTAAATTTTATTCTTAGAAATCTGAAAGCATGATCCATGTATAAAATTGTAAAACTTTCATGATAGGTTGAAACTTTGAATGACTAGCATGCCATGTTTGAAAATTGTAAATGTGCATGTAGGAACCGCTATGACTTATACGTGTATGTTATGAGTAGTGTGCTTGCTGAGTCTTTGGACTCACTCCTTCCTTCGGCGTACAGGTGTAGTGGGTGACGTGGCACCTTTGGAGGAGATAGTTGAGACGGACTCCGAGCGTGGAGATTAGCTAGTCTTTGGAGTTTCTTTGTGACTTGTGCATTCCATAGTATGTAATTTGAACATTGTATTAGTAATGTATATGAAAAGGATGTATAAGTGTGGACATTATGTATTTAAATTTCAGCAGTTTAAATTATGTGAACTTTTAGTTCCTTATTGTTAATTGCAAACTTCATGTATGTTAAATGTGGATGATGAATGAATGGAGACAGTTGTCTTTTACTTCCGCTACTTTTGTATATTCGCGTGTATCTCAGCTGTATGTATCGTTTGGGTAAATGTCCCCTGTGAGGACTCTCGCTAACCGACGTGGGTTGGTATAACCGTACCGGTATAATGAGGGCCGTCACAGAGATTGGTCAGAGCGCAGCCGGTTGAGATTGCACATGAATATAAATAAGTCATCATCCCATTGCATGCTAAGTATGTCCACATGTGTAGAAAACACTAATGAGAAGTGAAAGATAGATAGAAAATGGTTAGAAAACTTAGTAACCTAGCTCTAATGGTGGCTAAAATTTATTACAGCCATGGCTTCGAGAGGTAGGCGTGGTGGAGCGTCGGCCCGTGAGGACGAGCCGCGACGTGATGAGCAGGCGGAGCAACAGGCCCCGGCACCGCGAGGTCCTGTACTTCCCCCACCGCCGCCTGTGGACTACGGAGTATTCATGCAAGGTCTGGTGCAGCCTGCAGACGCAGGATCACACCCAGGCAGCACTCCAGGCCCAGTTGGAGGCCCAGGTAGAATAATTAAAAAAACTAGTAGTTTGCTATTTAAATTGCAAGATCGTGTATTATTGTGTATTGTTATTGTTTATGTAGCAGGCTCAGGCACCAGCTCAGGACCATGGTGGACCATCCATCATGGAGCGATTCAAGAGGATGACCCCACCCTCTTTTAAGGGGAGAGTGATCCATTAATGGCAGAAAGCTGGTTAAGGGAGGCAGAGAAAATCTTCCGAGCCATCAGGTGCCCTGATGAGGATAGGTGACATTAGCCACTACAGCTACAGTTAGACTTTTATTCTGTACGTTTGGTGTTTGCTTAAGTTAGAACTTGTTGGTTGGTACTTATGAAGTGTATGCAGGAGAGAGCGGATGTATGGTGGGTCCTCCCTACTTCGTACACGCTTTGAGGACGGAGCAGTAAACATGACGTGGGACGCGTTCGTGAGGCTCTTCGAGCCAAGTTCGTCCCAGAGCATATCAAGGACAAAAGGAGCAGGAATTTCTCTCCCTGACGCAAGGCCCATGACCGTGCTGGAATACGAGGAAAGGTTTTCTGAACTTTATAAATATGCACCGCATATCGTAGAGGATGAGCGCAGGAAGACGAAGAAGTTCGTGATGGGACTCAAGCCATCACTGCGGACGAGACTCGTGGCGTTTGACCACCGCACGCTAGACGAGGCCCTCAGTGCTGCCTGCAGGCAGGAGGGAGAAATGGAGCAATATCTGGAGGAAAAAAGCTTCGCAGAAGGCCGCAGCGACATTCCAGCGGCAGGATAAGAAGAAAACGGTGTACCACACCAGAATCGCAGTTACCGGCAGTTCACAGGTACCTTCGTACGTTCCCCTGGTGTGAAGAAGGAGTGTCCCCACTGTGGGAAGACACATGGTGTTCCGAGTGTTGGTTGGTAGCGGTAGATGCTTGAAGTGTGGGAGCAGCGACCACAAGATCAAAGATTGCCCAAGACTTCAGCAAGAGCTCAGCGTGGAGCGCCAGCACCACGGCGGCAGCCGCGCCAGCTACAGGAAGACCAGGAAGGCCTCGAGCCCCAGCTCGAGTGTTTGCTTTAGCTCGCGAGGACGCCGAGCAGGCGGAGCATGTCACCGAAGGTACAGTTTACTTTTAGGTGTGCACGCTCGGTTTTGTTTGATACGGTGCTACTCACTCGTTCATTTCCGAGCGGTTCGCTAGGCAGTTAGCCCTAGAGTCAGGCATAGAGTCTGAGGAGTTAGAGGTCCCTTTGTCTGTGCACACCCCTGCGGGTACGGTATCGACTAGGAAGTGCATTCCGTCGTTACCTGTGTGCATTGAGGATAGATTCCTAGATGGGTGTTTCTTCTTGCTAAAGATGAAGGACTATGATGCTATTCTTGGTCTGGATTGGCTAGAGGAGCACTATGCGTTAGTGGATTGTCGTCGGAAGAGGATTGTTTTCCGCATTCCTGGTGAGGACGAGTTCTCTCATCCCTTGCCAAGAACTTGGCGGGAAAGTTAGTCATCTCTGCCATGAAGGCGATGCGCATGGTGAACAAGGGTTGTGACGCTTTTCTTGCCAGCGTGGTGTTAGTACCCGATGCTGATCGTCACTACTCTTGCGAGATCGAGGTGGTGCAGGATTTCCAGATGTCTTTCCCGATGACTTGTCTGGATTGCCACCGGATAGAGAGATAGAGTTTACTATAGAGTTGCTTCCAGGCACCTCTCCTATCTCGAAGGCTCCATATCGGATGGCCCCTGCGAGTTAGCCGAGTTGAGGAGGCAATTGCAAGAATTGCTTGATAAGGATTTATTCGCCCTAGTGTTTCCCCTTGGGGCGCACCTGTATTGTTCGTCAAGAAGAAAGACGGGTCACTTAGGTTGTGTATTGATTATAGAAAGCTGAACCAAGTGACTGTGAAGAACAGGTATCCCTTACCTCGGATTGATGATCTGTTTGACCAGTTGCGGATGCATCAGTCTTTTCTAAGATTGACTTGCGATCTGGTTATCATCAGTCGGATTAGGAGTGAGGATGTGTCCAAGACGGCATTTAGATCCCGTTATGGACATTATGAGTTCTTGGTCCTTCCTTTCGGATTGACCAACGCCCCTGCAGCGTTCATGGATCTCATGAACCGGGTGTTTAGTCCGTATTTAGATAGCTTTGTTGTTGTGTTTATTGATGACGTGTTGGTCTATTCTCCGGATGAGGCCACACACCGTCAGCATTGAGGTTAGTCTTAGAGGTTCTCCGTGAGCACAAGCTGTATGCGAAGTTCAGCAAGTGCGAGTTCTGGTTGCGCGAGGTTCACTTTCTCGGGCATGTTATCTCCGGCGCTGGTGTTGCAGTTGATCCAGCAAAGGTCCAAGCAGTTATGGATTGGGAGATTCCCAGACCCCTTCGGAGATTCGTAGTTTCATTGGTTAGCTGGTTATTATCGGCGATTCATTGAGGGTTTCTCATCCATCGCCGCCCCCTTTGACAAAGCTGACCAGGAAAGGTGAGAAGTTCGTATGGTCTGAGGCATGTGAGCGTAGCTTTCAGCTATTGAAGGCTAAGCTACTTCTGCTCCGGTATTGGTATTGCCTAGTGGTCCAGAGGTTTTGCCATTTATACGGATGCATCTCAGATTGGTTTAGGCTGTGTACTCATGCAGCGAGAGAGGGTAGTGGCTTATGCTTCTCGTCAGTTGAAGGAGCATGAGAGGAACTATCCGACTCATGATTTGGAGCTCGCAGCAGTGGTTCATGCACTAAAGATCTGGAGGCACTATCTTTATGGTGTCAGATTTGAGGTGTTTACCGACCACAAGAGCTTGAAGTATCTTTTCTCCCAAAAGGAATTAAACCTGAGGCAGAGAGATGGATTGAGTTCTTGAAGGACTATGACTTCGACCTTCAGTATCACCCTGGAAAGGCGAATGTCGTAGCGATGCTCTTGTAGAAAGAGGTCTCTCTCCAGCCAGCAGGATGGAAGATGTTGGAGGATGCAGCGTGCTCTATGACCGAGTTAGAGCCATCGCTGTGTCAGGCTTTTGTAGCTCAGCTATCCTTAGATCCTCAGTCTTGGATGGGTGATTGAGCAGCAGAAAGCCGACCCTAGATTGTTAGAGTTAGTGGTAAGGCGGGCATTGCTCGTGATGAGGACGGTGTGATTAGATTTCAGCACCGTGTTTGTGTCCCTGATGTAGTAGATGTCCGTGAGCATGTGTTAGCGGAGGCTCATAGGTCGCGATTCTCGATTCATCCGGGTAACACTAAGATGTATCAAGACCTGAAGAGATCATTTTGGTGGTCCGGCATGAAGAAGGATGTTGCGGATTATGTGTCAAGATGTCTAGTATGTCAGCAAGTGAAAGCCGAGCGGCACGACCATCCGGCCTTATGCAGAGGGTGGATATCCCAGTGTGGAAGTGGGAAGCTGTCACTATGGACTTCGTTTCGGGTTTGCCTCGATCTAGAAGGGGCAATGACTCGATTTGGGTTGTTGTAGATAGATTCTCGAAGACTGCTCATTTCTTGCCTATGAAGAAGAAGCAGTCAGTAGAGAGTTTGGCTAGATTGTATGTTAGCGGTATCATTAGATTGCATGGTGTGCCGAAGTCGATCATTTCGGATCGAGATCCGAGATTTACTTCGAGATTGTGGAAGGGTCTTCAGGATGCGTTAGGTTCGGAGCTTAAGCTCAGTTTGGCGTTTCATCCCCAGACCGATGGACAGTCCGAGAGGACTATCCAAACGCTCGAGGATATGTTGAGAGCGTGTGTTCTGGATTGGAAGGAAGATTGGGAGCGTCATTTACCTGCTGTGGAGATCATCCAGGAGCCCGGAGGAAGAAGATCTAGGAGGCGTTTCTGCACCTTCTGGGACTGCCCAAGGAGGGCTTCACCAACACCCTAGACCCTTTGGAGCAATTTTTAAAAGGCAAGTGACCTAACCATGATGTCCCCGTATGTGTCTAGGTCGTTTCTACTAATTTATGAATTTTCCCTCGAGTCCTAGACCCTCCCATTCACCCAAATTTGAGAGCTCGGGTCTGTGTTTCTACATAGACCTGCATTGACGGCAAGGTCAATGGACGCGATATCATGCTTGGCGTCCATCGACCATGCCGCTGACCCTGAGTCAGCGGCCAGAGACCGCCGCCAAGTTCCTCTGGACAGAACAGTGACCTGTTCTGCCCTTCCTATACAACTATTTTGGTATGGTTTCCGTGATGAGGATATATGGTAACCCTATACACTATGTATATTGTCAATTGTGGTGTGTGGATGAGTGTGATGTGTGATGGTGAATGTAGGAAATTTATAACCGTGAATGTGTAAGCATGAATTGTTGGAAATCTTGCCAATCCATGTTTCATGATTAGGATTAGTCTGAATGCCTTAGTTTTGTCAGAGCATGAAGATTAGTAGATCAGTATATGTATTCTCAATTTTGATAAATTGTCCATGCTTGCGTGAGTTGCAAATAAATTCGGTTCGGTAAATAGAAAGACATGCAAGAATGGTTTGTGGTGATCGATCTGTGATTGTATGATTTAGGATAGTTCGGTATTCTCAAATCATGCACATAAAGTAATCTCTGTTCAAACAGTAAGTGGCAAAAATTTCATGATGTATTAAACTCCATGTTAACTTAAATTGTGATTGGCATGCGGAATAAGTGTTTGATTTTCTGTAAATTCTATTTAGCTCAGAAAAATCTGAAACTTTGAGTGTATGATCTTGAACCTGAAAATAGCATGTGGTTAAAATTTCAGGTCATTTGGACCAGTATATAAGAAGTTATGTATTTTTCATGTGAAAGGCAATAATCTAGGTATGTTATAGTAATGTGATTAGATATTGCTTAAACCTAACTTGATTGGTGAAATTACTGTGTGTTAAGCTCCTGAAATTTTGTAGTGCCAGGTTAGGAAAAACAGAGATATACATGTGAGTGAGAAAGTGAATGAGATGAAAAGTGATTTGTGTAAACTACGTGTGAAAATCGGTAAAATGTGTAAATGTGTAACTGTGCCAATGTGACACTGCTTCCGTAGAGGGCAGTGGTGCTGTATCAGGGAAAAGTCCCCCTAAGAAAGTTCAGTGTGTAAGTGACCCTAAGGGCATTAGGGGGAAATCCTGGAGGTGGACAAGTACCACTGGTTAGGGTGGAGACTTGTTCTCCCGGTCTGCGCAGTCCAAGAGTCGCCTTTGGAATGCCTAGATGGCGTCTATGTGTAATGTGATGTGTATATGTCCTTCTTTGGTGGTTTGGACTATGTGTCACGGCACCTAAAATGCGTAATGTGAAATGTGTAATGTGTATGTGTTCATGTGTAAATGTGTAAGTGAACAAATGTGAAATGTGTATGTGAAAAGTGCAACCATGTGAAAGAGGAAACTTGTGTAAAGAAAATGTGAAATTTTAAATGAGAGGGTATGATATTGAAATCTATGTGAGACAAATCTGAAACCATGTGAAATCTGTAAATTCATGTTATTTTCATCATGTTTATATGTGCAAAGATGTCTAGAATCCATGTTAGGGATAATTGGTGAGCACGGGTACAAGATAGCATGATTGGTTGTTCACATGATATTTTACGCAATATTGTAGCTCTCATGTATAGGTTTACAACCATTAAACCATGTGAAATCAGCAACTTAAGCATGTGAAAACGTTATGTATGTGTTTAAAAACATGTAAAATCCATGCTAGTCGTGTTTTCCTTTCATGTATGCACAATGTTCATGTTGGTAGCTCTCATGTCTTGGTTCTTTAAAGACAAAGTTTCATGAGTAAATTGAATAGAGAGCATGTGATAGTAAATTTTATTCTTAGAAATCTGAAAGCATGATCCATGTATAAAATTGTAAAACTTTCATGATAGGTTGAAACTTTGAAATGACTAGCATGCCATGTTTTGAAAATTGTAAATGTGCATGTAGGAACCGCTATGACTTATACGTGTATGTTATGAGTAGTGTCGCTTGCTGAGTCTTTGGACTCACTCCATGCTTCGGCGTACAGGTGTTGTTGGTGACGTGGGACCTTTGGAGGAGACAGTGGAGACGGACTCCGAGCGCGGAGATTAGCTAGTCTTTGGAGTTTCTTTGTGACTTGTGCATTCCATAGTATGTAATTTGAATATTGTATTACAATTATCATGAAAAGGATGTATAAGTGTGGACATTATGTATTTAAATTTCAGCAGTTTAAATTATGTGAACTTTTAGTTCCTTATTGTTAATTGCAAACTTCATGTATGTTAAATGTGGATGATGAATGAATGGAGACAGTTGTCTTTTACTTCCGCTACTCTGTTGTATATTCGCGTGTATCTCAGTTGTATGTATCGTTTGGGTAAATGTCCCACTGTGAGGACTCTCGCTATACCGACGTGGGTTGGTATAACCGTACCGGTATAATGAGGGCCGTCACACTAGCCCTAAGAAGATCATCTCGTCCAAAGGTAGGCAATCTCACAAGTAAAATTAATTAGTCTTGTTCATAGGTAGTTCTTGACCCCAAGAACGAAACCCCCTTGTTTCCCCCAATTTCTATCGTGCCATACTCTTCATTTCATGCTTGAAGTTTTGAAATTAACATGTACTCGGGCCCTCTTTCTTGCTCTCAAAGTCCATGAATTCATGTCTACTTGATTCATTCTTGATCTCTACATGTTTAGAAGGTAGTTAGCATCATTTTAAAACTTGTTCCATACTTTTCATGCTTTTACACATCGAGATCCACGCATTTTGGCATTTACATGTTGTCCCAAGTTATCTGCACTGAGAAAATGGTCGATACGGGGGATGCGACCTTGTCGCGGTCGCACAATACATGGTGATAAGAACGTGTTGCCAACCTGACTCATGATAATAGGATCGCGTCGGACCCCCAGACCGCGATATTAACGCGTCGCACCACAAGACGTGTTAAGACCAGCAGTCTAGAAACCCTAGTTTTCATGAAATCCTACTATAAATCCCTATGTTTAATATTTGTTAAGTCACTGTTATCACTGAAACACAGTAACAAAAGTCATGTCATAATGAATATGTAATTTACTTTAAAGCTATGCACTTGATCTCTTTATCTCAAACCCATGATTTTCTATCACACACACACACATAATTCATACATCTCACACTTGCAATGTAGTACTCTAGTAAATTGTAGTACTCTAGTAAATTCATTAATTATAAAATATAGATAAATTTAAATTTTGTCAATTAATAAATTCAAACTAGTTAAAAAGGTACACATCATTATTGCATGCGTATAAACTCATAAAAAATATTGTAAAAATTAAAGTTATACCTTAAATACTATTCTGTAATGACCCATCAAGAAATTTTGACATAGAAAAATCATCTGAACCAAGTTTAATAATTATTGCAATTTATTATTTTAATTAAGGAAAGTCGAAAAACTCATTATCATAGGTGCCAAAGTGGATTATAAATCAATAACGTATGGCTAGACATTAAAAAATGCGTGTTGATAGTCCATTATGAGAATTGTACCAATGGGCCATTTTGGACCATGATAAATTCTCTAATATAAAAGGATAATTAAACTCATTAAGTAAATTAAGTATATGGGTTGTACAAGTGATTCATCGTGGGATATTGGGCCAAAAGCAAGAGTCCAAATGATGAATGAGAGATAAATATGATTAAATTCGTGGCTAAATTAAAAGGGTAAGAAAATCCCCTTACAACTCATGTAAATATCCTAAAAAGAGTCATAACCCTAGTCTAACTCAATAGGCTCTATCCTAATCTAAAGAGGGGATTTAGATAAGAGGAAATAGGGATAAAATAGGAGACTCATATTAATAGGTGAAATTCGTAACAATATTATCTCCTAATTAAAAAGGGGCAATTAAAGCATTAATATGACTCATATATTCTTAAAGGAGTTATAGACTTATCATAATCCCTTAGCCATGAAATTTGAGTTCTCCCTACGCTAAATAGGTGGATAAATGCTGGAAATAGGGAGATAATATGGAAAATTCGTAGTTAGAAGAGAGGGAAAAGTTTTAAGGGTGTAGGAGTCTTAAGAGATACAAATACTCTCTTATTCGTACCAACCCAACCCTAGACCAATTCTGGAGCATGGAGGACGAAGGAGAGAAGACATTGGACGTGGAGATCAAGGGGAGAAGGCTATGAACGAAGAACTTTATCAAGTTCTTCTTGTTTTCAAACCCTAGGATTCAAAGCGCTTAAAGATCGGCAATCTCTCAATCAAATCTAATTACTTTGACCCTAGGTAGACATGAACCATCTACGAAAGCCCCATGTTTTCCCCAATTTTCATCATGCCATTTAGGAGTATTTCATGCCCCAATCCTTGTCATGAACATGTAACCGAAATGACTTGTTTACCTTGAATCCCTATCCATGCTTGATTTCGTATCATGAAACCTTTATTATACATGCTATTGGATGTCAGGAATCCAATGACACCATTTTCTCCAATTTTCATCATGCCATTTAGAAGTATTTCATGCTCCAATCCTTGTCATGAACATGTAACCGAAATGACTTGTTTACCTTGAATCCCTATCCATGCTTGATTTTGTATCATAAAACCTTTACTATACATGTTATTGGATGTCAGGAATCCAATGACGCCATTTTCCCCAATTTCTATCGTGTACCGTATTCGAATTTAATTGTTTTCCATCACTGTGTATGATTTTAGGTCACCAAGATGTAACCTATTCATAACATGTGTATTCTCTAATTAACTATTATGTAGATACCTCTACATGTCTGATTTCATTTAAACTAGTTTCGTGATTTTTCGACATGTATACGATTTTATAGGATTTTTCAAAGAGCCCTATATCACCATGGGAAGGATGGGACCGAAACCGAAGGTGGACTGGTTCCCCTATGGGTCTCGGCCTGACCTTCTGAGAACATGACGGCCCGACTTGTCGTGATTCTCAGAAGGTCACGATAGAAGGGAACGTCGCGTCATTAACGCGATTGCTCGACTTGTCACGTTCTTCACCCCATATTCCGATTGGCCTTAACGCGACAGACCAACACGTCGCGTTCTGGACCTCTTGCTCAAATCGTGACCGGTCACCCTGTCGCGATTACAACATCAATCGATTGACTGACCCAGTTCTTGAGAATGCAATTGACCTAACTGTCGCTATTTGTAACGCGACTGGCACCCCCGTCATGATTTCACTATTGCAACCGAAACCCTAATTTCAATGCAAAGCCTTGTTAATCATTCCATTTAATCACTATTTAACCGTTAAATTGTGTTGTTATGAACAGTAACGACCTGTTTATTAATAAAGGGTAATATTATCATGATTTCCCATTAAATAAAAGCCATGTGCATAACTATCCCTTGCTATCATGGTTATCTTACACATGCACACACTATACTTAAATGTTTGCCATGAAACCTTACCAAATTTACACAATAATATATCTGGTAATTAAGTCCAATTATTCATATAAATTCCTTATTTATTTTAATAGACTTGTCCTCGTTTTATTCGCATGATTTATTATCGCTATCGGGTCCCTCTACCTTCGAGCACTCAAGGCATAATGGACAATTGTTTTATACACACTTCTATCTTGGCTTGGACGACCTCTCCGTTGGGAATACTCCTGACTGGACCAGGAACTCCATGTCAAGGCCTCTGTAAGTCTCCTTGGCTTTGGCGAACATCTATTTCCGACGAGCGAGTTGTACCATCAAAACCTATTTTACCCTTAGGGATCAACATGATCCAACGGCCTTAGTATGTTCTCTCTTACCTTTAGATCATGCCGGACCTCTGGCCTGTGTTCATCGCAAGGCTATTGGGTGGTTGCGACTTCTACCGGACTGCCGACACACGATGTGCTGTGCAACTGTTACTATCGCTTGTTTATCATGTTTTACGAATATGACCTTGTTCTCATCTACTAGCTCTCTACACTCTCATCTGTTCACGTTCTCTCTATACTCTCATCTATTTGTCAATTACTCTCATCTATTCTTGGTACTCGATTTGGCCATCAAATTTATTGTCTAAGAAAAAAACATGACTATACTAGGCAACATTATAAAGGGCCCGATCTGGTCCTGGGAGGTGTGCCCGAAAGGCTATTAACTTATGGGGGTTCAATGATCAGGGTGTTAGGCATGCATCCAATGCAGGACTATCAAGGTTTAATCTATGACAATCAATCAATCAATCAAAATACTATATTCTCTCGGTTGATAAAATGATCAACCAAACGTTACATGCTATCACGACTAGTGCACTTTTGTGCAACCATACAGTCTATCTCGTTATCTGGCCAATCCTTTATCATGCTAGTTTTGCAATATTCTTTTTGAATGTATTATTGTTCTCTTGTTATCGTGTGACATTACTCTCTTGTCTATACTTGATCGTTCTCTCTAGTTATCCTGCTTTACAAGACATTAATCACTTAAAGCATGCCTATTTACATGAGATATTAAGTCCTACTGAGCGTTATCGCTCACCCTACGCTATTTGTTATATGTGTTTCAGGTAAGTCAGATGATGACATTACACACACCAATGGGAATGGACTAGATTGATGAGTGACCTGGAGTCGTAGCGATGGAATGACCTTAGTATCATAGAGTCTAGTTAGATATTTGCTTAATTATCTTTTCCAATGTAATGATGTCTTTGAGCCCTATGTACTGGCTCAGAATTAGTGGTTGTAATAGTTTAGGTGATTTATCAATAAAATGAAAAGCTTATTTTAATTATTGTTCATTAGTTGCTCTGATTTTTGCGACTGTATGTGCAAATTACCCTTCCATATACTTGGCTCACGTCTCCCCGATTTATTCCACTGATAAATTGGAGGGGCGTGACATGCAATGTTCATAAAGGGTTTCATAACACATCTGGTAATTTATTAGAATTTTGTACATAAATCTCTCTATTTAATGGACTTATCTTCATTTCTCACGATTGCTTTGGAACACTGTTACCTATGCTCCGCTGTTCTAGAAGTCCTCTAGAACATCGAGCAACTACTATTTCAACACCTTTTTTTGACTTAGATGAGCTCCCCATCGTATATTCCTTCTGCCGGACTAGTGAATCCTTGTTCAAGGCCTCTGGAAGTCTCCTCTGGCTAGGGATTCCCTCATGGTCGACGAGCTAGTTGTACCCTTCAGTCCTATACACTATTAGGGATCGTGTTGGACCTTTTTTGCATGATCCAAACAGCCGTAGAAGTCTCTCTGTTATCATGTTCAGATTTTGAACTGTAACACTGTCACAACCAGAGTGTGGACTGTGACTTCTCTAAACATCACGCTCCACCCCTACCTGCGTTACTATCGTGACTAGGTTGTGGAGCGCAACTTCTCTAACAATCACGCCCAACCCCCTGACTACGTTATTGTCACGACTATGGTGTAGACCGCGACTCCTGTAAGATTTCTAGTACCCAAAGATACTGTTTGCAATTGTTACTATCGCTTGTTTTTACTGACGTTTTATGTGCATGAACCTGTAGCTCTTATCTACTCTCTATTCTCTCATTTATTCATGTTCTCTCTATACTCTCATCTATTTTTCAATTACTCTTCTCTATTCTTGATACTCTCTATAACCATTTTATTGATTGTCTAAAGATAATAAACATAATCAATGCTTGGCAATATAAAAGGGCCCAATCTGGTCCTGGGAGGTGCGCCCAAAAGTGCTAGTACCCACGAGAGTTAATTAACCAGAGTGTTTGACATTACACTCAAGTGCTATACTATCTCGACTATCCATTGACGATCAAAGTTTTATACTATCTCGACTATCTATTGACAATCAAAGTGCTATACTATACTTGACTCATTGTGCTATGTGCTATTGTGTGATATTTCGTGCTATTCGAGCTATGGCCATCCTGCTCTTGTGCTATACTTGAAACATGTGCTACCTGAGGATATGTTTTCCTCCATTCAGATGGAAAGAGTCTTTCTGATACTGCTAATAGAGGGGCTAAAATTGTAGATTTAATGAAGCCTCTGTGATATTCTCAGAAGATAATGTGATTGAAAGCCAGTAGCACTCTGTGAACTAGAATTCTAGCTTTCACTCTGACATACCTTTCAGAAATTATTAGTCCAACAACAGAACCCATGAGTAGAAAATGCAGTTAAGGAAATAACCGGAATTCTGGCAACTTGAGGGTGGTAAAATTTACTTGAAGTTCAGTACTGTGCCTATTATGCACCCAAAGTTCATCAAAAATAAATCTAAATTGATCCAGTTGAGCTTCAGGAAGACCATGAGTATGGCAGTAATCATCATACAGCTGGAAATGCCTCAACAACTTAATTTCATTCTGAATCATTGGTCCACAAGTGGTACTGTGCTGGCCAACGAACCACTTCGAAAGAGAAAGGGGATGATCTGTAGGAGGGTACTTTCTATCCCTTTCAATCTCATATTTTTGTAAAGGGCTATATGGGACTTGGCCCATTGTTGCTCTTTCTTAGACTCAACAGTAGATAAAATCTTGTGCATCTCAGATTTGGGCACATTGGATAAAGGGAAATGAGAGAAGATATTATGATAAATTCAAGTTGGGTAACCCATAAATTGCTGCAAATGTGCACTTCTCAATATAGTTAGTATAAACTGATTTCCACCTATGAGTGATAGCCAAGGAATACCAAAGTGGAGGAAATAGATCCGGAGAATGTAGAGTACAAGCTTTTGAGAGATTTTTCTTCTTTTAGGAGCTGGACTTGAAGTGGGTAGAGAATCTGTTCTGTGAACATAAGAGGCAATAGATAGAACTACCTTGAGATTGGCTTCTTCAAAGTCATCCTTAATGTCACTAACTATAAGGTCAGCGACACATGGCGATGAAGGATGGTGGAGTAGGTGGATGAAGAGAAGAAAAGGTGTGGGAGGAAGGTTGTAGAAAGTCCAACTGAAGTGGTGCCAGATGAGAAGGATGTATAGGCTGGTGGTGCTTCTGGTTGAGTGGTTGGGATGGATTGTGAGCGAATAGGAGGAGAAGAAGGAGGTGGAGAGGTGGACATTTGTGGGTTGATGGAAGAGGAAGGGGTGGGGGATGATGTTGGTTCATCATTAAAGGGTGTAGAACATGAAATGTGTTTAGGAAGAGGTTTCTTGGAAGGTTCAGGAGTAGGAGGAGCAGTGGATGGAACTGCAGGTGAGGAAGGTTCAGGTGACTGTTCCCTCTGAGCCATAGATGGAATCTTACATAAAGATTTTCTATGCTAGGCTACATATCTATAGATTGATCAGTTGGTACAGAAGACCCTGATGGCCCAGCAATTTCTTCTGCTTGTCCTGAAGGCCCAATAACCTCTTCTGCCTGTTTTGGAGCCCCTGATGGCCCATCAATTTCTTCTTCCTATGCTGGAGGCCCTGAGGACCAAGCAATTTCTTCTGCCTGTGCTAGAGGCCCTAATGGCCCTTCTTCTTCTTCTGCAAATGGTACTGAAGCATCCTCTTGCTCAATTGGCCGTTGAGGTTCAACAACAACATCATGTCTGTTGACTAAAGCAAATGGGATTAGGTGAGTTCTCACAAGGTGGGTGAGGTTAGTCACCATGGTCCGCAAACTACTCAACTCAACCTTTATATCCTTAAGCTCATCCTTCACTTCACACAGAAGTTTTTCTTGAACATTCTGACTATTTACAACAGGTTCAAGGTCATGCTGTAATTTACATAGTATTTCTCCTTGAGCATTGAGCCATTCTATAACTGGCTCAAGGTGAACACAAACTTTTAGCTTCTTGTTCTTCTTGTTCCCTTTCTTGTGGACAGGAGGTACATTTGTGTCAGGGATAGAAGAGGCTACTCTATCAGGAACAACATTATCAATAACAACTGGTGCATCAACAATAATTTCATCATCAAAAAGTCCATCAATGGGAATCCCATCTTCCGTTGTTGGACAAGGGGTATTGTCATCAAATAGAACTTCTACTAGCCCTTCCACAAATACATCCTCACAAACATTTTCTTCAGGCTCCCCTTGAATTGTTGCCAATAAGAGTTCTTTAGTAACTATATCTAAATTTTCCGTCTGCACATCAACCGTGAAAAATTCTTGATGCCCCGCCTCAACAGGAGCTACCTCCTCAACAGGAGCTTCATCCACATGAGTATCAACAAGCATTTCCTGTACAATACAAGTTTCCATAACCGGTTCAGCCATAATGCTTGCATCTTCTTGTTGCACAAAAGACTCAACATGTTCAATATGCTCAGCAAGTATATCCTCTATTCTTCTATCAGAAATAACAGGTACAACTATTTCTGTATACACAACATCAGGCCTAGCTACTAGAGTTGAGGGAGTATCTGCATTATGGACATCTGCCATGATGGCTTCTCCTGTATCCATGGAGTCCTTGGACTAAATATTTCCTGACAAAGTGAATCTAGTCTTCTTGAGATTTCTTGTTCTAATGGGCTGGCCCATTCTTTATAACAACTCTCCTTCCAGGTCTACTTCAAAGTATTGAAAGATTTTGGTATGTAGATGAGCATAGGGAAGAGGGACTGCCGCCTTGTTCTTCACATCCTAGATAAGTTCAGCTGAGGATTTCATCTTCTCAAAGATAATCTGTGCCATATTTACCTTCTAATTTTGCATGGCCCAAAACATGACATCTGCATCTCCTTTGTACATTGGGAGAAACTAGCACCCCGCGGTACTAAAATTTGACATACAATGAAATGTAGCAATCTGTTGAAAGTAGTAAACTGATTTATATCGATCTTCCCATCTTTTAGCTTATACTCTGTTCTAATGATACTGAGCCCCTTGACATGAATGTCTACTGAGTTGACTAGACTATGACCTTCCTTGGAACAATCAAATAACTTTTCTAAAAGATCAAAGGTTATCCTAATGTGCTTACCTTTGACGGATGATACCAGTGATTCTCCATCTTCAAATTGAAGGCAGGTGTAGAACACCTTCACTAAGTGAGGGTAACTAGGTACAGAAACTGTGCATAATCCTATCCACTTCATCCTTTCTAGAGCTTCCATGATACTGACCATGCCATGCTTGTTCAAATCTGCCAAATCCACAGCCTTGTTTATGCAAATCTTGATCGTGACAGTCTGATATCTCTAGAGCAGATTTGCCGTGAGGAAGTCTGCATTGTATCCTCCTAGACTACTGGAACTCCCTACTGTGCTATGATAGTCAAAAAAAGGAAGAATCTTTGGGCTCACAGGAGGTAGGAGAGCAAAACCGCTAAAAAAATTTTAGCGGGAAGGATCAGGAATCTTGAAGAGAAGAGAGAGGCTATTTCGAACTCGTGAAACCAAGGGAGGGTTTCGCGAAGCTTGGAGTCGAAAGGGTGCAGAGAGAGAGAGAGAGAACCGATAGAGAATGGGTTACAACTCATCGATTTAATAGAAGAGGGAAAGTAATCGGAAACTGTGAGGCAATGAATACACAAATTGACAAAGCTAAGGTGTATCATTTATCAAATGGTTTATACACTGAAGGTATTGATTGCTGATGAAAGCATATCGAATGAAAACATATGAGAGGATAGAATTGATTTGAAAAATAAATATGAATAATTTTTACTCTGAAATAAATTGATGTATTTCAGTTATATGCAGATAAATCTATTACAAATTGCACATGCCTAATTCCCTTCTAAGAGAGGTGAATCTCTCTTCAGGTAAAGCCTTTGTAAAGATGTCTACTAACTGATTTAAAGTATCTATGAAGGAAATACTAATATTACAAATAGCTACATGATGTCTAATTAAATAATACCTAACCTCAATGTGTTTGGTCCTCGAGTGCTGCACAGGATTTTGGTGAGATTAATAGGACTAGTGTTGTCACAAAGCAGTGGAACAGTCTTGATATGTAATCCATAGTCTTCAATTTGTTGTTTGATCTTAAGAAGTTGAGTGCAACAGCTCTCAACAGCCATATATTCAGCTTCAGCAATTGATAAGGCTACTGAGTTTTGTTTCTTTGAAGACCAAGAGATCAACATCCTGCAAGAAACTGACAACAACCACTGGTGTTTTTTCTATCTACCTTACATCCAACATAATCAGCATCTGAGTATCCAATTAAATTGATTTTGCAAGTTTTAGGATACCATAAACCTAAGTTATGAGTATGAGTTAAATATCTATTTTTTTTTACTGAAATCAAGTGAGATTCCTTGGGATCATATTGAAATCTAGCACACATGCATACACTAAATAAAATGTCAGGCCTACTAACAGTTAAGTAAAGTAGTGAACCGATCATACCATTATAAAGCTTTTGGTCCACTTCATACTTTGTGAATCACTATCTAACCTTGTTGAGGTGCTCATTGGAGTTGGTAAAGGCTTTGCATTGTCAAATATAAATTTCTTTAAATTCTTTGGTGTATTTGATTTGACTAATGTGAGTGCCTTCTTTGCCTTGATTGATTTGTAGTCCAAGAAAATAGTTGAGCTTCCCTCATGCTCATTTCGAATTCTCCCTGCATTAACTTTTCAAAGTACTTGCACAGAGATTTGTCAGTAGATCCAAAGATGATGTCATCAATATAAATTTGTACAATTAATATATTTTAGTACATGATTTAATAAATAGAGTGTTGTCTATTTGCCTCTAATGAAATTCGTGATTTAAAAGAAATATACTAAGTCTTTTATACCAAGCTCTAAGTACTTATTTCAGACCATATATACTTTATGCAATTTAAAAACATGATTAGGATGGTCTATATCATCGAAACCAGGAGGTGTTGTAGCAACCTGAATTTTTAAGAAAAATAAAAAATTTAAAATAAATAATTTAAATAGCTAAATGGATATTTAAATGAAAAGAGCATTAAACAAACCCATTAAATGGAAAAGAGTAATGGGCTTGTTTAATGGATCCTCTAAAATTTATTGAGTCAAAAATATGATTTTACAAAGGGAGAATAATAGGAAAATACCCTAAATTCGTAACTAAATTATTACCTAAATAGAAAAGGGGTGTTTAATGCATTAAATAGGATGTTAGAGTGGGAATTGGATTCCTAAACCTACCTCATATGGTTTAGCACAAATTTAGATCTCTTCCTAGCCTAAATAAGGATTGGAAAGCAAGGAAGGAAGGTTAGAGTAATGAAATTTCGTAATTTAAGAGGAATTAGAGTAGTAGTAGGAATAGAAATACATACTTGCATAAATACACCTCTTAAACTCTCTTGGGCAACCCTAGCTCGTTGCCAAGAGTTGCTGGACGTGGAGAGGAGGTTAAGGAGGAGAGGATTTCATGGAGAGAAGAAGAGCTTGAAGCTTCTTCCCTTGTTCTTCAAGTTCTAGCCCTAGAAGACAAATAAATCCAAAGGTAGGCATTCTCACAAGCATAAACCATGAAACATTTTCTGTAGGTTCTTCCTACCCTCTGGAACGAAACCTCCAAGTTTCATATTTTTCCATCCAACCTATCTTTTGTTCTTAATTTTTGAAGTTCTGCAAACATGATAACCCCGAGACATCATGTTAAATCCATATCTCCTTGTATACTCAATCCCATGCTATGAAATTTTTATTGTAAGAACTGATGCATGTTAGGCATCTTTTGCCCCTGAAAGCCCTAATTTTTGTTGAGCATGTTGCTCGAAATAAATCAAACTTGCTCCCTGTGTCATGTTCTATTTTACTTGTTCTTGTTCATTCTCAAACCATGTTCAAACCATGCTCTCTCTCGAATTCCTATTTACTGGAAGTACTCTCGCATGTCTAGTTTCATTTGCCCCTGATTTCATGATTTTTCATCGTGTATATAATTAGTTATGGATTTCTGAACAACCCTGTATCAAAAATTGAAATCCCTGGTCCGCAATCCAATGTCTGGTCTGACTCCTGTCAGAGTCAGGCGCAGACGACCAGAAGGCGACTCGTCGACATGTCGCTTTCTGGGGTCCGAATACGACAGCCCACCCGTCGCGATAAAGAAGGCGACAGGTGCGCCGTCGCGTTCTCAGAATCCGATTTGCAAGCCCTGTCGCGACCCGTACAAGAACCTGTCGCGTTCTGCCTCCACATGTCGCCACCCTTATAGCCCTATGTCGCCTTCACAGGTTTTGATGAAAAACTCATAAAAAAATAAAATAAAAATATTTCAGTCACTTTCTAAATAATCCTTACGCCTTTTTACAGTTATACCCCCAGTAAAAACCTTGCTTAAAAATGGAGTAATATTGAATAATTTTAAATACATCTTCACGACTTATTCCTATCTATGATTTCTCTTGCACTTGCACACACATGAACCATCAATTTATGGCTGAAATCATGCAGAAAATATCTCATAATGTATCCGGTAAATTATTGAAATCAAGTACATAATTGCCCTATTTAAAAGGACTTGTATTTGTTTCTCCCATTGTTTATATACCGATATCGACGCTCCACTGTCCTAGAATTCCTCTAGAACGTCGAGCACCTGTTTTATATACACATTTTTCTTGGCTTGTGGTGAACTCTCCGTCGGATATTCCTTCTGACCGGACTAGCGAACTCTTGCACAAGGCCTCCGTAAGTCTCCTCTGATCATGGATTCCCACATGGTCGACGAGCTGGTTGTACCCTAACACCCATTACACCTTTAGGGATCGATATGATCCAAACGGCTATTAGAAGTTCGCTCTTACCTTGAATCACGTCGGACCTCTGGACTTGTGCAGCGGAAAGACCGTGAGTTCCACCTGACTGCCAACACCACGTGCGCGTGTTGTGCAACTGTTACTATCGCCTGTTACTCGTCGCATTACGTGCAAAGTCCACTAGCTCTCATATGTACTACTCGCTCGTCTATTCATACTCACTCTACTATCTCGTCTATTCATCTAGTGCTCTCATCTACTTCTTGGTACTCTATATTGGCCATTGACTGATTGTCTAAAGATAAACAATATAACCAATGCCTGGCAATAAATAAAGGGCCCGATCAGGTCCTGGGATGTGCGCCTGAAAGTGCTAGTGCCCATGGGAGTTAAATGATCAGAGTGTTTGGTATTACACTCAAGTGCTATCTACCTCGACTATCTATATGACAATCAAAACACAAAACGTGCTATACTCTCTCGATGTCTAGAATGACAAACAAGTGCTCGTCGTGCTATTATACTTGTGCTAGTTGTGCTATGGCCATCTGCTGTTCGTGCTATACTCGATACTTGTGCTATTTTTGGAAACTATACTCAATCTCGTGCTATTGTGCTATCATGTACCTGCTGTGCTATCTCTTGCTATATTTTGCCTCTCTTGTACTTGCTATCTCTAGATACTCTGCCATTAAATGCGTTAATTATTTAAAGCCTGCTTGAGCCTGAGATTTAAGTCCTACTGGGCGTTATCGCTCACCCTACGTTATTTGATGTTGTGTTCTCAGGTGAGACCGAGGATGACACATACACTCACGAGGATGGGAATGACCAAGAGTGAAGCCAGGAGTACCCTCGAGTCGTTATGTTAGCTTAGAGTTGTAGTTAGTTATTTCCTTCTATTGCAATGTAATTGGGCCCTATAGAATGGCTCTGATATTAGTGGTTCTAACTAGACATTTGAAAAGTTATCAATGAGAAAGATTTGTTTTAGTATTATTCAATGTGCAATGGTTTGATGTCTAGTACTCGCTCTATACCCTTTTCTTGCAACTGCCTTCGCGCTCCGATATTCCGCGTCGGGGTGTGACAGTTTGTTCTACATAGACCTCCTCTTTAATAAACCATTCAAAAATGTTGATTTTGCATTTATTTGAGAAAATTTTAAATCTAATGCATATGCTAGTAAAATCTGAATAGCCTCAAGTCTAGCCACTAATGTATAGGTTTCATCAAAGTCTATGCCTTCTTCTTGAGAATAGCCTTGAGCTACCAATCTAGCTTTATTTCTAGTAATGACATCAGCTTCATCCAATTTGTTCCTGACATAGTTTTCCATACAAATCACGAAGAATACCACTGCCACCAGCCACACCAAAGTAGGCCTTAAAAGCCCCATCTACATTGAGTTTAAGTCTGCCCGAAGGTTGGTAACCCATTGAATCACTCTAGGAGGACGGTTCTGAACCGATGGAACACTAATTCCCCATAGTTGCAGACCCTTCCGCCACTGATCAGGAATGCTCTTCCTCTTGAGAAAATTAGCAGCATTCATATCATGGACAACACAAGCCTACAAATGATTTGTCTTGTCGACATAGCATTGCCTTGAAATCGGCTTCTATTGCTGCTGCACAAAATCTCCCAAATTGCAGCCATAAATATACACCTTGAAATGTTTCCAACCATATTGGAAAGATTATGATTCTTTAAGAATTCTGTCATCCCATTCACCACTGAAATTACCGCCATGTTACTGAACCTAAGGAGACAAAAGAGCTCTGTCCAGACTTCATTTGAAATATTGCCATGGAAGAACAAATGAAGTGCACCTGGAGTATAAAGAAACACCTTTCTCCATGACTATATCATTAGTAGGCAAGGAAGCATACATCAGTCTCCGTAAAAGGATTGACCATTTTAGTGGGATGATCAGAGACCACAAAACAATCCATTTGGAGAATGGGGCAGGCTGAAGATGGCACTGAACAGAACTTGTAGAGAAGTTTCCATTTGAATTTAAACACTATATCCATTTATCAAAGCTTCAGTTGAAGACAAAATATTAATTAAAAGAATGTTGGGGCAATTTCGAATGGCAAGCTGAAGATGAATGCCAAGTGGTTCATTAAAGGCCTGCTGAATAGAACAAATCTTATCATCAAGAATGTAACTTTTCAATGGTGCATGTCCAGTCCAAACATCAAACCAAAAATATATGGAAGAATCCTTTCCAGAAACCAAGACTCTATGATTTTTATAAATGATCTTGGACGCTTGCTGCCAAAGTCTTATGTCCGCAGCAATCATTAAAGGAAATGATGCTTCAGAATAGTGGTCCTTATACAAATGCTTAGCCTTAAAAATTTGGCCCATAGCGAGTTTGAAGAGATACAAATCCATAACAATTTAGCCCTCAAAGCCAACTGCAAAGACATTAAGTTCAAAACCCCCAAACTGCCACACTCCTTGGGTTGAGAAATGGTGTCCCAACTTTTCCAATGTTTCTTGGTTGAACCTTAATAAGTGCTGTTGGTAAAACGAGTAAGAGGACATACCTCGCAGCAGAAACGTAATAACTAGAGTATCCCCACAGAAGTAGATAGACGGCTACCAGAGTCGCCTATACAGCACCACACCTTAAATCTGAGGACTGGCGATGACGTACCTCCGTTAGTCGATACCGATAGAGAACACCTGATGTCCCACACCTGGGACAGTACCTTCTCACACAGAGAAGTCGACACTTGCAAGACACACTTGCAAACTCACTCTCTCACATACATACAAGACACACTTGTATGTACTTAAGGGCACTACACACATGCACATGCACACCTCACACACACACTTGCACACAACACACTCAGCGCACTGCACACACTGCGTTTGTGCCGTTGCACTTGCATGCACATAAAATCCCTGCACACTTGGACATAACATACACTTGTATGCTCAAGGGATCCTTAAAGGATGCCTAAGAGATGCACTAGTGGTGCTTGGGATACCCATCCATTCACCCCCTCATGGGTATTTATAGGCAGGGAGCGGGGAGGTGTGAGGAGGTAGAGAGGAGGTGGAGAGAGGCGGCAACGGGGGAGGATAGGTGCCAACCTCTGCCGCCTCAGGGAGGCGGCAGAGCTGCACGGTGCAGCTGCTGCCTCGTGGCAGCTGCTGCCCTCGCCAACGCACCCCTGGTGCGTTGGCGAGTTCCTAGCCCGCCAGCGCCCAAGGCGCTGGCGTGGCTGGCCTCCCCTCCACCCGCCCAAGGCGGTGGAGGCGGTGGCTGTGCGGTGCCCAAATGGGCAACTGCCTAACAAGCTCCCACTTGCCCATTTAGGGTTCACAGCCCACTTACCCACACAGGGTTGACGGCGCACCCAACGTTCTCTATGGCATTCGACATCAACGGTCATACCGAAAATAAGTAGTGCAACCTCTGTGAGATTTCCGAGTCACCAACAAGCATTCCATTAAGTCATCATCTTACTAATGGAACACTTAATCTCAATATGTACCTCAGGTTCTTAATATTCACCTGATTCTGATACTCCGGATCTCTCAGAAGGCAGTATCGAATCCAAAAGCTTAACACTCATGACTCTATTACCACATAGGCAACTGAGCCTCCCGGGATATGAGTAATTAAGCATGGTGAAATAACCCTTCCCTATGCTGCTTTTGCCAATTCAATTTGTCTCAACCGCTTTCCTAGACATGTTCCGCTGGACGGTATCAACCATCGCCCTAAGTAACATGCTAAAGTAGCGACATCAAGCTTCCTTGTCATGGCACAGCGCTGCAGGTCACTAGGGGTACATGAGGAATCACTGACAAACGTGATTCATGAGCTCACATAATGATGAAGAGAGAACCATTCATCATTCTCATATGTGGTTCTATATTGCACATGTGGTATGATTCACATGCTGCGATGTTCCTCCATTCATATGGGCATGTCAAATAACATCGCACGGATACAAGTCCAATTGTAACAAATACAATTGACCAGAGTCTCACAAACCAGTCGCTCTCATTTAGCGCCTTTTTGCGACTCACATATCCGGATCCAACAGGCTACACAGGATTATAGCAATAATCTGCATGATCAATCTGAACTAATTCAGATTTCATCTCGGCCTCTGCCAAGGCGGCATGCTAATAAAACTCGGGATATTGTGTTTGACCTCTAGTCATCTAGAGTTCCACAACATCAAGTGCCTCATCTTTGCTCGCTATCAATAAGTGCCAAAGGCGGATCACCCGTGTGAGAGGGCTGATCATCTAAGCCTGGTGACACTCTCAACAATGTATAATGCACTCATTGTTCACATAAATAACATTTTATGATGAACAAATCTTTAATGATGTCAAAATATTGTAAGTTATTATAACTTACAAAGGCCCAGAGATCCACAATGAGTCACAAAACTTTCTCTGGCTAAAGGTTTCGTTAGTGGATCTGCTATCATTTTAACAGAACTAATCTGACGAAGCACCACTAACCCTTTTGCCACCAAATCCCTAATGTAGTGGTAACGAATATCAATATGCTTTGTTCTTCCATGAAATTTGGGATCTTTGGCGAAGGCCAATGCCGAAGTACTGTCAACATATAATAGTACATCCTCATTCTGATGAGATGTAATCGCCAAATGTTGCAACAAACTTTGCAACCAAATTTCTCTTAGCTAGTGGAAGAATAAGCAACGTATTTGACCTCTATAGTGGATAGGGCAATGCAAGACTGCTTCTTGCTACTTCACGAGATAGCACCACCAGCCAATAGGAACACAAAGCTGAAGTGGACTTTCGCTCATCTCGGTCACCAGCCCAATCCGCATCACTATAGCCGATGATTTTCAAATCACCACCCTTGTAACGTAATGTGTAATCTACTGTCCCTCGCAAATACTGTAAAATCATTTCTACGGCTTTCCAATGCGCAAGACCAGGGTTACTTTGGTAACGATTTACCAAACCCACTGCGATGCTAATGTCTGGCTGAGTACATAACATAGCATACATTAGACTTTCAATCGTAGCGGCATATGGCACACTAGACATACTTTCTTTTTCTTCTTTACTCTTGGGGCATTGACAAGTACTTAGGACACATCCTTTATCAAGTGGAGTATGGATGGGTTTAGAATTGTGCATTCGGAAACGCTTCAGGATCTTATTAATGTATGTCTCCTGAGAAAAACTCAGTGACCTTTCCAAGCGATTCCGCACAATCTTTATTCCGAGCACATAGCTCGCTACACCCATATCTTTCATCTCAAATACGGAAGATAACCACCTCTTAGTGGCAGCGATTAACTTCATATCATTCCCAGCCATTAAAATATCATCAACATATAATGATAAAATGAGGAGACTATCTCCCACTCGCTTAACATACACACAGTGGTCTTCTTCAATCATCTCAAAACCATATGAGATAATAGCCTTATGAAATTTCATATACCACTGTCTAGATGATTGTTTCAATCCATAGATTGAACACTTGAGGCAGCAAACTTTTTGCTCCTCTCCTTTAGTCTCAAAACCCTCTGGTTGAGCCATGTATATTTCCTCGTCTAGTTCTCCATTGAGAAATGCAGTCTTTACATCCATTTGGAACAATTCCAAGTTGAGATGCGCGACAATGGCTAGAATAAGGTGAACAGATGAGAATCTCACCATTGGTGAAAAGGTCTCATCATAATCTATACCCTCTTTCTGGGTATAACCTTTCGCCACAAGTCTTGCTTTATACTTGTCAATAGTCCCATCAGCCTTGCGTTTAAGCTTGAAAACCCACTTGTTTCCAATCGCCTTACGCTCAGGTGGAAGATACACTAACTCCCAGACTTCATTCTGTGACATTGATAGAATCTCCTCTTGCATGCAATTTCTCATTCTTTCCTAGATGATGACGCAAGAGCTTCCTGAACAAATCTAGGCTCTTCATCATCCGTGGGTTCACAAAGAAGTACCTCACTGTCAATTTCAAAAAATCGACGAGGAACATTCCCACGCTTGCTACGACGTAAAGAATCTTGACTTTCTATTGGTGGACTCCCACTGGATGCACTCCCACTAGACTGACCATCCCTATCATTTTCGGCAGACATTGGTATAGGAACACATTCCCTCCCTTCGCCGGAAGATGGTAGGATGTTTAATTGATCATCTATTTCAAAAAAGATCATGATTCTTCTCATTGTCGCCAAGACTAGGATATTCATTCTCTATGAAGACAACATCTCGGACCTCACGCTCTATCATTCCTCATCTGGATGATGTTCATACATGACATAACCTATTGAGCTCTCAGGATATCTAAGAAAGAAAGACTTTTGAGCTCTACGGCCAAGTTTCCCAAACTTACTCGTCGTGTGATGAACATATCCAGCTGATCCCCATGGACGTAAACAATTTAAGTCCGGTTTGTGGCCATGCCACAATTCATATAGGGTAGAAGGAATTGATTGAGAGGGCACTTGGTTAAGAATGTAGGCAGCAGTTAATAGAGCATGTCCCTAAAAAGAGATTGGCAAATTTGCCTGCGCCATCATTGACCTAACCATGTCTAACATTGTTCTATTCCTTCGTTCTGCAACACCATTTTGTTGCGGCGTATATGGAATAGTGAGTTGCCGACGTATACCTTTTTCTTCACATAATGCTCGAAACTGATCCGACAGATATTCGTGTCCACGGTCTGTCCGAAGAGCTTTGACACTCCTCTCCTTTTGATTTTCAACTCTAGCTAAGAAATGCTTGAAATAATCCAGCACTTTATAGCGATGAGCAATCAAATAGACATATCCGTACCACGAATAATCATCAATAAATGTGAGAAAATAATAATATCCATGCCGAGCTCTAACACTCATGGGTCCACAGACGTTAGAGTGGATTAATTCCAATGGTTCGGAGGTTCTAACAGTTTTTCCAAAAGGCTTACGGCATGCTTTTCCTGCCAAGCAGGGCTCACATATGGGCAAGTTGACCTTAGCGAGTGACCCTAAAAGGCCTTCTCTAGCTAATCTAGCCATTCCATCTTGTCCAATATGGCCTAAACGAGCATGCCATGTAACAGAGTCTAAATCTTTTTGAGCTAACGCAGGCATAACCATAGAAGAAGAATTAAAAAAGTTGTCAATCAAATCTAAGATATAAAAACCATCACGTAGCAATGCATGTCCATAAAGGACGTTATCCAAGACAATGGTTACAAGACTGTCAGAAAAGGATAAACAAAAGCCCATTGCTGATAAAGTTGAAACTTACAAAAGATTATATTGGATTCTAGGCGCATAGAGTACATCACTTAAAGGTAACGTACGTCCATTCACAAAATAGAGTTGGTATGAACCGACTCCACGGACTTCTTCATTAGCACCATTGCCCTTGAAGACTCCTTGCATGCCTTCTGGAATCTGATGGTAATCAACGAAACCCGCTCAATCCATCGTTATATGTTTTGTTGCTCCTGAATCCACGATCTACACAGGATTAGGATGAGCAGTCAAAACATGCGTATAGACAAACGTACATGGAGAGCTTAGGGAAGTGAGTCACCATTTTTGGCTCAGGACATTCATGAGCGAAATGGCCTCGCTTTTTACAGTTAAAACATTTCAAATGACTTTTGTCTTTCTTGCAGCCACATTGGCGCTTGAAAGTTTATCCTTATCAGTGGCACAGTTCTTAAATTCACCAATAAGATCGTCGGCCATAGCGCTTAACAAAGTAAAGCACGCACTACGATCTTTCTTGAACGAAGCTACATAAGCTTCTGCTCTATTTTGCTACTGCCCTCAATGGGCGGTGACAAGGACATCGTAAGATGATCAATCACATCTTGTTCATCTAGCAAATATTGCATTTTACGATGCCATATATCATAGTTTGTGCCATTTAACTTTTCACCCTTATTAAGATTAGCAATAACGTTTGTGGCAGCCATAGTTTACCACTACATATCAAAATAGGAAAAAGAGTTTTTGACATCAATTTACACATTGTCCATATTTGCTTCTAGAAATCCAAACTAATTATATTGAACATTTCTTATATAGTAAAATCGAAAGTAAAGCTAGGCAATTACAATCATCTCCCACTTATATAAGATAAGTCAATATAATTAAAATGATTTCGAGCAAATATTTTATATGCAAAACTAATTTGCATAACATTAAAGAAAATATGTACAAAACATACTAACTTTAAACATGCAAAACTAATTTGCATAATATTAAAGAAAATATGTACAAAACATACTAACTTTAAACATGCAAAACTAATTTGCATAATATTAAAGAAAATATGTACAAAAATATTAACTTTAAACATGCAAAACTAATTTGCATAATATTAAAGAAAATATGTACAAAACATATTAACTTTAAACATGCTTGATTATATATAAAACATATTTATATATAAACATATATAAATGGTACATGTACTATTTCCGATGCAAGCGTGAACATACTCACGCGCAAAAAATGGAAAACAAAATTACGCTTCAAAAACTAGCGCAGTACATGACCATATATCTCTATCTCTCTATAAAAGCTGCATATAACCCTCTGCAATCACCATTGAGGGGCACAACTGGCACATGCAGTTCCCACACTACTGACCATGGTTCCCAAGGCGCCTGTTCAGAAACAAATGGGGACCAAGGATTTGACACAGTCAAAGGAGGTGTATAGACACTTAGACTATCCGATGTGTCTAATCCAAGAAGTGAAGGGACCACCTGGAACTCCGAGTCAGATGTGCCGCTGGCCATTGCCAGTGCATCTGAACTCGGTACACCCATCATATTGGTCGCAGTGTCCAGGACCAACGCCTATCCATAGCCTACCGCCAAGACACCAAAGTTGACATTGACCAACGTCAGATCAACAACCGAGAACCAATCCTCGAAATGATCTGTCAACTCAGGATCCGACTATGCCCGGGGAACTTACCATTTATACAGCTCACAAGAGAAATAGAAAAATCAGAACCAACCATGTGGCTCTGATACCAATGTTGGTAAAACGAGTAAGAGGACATACCTCGCAGTGGAAACGTAATAACTAGAGTATCCCCACAGAAGTAGATAGACGGCTACCAGAGTCGCCTATACAGCACCACACCTTAAATCCGAGGACTGGCGATGACGTACCTCCGTTAGTCGATACCCGATAGAGAACACCTGATGTCCCACACCTGGGACAGTGCCTTCTCACACAGAGAAGTCTACACTTGCAAGACACACTTGCAAACTCACTCTCTCACATACATACAAGACACACTTGTATGTACTCAAGTGCACTACACACGTGCGCATGCACACCTCACACACACACTTCTACACAACACACTCAGCGCACTGCACACATTGCGTTTGTGCCGTTGCACTTGCATGCACATAAAATCCCTGCACACATGGACATAACATACACTTGTATGCTCAAGGGATCCTTAAAGGATGCCTAAGAGATGCACTAGTGGTGCTTGGGATACCCCTTCCATTCACCCCCTCATGGGTATTTATAGGCAGGGAGCAGAGGTGTGAGGAGGTAGAGAGGAGGTGGAGAGAGGCGGCAACGGGGGAGGATAGGCGGCAGCCTCTGCCACCTCAGGGAGGCGGCAGAGCTGCACGGTGCAGCTGCTGCCTCGTGGCAGCTGCTGCTCTCTCCAACGCACCCTAGTGCGTTGGCGAGTTCCCAGCCCGCCAGCGCCCAAGGCGCTGGCGTGGCTGGCCTCCCCTCCACCGCCCAAGGCAGTGGAGGCGGTGGCTGTGCGGTGCCCAAATGGGCAACCGCCTAACAAGCTCCCACTTGCCCATTTAGGGTTCATTGCCCACTTACCCACACAGGGTTGACGGCGCACCCAACGTTCTCTATGGCATTCGACATCAACGGTCATACCAAAAATAAGGCGTGCATGGCTTGTTAATAGAGCAGGGGGTGTGTGTGACTTCTGCTTCTGGCGACCTTAGGACGATTCCTACCCCTGCTCGGACTCATGCATGACCATATGCAGTTAACTCTATTCTTGAAGCCCCATCAAATTATAACTGCCAGACAGCCATCTGTAGCTGGTTCACTTCAAGGGTTTCATCTTCTGGTAGCTCTATAATGAGCGGGGAATTTTCTGGTACAAGATGAGCTGTGAAGAAGTCTTCTACTGTGTGTCCCTTGATTGCTTTTTGGGGGATATACTTAATGTCAAAGTCCATCAGTATAATAGCCCATTTACCGATCCATCCTTTAGCACTGGTTGGGAGAGTATGTATTTGATGGGGTCATGTCTGGATATCAGCCTGACCTCATGTGATAACATATAATGTCTCATTTTCTTGGCTGCAAACACCAAGGCCAAGTAGACTCTTTCCATTGGAGAATATCTATCCTCTGCACCAATCGGCCTTCGATTGAGATAGTAGAGAGCTTGTTCTTTTCCTTCCTCATTCTCCTGTGCCAACATAGCTTCCAAAGAGTATTCTGTGGTTGCTATGTATAAGATCAGAGGGAGACCCTTTGTTGGAGCCCCCAGCACTGGTGGATTGTTCAAATATGTCTTCAATTGGTTTAGGGCATTATGACACTCTTGGTTCCATTGAAAAGGGACATCCTTTCCCATTAACTTGTGGAAAGGCTGACATCTCCCATATAGATTTGAGACAAACCTATGGATGTAGGCTAATCGCCCTTGCAATGATCTGAGCTCAGTCAGATTCTTTGGAGGCGACATCTCTTGGATGACTTTGATTTTGACATGGTCAATTTCGATTCCCCTCTATCAGACGATGAATCCCAGAATTTTCCTCCAGATACCCTGAATGCACATTTCATCAGGTTCATCTTGAGCTCATATTGTCTCAGCCTTTCAAATATGACACTGAGATAAGTCAAATGATCTTCTTTTTTTTTTTTGACCACTAGATCGTCAATGTAGCCATCCACCTTATTATAGAGCAGCTCTGATATGTTGCCCCAACATTTTGAGACCGAAGGGCATCCTTTTGTAGTGGAAGATCGCTTTTGGAGACCTGAAAGTTGTGTGTACTCTATCTTGTTCCGCTATCCAGATCTGGTTGTAGCTAGATGACCCGTCCATGAATGATAGTGCTTCATGTCTGGTAGTCTCATCGACCATCACCTCAGTGATTGGCATCGGGAAATCATCCTTTGGACAAGCTTTGTTCAGATCTCAGAAATTCACATAGATTCTGATATGCCCATTCTTCTTCTTGACAGGGATGATGTTCGCCAACCAGGTAGTATACTAGTTCTCTTCGATGAAATCAACATCTATCAGCTTGTCAACTTCTGTACATATCTTGTTTATCAGGTCTGGTCTCATTCTCTTGGGAGACTACTTGTAACACCCCGACGCAGAATATCAGAGCGAAATTATAGTTATTAAATAGTACAGAGCGAGAAATAAATGACAAACCATTGCTCAATTGGAATAATATCAAATAACCTTCAATTTCATTAATATTCCATCAAACTTCGTGACCTAAGTATTACATCAACTGATCAGAGCCAGAACTAGGGCCCAAATTACTTTATTCAAAATCAAACTAATACATAAGAGCTAACTAACTCATAAGTATACTAGCTGACTACTAAGTACGGGTGTCATAGTGGGTCACTCCTGAGCATCCTCCTCAGTCCCATCCTCGTGTGTGTGGTCATCTCCATCCGACTCACCTGAACACATGAAATAAATATGCAGGATGAGTGAATTACGCACAGTAGGACTTAATATCTCATGAGAACAAGCATGCTTTAAGTAATTAATGTCTTATGAGGTAGAATACTAGAACGAGTAGTCATGTATAGTCAAGAGAATGACGTAACAAGGGAACATGAACAATAGCATATTCACAAGAGTATAACATCGCAAGAATAGGCTATATCACGATATAGCAAGTAAACTAGTCATGATAGCAAGTAAACTGGTCACGATAGCAAGTATGGGTCGGTATTCTTTCAACCCCTAGTTCAAGTAACAAACAAATGATTGATTGATTGTCATAGATTAAATCTTGCGTGTCATGCATTAGGTGTATGCCACCACCCAGATCATTAGACCCCCGTGAGTTATAGCCTTTCAGGTGCTCCTCCCAAGGACCAGATCGGGCCCTTATAATGTTGCTTAGCATAGTTATGTTTGTTATCTTAGACAATCAATTGATGGCCAAGTAGAGTATCAAGAAGAGATGAGAGTAATAGACGAACTAGATGAGAGTACATAGTGAAAGTGAACAGATGAGAGTATCGAGATAGGGGTACAATCATAAAACTACGTTAAATCACGATAGTAACAGTTGCATATCACTAAGTCTGGTGCTGGCAGTCTGGTAGAAGTCAACACCGCCCACTATCCGTGCTATGAACACAGGCTAAATGGTCCGTCGTGATCTCAAGATAAGAGTGACACACTAAGGCCGTTTGGATCGTACTGATCCCTAGGGGTGTAATGGGTTTTAGGGTACAACCAGCTCGTCGGCTAAGGACGTGCACCAAAGCCAAGAAGACTTACGAAGGCCTTGACAAGGATTCCCTGGTCCAGTCAGGAGTCTTCCCGGTGGAGAGGTGGTCCATGCCAAGAGAAAGTGTGTAAAACTAGTCTGTCATGCCGCGAGTGCTCGAAGGCCGAGGGAAACGGTAACAGTGTATAAAACGCGAGTAAAATGAAAACAAGTGTAATTAATTAAATAGAGAATTTTGTAATTGATTTCACTTAATTACCAGATATATTATTCATTGAATTAATGAGGTCTCATGGCAAACATGAATGTTTAGTGTGTGCAAGTGTATAGAAATCAGGAGAACATGTATGATTGTGCACATACTTTTAAAATTAATTAATTTCATGGAGATTTTATCCATTTACATTTATCAAGTCGAAATTAAATCATGACAGTACTTAAATGAGGTTAATCAGGGCTTACATGTCAATAATAGCAGGGTTATAAGGTAATTTATGGTTCTGGCCGCAATAGTCAGATCGCGATGCAGGTTACTGTCGCGATCAGGTCGCGACGCCAAAGGTCAGTGCGATCAGAGAGTTCAGGTCGGGGCCCATAGGGCTGTCGCGTTAAGGTCATCGCGACGCCCATGCTTGGCGTGTTCTGTTAAACCAGCTTAGGGATGAACGGGGAAGATTGCGACAAGTCGACCCGTCGTGATCAGGTCACGACGGTTCTTGCTATCACGACCCCGCTCTGGCGTCGCGGTGGATCAGGCCGTCGCGACACCGAGAGGTCGCCCGAGCCCTGAAAAGGAGATTCTCCCCTTTTGGAGGGTTCCATCCCTTCCATGCATGCTACAGGTTACTTTAAAAATCCGAATCAATCCACAGGAAAGCCCAAAATTCACGAAATTAACTTTAAACAAAACTAGACAAGGAGATCTATCACAAAAGCACTATTAATTAGAAAATAGTCATGTATAGAGCATGCTTTGACTAGGTTACTTTTTGTTAACCTAAACATGCACAGTCTAAGATCAACGATTTAATTCGTCATGGATACAACATAAAAATTAGGGCAAATAGGGGGATTTGAAAGGTAGTATCATGTAGTATTTAAGAGAATAAATTCAGGGCATGGAATCGAGTACATGCAAGGTTTCCAAGCAAACAAGGGGGTTTGGGTGCATGGATATGACAGCGTTTGCAACATTTAATTCGCTCTCATGGATGAATGAAAAAGAGCGAAACAAGAGCGTTTTCAAAAGGGATCATGAAGACTACGTAGGGTAATTTTTACACGGTTTAAGCTTGAGAGATTGCCTACCTTTTGTTGAAGTAATGAAAAGATAGGGTTTCAGGCGAAATGAAGATGAAATCCAAGGTTCAAGTCCTTCTCCTTCTAGCTCCCACGTCCAAATCGCCTCCCCTTCGTCTCCCAAGGCTCTAGACACGAACTAGGGTTTGGTGGGGGCGAATTGGTGGGGGTATAGTTGCTAATAGAGTCTTCCTTTCCAAAAACTCTTCCTTTCTCTATTAAATCCGAATTTCTTTCTTTATCTTCTTCTCCCTTGCCATTATCTCCTAATTTGGATGGGAAGAGAGCCAATTTCATGGCCAAGGATTTAGGTTGGGGTAAGGACTCTTCTTTTGGATATTTTATGGGTTATTTAGTGTTTATCTTAACCCTTTACTATTTGTTAATTAATCACATATGAATTTAAATTAATTATTCCCTATCCCATGATGGGCTTCTCTCAATTGGGCCCAACACTCCATGTTAGGGCCATTAATACAACCCATTTCCAATTTAGCTTAATGGGTATTACTTTAATTTCCTTTTATTCTATTTATTCTGTCTTTATTCAAATTAAATACATTTATCTCACTTATAAAAATAAAAAGTTTATTTTATTTGGATTTTTAAAAATCAAGGGTGCTAAACTGCTTGACTGGTTCATACTCGGGTCAACCGCCAAGAAGTGTTGTGCAACCTGGGGGTTGAGTCCCGACATTTCCTTATAGTCCCAGGCGAACAATCCCGAAACTCCTTCTACAACAGAATGTATTATTGTTTCTCTATTTCTGGAATGAGGGCACTAAGGATGGTTGGCCTATGCTCATCTTATGTGCCAAAATTCACCTGTATTAGCTCATTTAACAGTGGACTGACCACCATCTTCCAACTCTTCAGGTGCTGGTTGTAGATCTATAAGACCCTCATCGTCATTCTCTGCTTCTAGCACCTCTAAATATTCCTCTTGCTGGTTCTCAATTAGTGTGCTTTCTTCAGACACTTCTGTCTGTTGAATCTCTTGGTTTTGGTTCGAGGAGGTGTATGTTGTAGCTTCTTGATCTTTTGTCTCTCTTGGATTAGCAGAGACTAGTTGGACAATCTTATCATCTTTATTTTCTTCAGCTATCGACAACACCTGGGTGACAGGGAGCTCCACGGAGGTGCATGCTAGAGACATCGTTGCCCCTTGTGGAGGTTTGTCACTTGTGTGCATAGATATTTCAGCTGTGCCTCTTTCTCCAGGGTAGTCATTGTACACCACCCTTGATGGGCTATCCTCTGTTCGGTTGGCCATGCTGATCATGCCAACAATGTAGTCTCCTCCCAGTGACAAGCTGTGTGACGACCCCACTAGCAAACTGGCCTAACAACCATACTAGTTGGTAGACTTCCCAGGAAGGTCACCCATCCTGGGACTACTCCCAACTAAGCAAGCTAAACTTCAGAGTTCTTTTCCTGCTCGAGGTCTGAAAATGACTCGTCCGAGTTGTTGATAGTTTGCTGATTAGTCTATTTAACATTTTCTTATACGCGGTGTTACAAGCTGAGTCCTCGGTCTTTTATGATCTTCAATAGTTCACTATCCATATTCGGAGGGTACCATAGCCTTCTAAACATCTCCCTTTGACTGAGATGTTGATTGAGTGAAATTTGTTGTTTCTTCGCCAGTCGGGCGACTATGTTGTAGATGTCTAAGAGTCCCATAATGGCACCAAGGGGTCTCCAATTTCTTCAGGGATTTTGAAATCATCATCTCTTCTCATAGGCTACTCTTCGGATGCATAAAAGACCGTGAAGCGACCACACAGATGCGATATCACCATGGTCTTCGTCGCCTTCACAGTTTGGCAGTCACTTCGACAACTGGCTTCATGACGCATTCTGGAACCAAGATGGATCCCCCTGTTTATTCTCTTTTTGTATGTTGAGGTCATGTGTATAGACTGGGGTATCGCATGATTGCACGTCCGCCTTCTTTGGTGGTGCAGGCTCTGTAGTAGCAATCCCTGGTGGTGGTGGTGGAAACCACTCATTAGTGATCGAGGCTTCCTTCTCTTTGCCTTTCTGAGAGATTTGACTTTCCGAGTGCTCCAGGTATAAATTAGCATCCAAGAGATGACACTCATGTACTTCAAATGGGTGTGCATCGGCAAAGGTCCTATGATCCTCCTCTTCTTTGACGTATTTGATACATTGGTGTAGAGTAGACGGGACCACCGCATTCTGATGAAGCCATGGACGGCCTAGCAGAGCTTTGTAAGACGTGTCCACATCGATCACATGGAACTGGATTTTTGTTTTGACGTCTCCCAAAATCAGGTCAAACTCTGCAACCCCCAAGGGAACTTCAAACTTCTGATTAAAACCCGCTATCCTCACATCATGCACGACGGTGAGGTGCACATTAAAGAAATATTTTTGGTAAATCTTATATGGTAGGATATTGACTGCTACTCCAGGATCTACCATAATTCTATTCAGAGGCATACCATTCAATTGCCCCCTCATGTACAACGACCTATTGTGCATTGTCATAGGGAGGAGCATGTCTTCTAGAGTGAATGTGATAGATTCCTTATTGGCAACGACAACCTCCACCTGCATCTCCATTAGACATGCCTCATATTGAGCTGGGGTCTGCAAGGCTGTGATTATCACCTTTCTGGTCTCTTCATTCAATGATAAAATTTCTCAGACACTGTGTAGCGGCCCTGGATATTTATGCCTAATGAGGCTCCATATCTAGATCTTCCTACCGCGAACGGACCGAAGTCTCGCAAGGGATAGCTCACACACGTGTCTAGTAAGAAAAAAGACAACCACATCAGTATAAGATACAAGAAAGAACATGTGCTCATATCTGCATATGATTAATTTACAATTGTCCCAATACATTATTACATGTCCAATAAAAAGTACAACTACCTGGGGTATACCCTTAGGGAGCACAAGCTCACACAACACGACTAACACTACTGCTGGTGGACCAAGTTTGCCACAATGCCTTTGCAAGCCATACCAACGGTAAGCCCTGAAAAGAATTGTAGGGGAGTGAGCCTCAACAAGTCATTGGCTCAGTAGGGACCACCCAAAAACAACAACACACGAAACTAAAGAGAGACCTCAACCCCAAAGGTTCTCACTGGCAACTCTGACAGCCAAACCATGGCATGTTCACAACATTCACAACAAATAACAACCAAACATAACCATATCAATAAACATGAAGTCCTCAGAAGGAAAAAAAAAACCATGGGACTAGCACAACACTACTAGTCCACTAAACAATTGAAACGCTTAGGCCACATGCCTCACAGGCAAACTATTACAACAACCGGTCTCTTGAGCTACAAGCCTCATAGGCAACCTACCCACGAAGGGTAACAGGACTAGCATCAGCTAGCCAATCCACCTTACACCATCACCTCACGTCAAAACATAATCGGAAGCTAACCCAAAGACGAGTAACAACACAACACGTGGAAGGTCACCCCACAGACCTCCACAGAACACAAGTCCACCTTAACACTTGAAGGGACTGGTACACGAAGTACCACAACACAAAACTACCCACAAAGGGCACAGGTACCTACTACCATGAGGTACCACAACAGAACCGCAACCAGATTTGTGCCACCACAACGGCTAAACCTCTACTAGTGAGTCACACATATACAGGCCATAACCATTGGCAAAGCACGAGTCGGAAAGAACAACGCCACCACACGGGAGCGGACTACTTGTTCATGATGCCAGTATCCAACCTGGACAACACAACACCAGAACTACCTCTTAGTCTCGCAGTCACAAACGAAAGGTCCAATTGTCACTCCACAACCACAAGCCAAAGAATAGTGGAGACCAACCAACACCACACCTGCAGACCACACAACTGCAAGCCCATGCCTAGCACTTTAGGGACTCTGGCCTAACCTCCCTAAAGTGAGGCACCAAAAAATAGGACTAGTTGGGGACCAGTGTCGACTACTAGTGTCCGTACCCCCAACCACGAGCGCGCTACAAGCGACCAAACACAACTCTCACAAGTCGATGCCCTCTGTCATCTATCCCTCATCCGGACGTACAACTCAAACACAGGAGTGAGGGTGTCGAGGACAGACGACACAGACCTCGATGATACACACAGTACCAAGACAAACCCCAAGCACTAACGTGCCTGGCTCACACAAAACCTGGGGTACCTGACTAGAGAAGTATTCCGGAATAGGCGCCGGACCACGACACTCAGCAAAGCACAAACCATAGTACATGCTTATATCATCATTATTGCAAACCACGGTACACATGTGAGGAGTAGCTTGTCTCGGTCACCTTGTGACCTACAAGCTAGCCTATACAGACACATACATAAATTACATTAACCAATAATAACTTGGCCTGTCATTGGTCACCTCGTGACCTCCATTACCAAATTAAACTCAACATACGATAACCACTTAATAACTATACTTATGCCTTATTAATCAACCATCCTAAATAATCTATAATAGACATTAAAGGACCAAGGCTAGGTTCACGCTGGAACCTCACTGCCCAGTTACCACAAACCAACCTTATACACACCGCACAAACCATGCACATGTACGTCAACCACGTAAATAACACGTTCACCATATAAACCACACGCCAACCACATGGGCAATATCCTCAAAGAGCGCTACAGGTGTCAATGCACCACCCTCACCAACCACACACATAAAACACGGATAATCGAATAATCATACCATTTAAAACATACACAAAATAACCTCTCGGCTGAGGTCGCGACGTGGGGTAATGTCGCCTTCAGAACGTGACACCCTAATATGTCGCGTTCACAAGCTGAATGCGACGGTTCGGCCTGTCGCATTCTGAACGCAACATGGGGCTCCATCTCCTTCACATGCAAGAACCCTAATCGGGATCCTCTCCCCGGATTACCCCCACAAGCCAAGCAAACCATGCTTAATTTCCATTTTCATGCTTTAGTGAATACCCTAGCATGGTATCTATGGTTTATAAAGCAAATAACGTGTTAAACACGTCACACACACAATCCATGCATCAAACGAGGTGGATTCTCCTACCTTCGTGAAGCGCAAACCAACCACGGCACGGCGTCTCCCCCGCTCCATGTGACATCCTAGCGGTGACAGCGCGCCAAAAACCACTCCGAAATGCCGAATCGCCCAGAAATCCACCGTAGCAGCCTCCCCTGGCCGAGCAGAGCTTGTGAAAGCTCTGTTTGGCCGACCGTGAATAAAAACACACTACGGTTGGGAACGCGACATAGCTATGCGTCGCGACCTGAACGTGACGTAGGTGGCCGTCGCCTTCCCAAGGCTGACTTCAGCAAGTCACCCAACGTGCTGCACGCGGTATGCATGCAGACGACGACCGCCAAACAACTGTTTCATGAATGCAACAACCAGGGCCGTTGCATTCAGAACGCGACGTACACCCCTATCGCATTCTCAGATAGAATACCTGTGAGCGCTTTGGGCCCAATCTGTCAACCCACAAACGCTTACAACCTACGACAACACCTGAAATACAAACTAATGGGCCACACATTTGCCACCAAACCCACTAAGCAAGGATCTAAAAAGTTCTAGAAAAAAAATGCGCGATGTTACATTACTATCACCTAAAAAGGAATGCCGTCCTCGACATTCAAAACAAACCACAGTAAACCAGACTATCACCTAAAAAGGAAGAAAACCATATATAGAACAAGTAGGATACACTTTCTCTGCACCTGCTTTTTAAACCATCTGTGCTACCTGATTTATCTATTTATTTCCACACTTGGACTGCTTTCCCTTTTTCTTTAATTTCTTTCACAGTTGCACTGCTCGATTATTACATTCTACTTTTCCTTACCTTTTAGTTGTAAGCAATTCTACCTTGTTGTTGGTGCTTTATCTCCTTGGACTCAACCTGCTCCCACATTCTCCCGGCTGTGTTTGCAACATTTTCTTTTTGAGCCGCTTTTCTTTTTTAAATTTCTGTATCATAAACTGCTATTCTTAAATGTTCTTCAAATTTCTTGGTTCCTTTCCATTATCCGCCTTTCATTGCTAACTGCTATTCTGCCTCAACTTTATTCACATTCTTACCTGCCAATTTCTCATCAAAAATTATACTACCATAACTGAATTGCTAGCCTCTTTATCCAACTATGCAAAAATCACAAATTTTCCTTTAAACATTTAATCTCGGATAACCTGTGAATATTCAATCTCCCATGCTTCTGCTGAACCACTATGATTACACGGAATACTTCACAAATATTTCATAAATTCTGCTTCTACTATTATTCACAATTGTTTCGCACTTTGATTATACTCTAACTCTAGCTGGATTAAATACTAACTTTTCTCGCTTCTCAATCACTTTACTCAATCAATCAACATTGGACGAAAATATCAAAAAAAATTTGGATTGCTTTCTCTAATACTTCAATTCTGATTATGCCACATGCTTTAACTCTGAATCCTGACATACCTTGCTCTTTATATTCCTTATACTTAAATAACATTCTCTGATTGATCTAATCAATGTGTTACATAACCTTCCAAAATATCTGCTCTTATTGCTGTGATACTGCAAGAATCTGCATTTCTTATCGAAAAAAATTAAACTGCTTAACTAATTCTGCGCATATTCTACCTTCAACTTTATTAAACTCTCTCTTAATTAGGTGCCTTCTTACCTTAAGCTATTCACTATTTAACTGATCACTTGTTTTCCCTTTGTACTTAACAGTTTCAAATTTCCATTTATTTCTCGCTCTTTTCTTTTTATCTTACTCTGCCATACTCTAATCTACACTCTATTCCTTAACTGCTCTGCCTTTTATTCTTACATCAAATTCTAAAGTACTTTCTCGAGAAAATACCTATGCTCAATCTAAACAACCTTCTGTATGCTGTCATACAAACTCTTGCTGAACAAACCTTTTAATTATATCCATTTCATAATCTGCTGCACTCTTCTTTCCCTGATCAATAATCTGCCAACTGCATCAATCATAATATCATTCTTACAAAACATTTCTTTTAATTATTCTATTGTATGACTTATCGCACTTCACCTTTTACATTGCAAATCTTGCTATTATACAAACATCGTTTACTGACAACTGCCAAGGCCATGACCTGAAGCTGATCTATGTAAATACTATAATCTGCTTTGTCAGATTTCTCTATTTTGCTTTACTACTTTACTTCTAATGCTGAAATTATTGCTACTACATCATACTTACTGCTATCATTTTCATTCAAACCTTTACTTTAATTCCTCTCATAATTTACTTTGCCATTCCATTTCACCCGATACTACTTAACTACTTCTCATCTAATCCATTTCTCTTTATTCTGACCCTCATAACTCTATCTTGCTCCAAACATCTTAACCTTAACTTCAATCTTTTCCTAACACTAATTTTACTCTCTTCTTCACAAAACTATGCTCAATTTATAAATATAAAAAATAACATTGTATTATATAATAATCATTCTATACAATTCTCACAAATCGCCACTTGCCAAACGAATATCTTTCTTATGAAATTCTCAGAAAAAACTAACTGTGCATTGATCTTCGTTTAAACTCTCTTTATCCAATTAATTACCTCGATACATACTTATACCGATCTTTTTATCAAGCTTCCTATTACCACCACTATTCATAGCAGCACTATTCTCAAGCTCTTTATTGCAACCATCTCTAATCATAAATTTTTTATCAGACTGCCACATATTGCTACTCCTTTCTTTACCAGTATCTTATCTCAAACTGCACTTCCTCATACACTCACTTTAAACCTTCTATAACTCTAATCATATTATTATTCACACTGTTCCTTAACACTGATTAACACAAATATCAAATATTACAATTACTTCTGCTAATGTCCTCGACTATAATTCACATACTTAACAATCCTTATCACACACTGATTTATTTCTCATTAATAACATTTCACTACTTTTTACCATATCATTACCCTATAATTGTCTCTGTCAGCTCTGTATCTTACCAAAATACCTCAAACATACCTTTTCCAAAATATTACTCCCCCATTTCTGATTATCACAACCAAATTCACTAATCCCCTTTCATTTCTATAATAAAAAACCTTTAGACAACAACACTTTAACTGCAACAGACACACAAATGCAACCACTCAACTTATACCACTAATCTCATCATTTCTCTGGCATTACTAAGAATTGCCCGATGTGCAACAATCGAACACATTTCACAAATGGGATTTCCTTTAACCACATCTTTCTTAGTTACTACCAGTGACTGCAACACTTATAAAATAGGTACACAATTCACATGGCAAAACTTCACATGAAAACCATTTAAACTACATAAAACCACATACTTACTACCAGCAGTGGACATTAAACCATGTCTTAGGACATTGTAACCTCAATGTCTTTTCATATTCTAACTAGACCATTGCTCTGATACCAACTGTAGCGGCCCTGGATATTTATGCCCAATAAGGCTCCATATCCAGATCTACCTCCAGTGAACGGACCGAAGTCTCGCAAGCGATAGCTCACACACGTGTCCAGTAAGAATATAAAAGACAACCACATCAGTATAAGACACAAAAAAGAACATGTGCTCATATCTGTATATGATTAATTTAAAACTATCCCAATACAGTATTACATGTCTAATTAAAAAGTACAACTACTTGGGGCATACGAGGGAGCACAAGCTCACACAACACGACTAACACTACTGCTGGTGGACCAAGTGTGCCACAAGGCCTTTGCAAGCCATACCAACAGTAAGCCCTGAAAAGAACTGTAGGGGAGTGAGCCTCAAGAAGTCACTGGCTCAGTAGGGACCACCCAAAAACAACAACATACGAAACTAGAGAGAGACCTCAACCCCAAAGGGTCTCACTGGCAACTCCGATAGCCAAACCATGGCATGTTCACAACATTCACAACAAATAACAACCAAACATAACCATATCAATAAACATGAAGTCCTTGGAAGGAAAAAGAAACCATGGGACTAGCACAACACTACTAGTCTGCTAAACAATTGAAACGCCTAGGCCACATGCCTCACAGGCAAACTATTACAACAACTGGTCACCCGAGCTTCAAGCCTCACAGGCAACCTACCCTCGAAGGGTAACAGGACTGGCATCAGTTAGCCAATCCACCTTACACCAACACCTCACGTCAAAACATAATAGGAAGCTTACCCGAGGACGAGTAAAAACACAACACGTGGAAGGTCACCCCACAGACCTCCACAGAACACAAGTGCACCTCAACACCTGAAGGGACTAGTACACGAAGTACCACAACACAAAACTATCCATAAAGGCCACATGTACCTACTACCATGAGGTACCACAATGGAACCCACAACCAGAACTGTGCCACCACCAGGGCACACCACAACAGCTAAACCTCTACCAGTGAGTCACACACACACAGGCCACAACCATTGGCAAAGCATGAGTCGGAAAGAACGACGCCACCACATGGGGACGAACTACTGGTTCACGACGCTAGTATCCAACCCGGACAAGATAACACAAGAACTACCTCTTAGTCTCACAGTCACGGACGAAAGGTCCAACTGCCGCTCCATAACCGCAAGCCAAAGAACAGTGGAGACCAACCAACACCACACCTGTAGACCGCACAGCTACAAGCCCATGCCTAGCACCTTTAGGGACTCTGGCCTATGCTCCCTAAAGTGAGGCACTGGAAAATAGGACTAGTTGGGGACCAGTGTCGACTACTGGTGTCCGTACCCCCAACCACGAGCGCGCTACAAGCGACTAACACAACTCTCACAAGTCGATGCCCTATGTCGTCTTTCCCTCAGCTGGACGTACAACTCAAACACAGCAGTGAGGGTGTTCAGGAAAGACGACACAGACCTCGATGATACACACAGTATTGGGACAAACCCCAAGCACTAACGTGCCTGGCTCACAGAAAACATGAGGTACCTGACTAGAGAGGTATCGGGAATAGGCGCCAGACAACACACTCAAAAAAGCACAGACCATAGTACATGCTTATATCATCTTTATTACAAACCACGATACACATGTAAGGAGTAGCTTGTCTCAGTCACCTTGTGACCTACAAGCTAGCATACACAGACACATATATAAATTACATTAACCAATAATAACTTGGCCTATCATTGGTCACCTCGTGACCTCCATTACCATATTAAACTCAACATACGATAACCACTTAATAACTATACTTATGCCTTATTAATCAACCATCCTAAATAATCTATAACAGACATTAAAGGACCAGGGCTAGGTTCACGGTGGAACCTCACTGCCAGTAACCACAAACCAACCTTATACACACTGCACAAACCATGCACACGTACGTCAACCACGTAAATAACACGTTCACTAAATAAACAACACGCAAACCACATGGGCAATATGCTCAAAGAGTGCTACAGGTGCCAATGCACCACTCTCACCAACCACACACATAAAACACCGATAATCGAATAATCATACCATTTAAAACATACACAACATAACCTCTCGGCTGAGGTCGCGACGTGGGGTAATGTCGCCTTCAGAGGCGACACCCCGATATGTCGCGTTCACAAGCTGAACGCGACGGGTCGGCCTGTCGCGTTCTGAACGCGATAGGGGGCTCCATCGCCTTCACAGGCAAGAACCCTAATTCGGGATCCTCTCCCCGGATTACCCCCACAAGCCATGCAAACCATGCTTAATTTCCATTTTTCATGCTTTAGTGAATACCCTAGCATGGTATCTATGGTTTATAAAGAAAATAATGCGTTAAACACGTCACACACACAATCCATGCATCAAACGAGGTGGATTCTCCCTACCTTCGCGAAGTGCAAACCAACCACGGCGCGGCGTCTCCCCCACTCTAGTGACGTCCTCGCGGCAAGAACGCGTCGAAAACCACTTTGAAATGTCGAATCGCCCGAAAATCCACTGCACCAGCCTCCCCTGGCCGAGTAGAGCTTGTGAAAGCTCTGTTGGCCGACCTTGCATAAAAATGCACTGTGGTTGGGAACGCGACTTAGCTATGCGTCACGACCTGAATGCGACGTAGGTGGCCATCGCCTTCCTATGGCCGACGTCAGCAAGTCACCCAATGCATGACATGCGGTATGCATGCAGACGACGACCGCCAAACAACGGTTTCATGAACGCGCACGCAGGGTCGTCGCGTTCAGAACGCGACGTACACCCTGTTGTGTTCACAGACAGAAAACCTGTGAGCACTTTAGGCCCAATCTGTCGGCCCACAAAGCCTCACAACCTACAACAACACCTGAAACACAAACTAATGGGCCACACATTGGCCACCAAACCCACTAAGCAAGGATCCAAAAAGATCCGGAAAAAAAAACGTGCGATGTTACATTACTATCAACTAAAAAGGAATGTCGTCCTCGACATTCAAAACAAACCACAGTAAACCGGACTATCACTTCCTAAAAAGGAAGAAAACCATATATAGAACAAGTAGGATACACTTTCTCTGCATTTGCTTTTTAAACCATCCGTGCTGCTTGATTTATCTATTTATTTCCACACTTGGTCTGCTTTCCCTTTTTCTTTAATTTCTTTCACAGCTGCACTACCCGATTATTACATTCTACTTTTTCCTTACCTCTAGTGTTGGCGCTTTATCTCCTTGGACTCAAGCTCCCCGGCCGTTCATACCTTGCTGTTGGCGCTTTATCTCCTTGGACTCAACCTACTTCCACATTCTCCCGGCCGTGTTTGCAACATTTTTTTTTGAGCGCTTTTCTTTCTAACATTCGTATATAAACTGCTATTCTTAAATGTTCTTCAAATTTCTTGTGCCTTTCCATTATCCGCCTTCATTGCTAACTGCTATCAGCCTTAACTATATTCACATTATATCTTACCTGCCCATTTCTCATAAAAAATTACACTACCATAACTGAATTCCTTGCCTCTTTATCCAAATGTGCAAAAATCACAAATTTTCCTTTAAACATTTAATCTCGGATAACCTATGAATATTCAATCCCATGCTCCGCTGCGCCACTCTGATTACACTGAATACTTCACAAATATTTCATAAATTTTGCTTCTACTATTATTCACATTTGTTTCGCACTTTGATTATTACTCTGACTCTAGCTAGATTCAATACTAACTTTTCACGCTTCTCAATTCACTTTACTCAATCAATCAACGTTGGAAGAAAAAATCGAAAAATTTTGGATTACTTTCTCTAATACTTCAATTTGATTATGCCACATACTTTAACTCTGAATCCTGACATACCTTGCTCTTATATTCTTTTCTTTCTTAAATAACATTCTCTGATGATCTAATCGATAGTTCCATACCTTCCAAAATATCTGCTCTTATTGCTGTGATACTGCAAGAATCTACATTTCTTAGCGGAAAAATTAAACTGCTTAACTAATTCTGCGCATATTCTACCTTCAACTTTATTAAACTCTCTCTTAATCAGGTGCCTTTGACCTTAAGCTGTTCACTATTTAACTGATCACTTCTTTTCCTTTTGTACTTAATAATTTCAAATTTCCATTATTCTTGCTCTTTTCTTTTATCTTACTCTACCATACTTGATCTACACAATTCTTAAATACTCTGCCTTTTATTCTTACATCAAATTCTAAAGTACTTTCTCGAGAAAATACCTATGCTCAATCTGAACAACTTTCTGTATGCTGCCATACAAACTCTTGCTGAACAAACCTTTTAATTATATCCATTTCATAATCTGCTGCACTCTGTGGTGTTATTGGAATGACAATGAATCCCAAAGGCTTGCAGGAAGCATTGATCTCAATCAAAGTAAGAAACACTGCAAGCTCACCTGAGTCGGTGGATGTAGGGGGATGAACGGACAAAGGAATACTAGGAGGTGTCAAGGATTTAAGAATAGCATGTGCAAAAGACATAGGCTCTTCGGTTGCACCAGATTGCCATGGCTCGTTGCTGGGACCCGGTGCAGTAGCATATGTTGATTTAGTGGAAACATCATTACGGAACATCAGAGACAACAAAGGGTGCTTCAGAGCGCACAAGCGCCGGTTGACACAGTGGTGAGGCCTGAGAAGGAGCGGGTAGGTGAGGCGCATTGCCTCCCCCTTGGCCAGCCATGGATGCCGAAAGCACCAAGGAGAGCACAGAGTGCAGGGAACTAACAGGGAGTGAAAGGCCACTAAAAATTAGCCCGGTACTTATACTGCATTGTGTTTTTCCTCCCCCAATACTTACCTCTGGTACTTACTCTTACATTTAGATCTCTAATAATATTTTCTTTGGGTGATCTTTCGTATATCTCCATTTCCTAGGAAGGTCTTCATGAATTAGATCTTTCTGTTCCAGTTCTATAAGAATGGATCTTCATTATCTTTAATAGATACATATGCATTTTTTAGATAGATGCTCCCCACCTTCATCATCACTAACAATTTCCTTCTCAAGGAAGGGTTAGATTCATCAAATATAACATTTACAGTTTGTTCATTAATAGACTTCTTTTATCCTCTAGGTTTGGAAGTATAACCAAGAAAATACCTTCATCAGACTTGGATCCAGCTTACCAAGTTTGTCTTACCATGTTGCGAATGAAGCAGGGACTTCAAAATGTCTTGAGATGACTGATGATGAGCAATTTCTACTTGTACAACTCATATGCTGTTTCTTTAATATAGACCTTATCATGGCTCTATTGATTATGTAGCATGTTGTATTAACTGTTTCTGCCCAAAAGTATCTTGACAAGTTGTATTCAAATTGCATGGTTCTTGCCATATCTAATAATGTTCTATTTTTCCTCTCAGCTACTCCCATTTTGTTGTGGTGTTCTTGGTGTTGAGAAATTGTGCTCGATTCCTAGATCATCACAGAATCATGCAAATATGTCATTTTGAAATTCTCCTATATGATCTGATTATAGACTAATAATATTGAATTTATTATCTTTCTGAACTAACTTTCTGAACTTGACAAATGCTTCAAAAGTGTCATCCTTGTGTTCTAGAAATGAGACCCATGTGTATCTTGAGAAATCATCAACAATAATAAATCAAAATTCTTGTCACCTAGACTGGTTGTCCTCATAGGTCCAAATAAATCCATATAGAGCAGTTCTATAGGCTTGGATGTGGTGATAGTTGTCTTTAATTTGAAGGATGTCTTGACATGTTTTCCCTTGGCACATGGTCCCATACTTTATCAGGTCTTGAATTAATCTTTGATAAACCTTCTACTAAGTCATGCTTGATAAGCTTTTTGATTCCATCTAAACTAGCATGACCCAGTCTTTGTGCCAAAGTTCTGCATTTTGCTTTTTGCTTGCTGCCAAGCATACATCTTGACCCTTCAGATCTTGCATGTGTAAAACGTAGAGATTCTTTCTTTTGTTCTTCAAAACTATTACTCCTTCTTTGATGATCAGACACTTGGATTTCATTTTGAACTTAACTTGATGTCTATTGTCACATAACTGACCTTATGTTAAGAGTGTTGTAGACACTTCAACGAAAGTACTTCTTCGTATGCTCGTTTCTTTTCCTTTCTTCAACTAATCCACAACCAATATACTAACCCTTTTTCCATGTTGTCTCCATATGTACATTGTCCTTCTTCAGTCTTGATAGATGAGAACAATTTTCTATTGCCTGTCATGTGCCTGTTGAGCACCGGCTGTCTAGGTAGCATTTTGATGCTCTAAGGCTCTCTTCCAACCACAATGATGATTATTAGGTACCCATGGTGCTTTGGGGTCCTAATTGGTTAGTTTAATAGTTCTGCCTTTTGGTATCCACTTTAAGTGTTTAGTTGACAAGTGTTTTTAGTATGACTAAGTTTATTGTAGTGAGTACAACATGTAATATTATTTAATATTTTGCTTACTTTATGTGTTTTCTCTTTTTTTTTTTGTAGGTAGTTTCCTGTTCAGCTAAAACTTGGTAGCTGATATTTTTTCAAGATATATAATTGTTTCATCATTTTTTAGATGTTTATATCCAATTCCATATTTCTTCTTACCAGATCTTCTTGCACCTTTTAGTATAATGAAGATCTTCCATTTGTAATTTCTCATTGTAGTTGTTAAATATTCATTACTTTTGTTAAGGTTTCTATTTCATTTTTCGACTTAATTTTAGTTTCCTGATTTTCTAAACTTAATGTTTTGTCATTTATTTTTTACATCTTCACATAGCAGCTAATTTCTTCATTTAACTCTTGAATTCTTTTCTAGTTGTGCCATTTCAGATTTTAAATCTGAGTTGGTTATTTCAAGACACGAGAAATTTTTATTAAAGGATTTTAAATGTTTACATACATCTTTATATTTTCCATATAATTTAAACGTTTCCTCCAGATTATCAAAATCAGAATTAGAATCATTACATGAATTAAAGAAAGAGTCAGAGTTTACCTTATCATCAGTGTTTGCCATAAAGACTGGTTAGCCTTTTCTTCTTTCTCCTCGCTGGGAGTTTGACTCACTGTTGAGTCTCCTTCATTGCTCCAGGCAACAACCATCACCTTCTTTTTATATTTCTTGAACTTCTTGTATTTCCTTCTTCTTGTATTCTACCAAAATAGCTTTTGGACAATCGTCTTGAGATGTTCAGGCTTCTTACATCGTAGCAAGTAGGTTCATGCCTTTAAACTCACTACAAAAAAAATGGCATATAGCTTCGCATATAAACTATAGGTATATGCCCAAAATCCGAAGGTAAAACCCTTTACCTACGGAAAGTGCTACGGTTTGAATCCTACACGCATGCCGTGTGACTAATCCTATACCCACAGAAAAAATAATCGTAGGTATATGTCGGATTTTCATACAAATATTACCGTAGGTAAAGACTTATAAAAAGCATAGGTAAATTTTTTTTAAAAACCATAGGTATTGCCATCTATACTTATGGTTCATAACCGTAGAATACCTTTTTTGGATGTTACATATATATAACTTATGGCTTTACGTTTGTAAGTAATGATATGTAGTCATGAAGATAAAAACGTAGGTGTAGAGTTTTTTTTTTTAAAATTAAAATAAATACCTGTCCTTATCTGATGTAAACATGTAATACAGATACCTGGATATAGCAGAGCTCTAAAAAACCCATACACACCAAACGACACTACGCACACAAGATTCTCCGTTTTCCTGGAGAAAAAGCAATGGCTTGCAAACACCCAGCATTGCAACCACACAATTAAGAACACATGATAAGAACCGGGATGAGAGAAACCATTGTTGTTTACACAGGCGGCGAGACACCTTATAGAATCCACTTCTCAGAAAGATATACATGACACAGACGAGAGATGACAAAATGATAAGAATGCACGTCTATCAAAATTAAATTCATGCGAAAGTTGTGGTAAGACATCACCTGACATGTCATTTGAGTGGCATTCTACACAAGAAGACATACAATCCATCTAAGTACAGCTGACCCTGCAGTTCACAGTTCATATTTTCTTGAAACAATATAAGATCTAGCATCCATAGCAAGAAAGAACAAAGCATATTAGCATCCATACATACATGGATCTATATATTAAACAAGCATGTCCATATATAAGAGGGCATTTCCAGTAAAGCCCCATGGCAACCATATACAAGCACATGACCTCCATATACAAAAAAAAGCCTGCTTCAAAAAAAAAGGCCACGTGTGTATTCCAAAAAAAAAGTCTACTTTAAAAAAAAGTTAAGTCATCTCAAAATAAAAAATCTATCTCGACAAAAAGGGCCAGTGTATCTCAAAATAAAAGTTCGTCTAGCAATGTTCATGCATATAGTCAATGTGTGTAGTCCAGCATGTTAGTCAACATGAAGTCGAAACCAAGCAGCAATGGATGGGCCATAACACGGAAAATAGATCATACAAGGTTAAAAGTACCAAATGAAGACATAGGAAGAAATGTTAAATTGGAAGAAATATTTAAACTACTTACTAGTCCTTTAACAAAAATGTGGCTTCCGGAGCATCACTCAACCTTTTCCTAAATTGATCATTAACAAATAATGATGTTTTTGGCCTTTGAGCATGGGTGATTGATACCTCACAGTACTCAGTGTATAGGTGGGCCCATGACTACCTTTTCAATTTCTGTGCTGATGAGGATTCCATCAGCTACATGGTGCATCTCAATGTCAACTAAATGGACAATTTTCCAATCAATTGTAACAGTATGAAAAATCCAAACATATAAAAAATATGAGTAGTATAAGTATAACTTGAAAAAGTAATAAAAGCTGACTATACCTTGCATATATCTCCACAATCTATAATGCACTTTACATCTTGATCTACAGCTTGTCCCTCAACTGCACTGGTCATATGCAAATCCACGTGTGCACATGGAGCCCTGAAGTTTGTCCAGAAAATCCTATCAAACTCTTCAATGAAAACCTGTTGAATTATTGAAGGAGCTCACTCAAAATTCCAACATTCTCCTAGGGTGTTCATTAATCAGGCTAACCTGATGAACCGACCTGACTTGAGCCAAAAATCTCAGTTTGGCTAGCTTCATCTTTTCCATACTGGGTCAATGACTCAGCCAAAGGATGAAACCTAGACTACCCAGCAGTTCCAAAGTGTATGTGCCATGTGGGGAGTGTGCTGGAGGCTCCCCAGGATTCAGAGTAATAGAAGATGCAAGCTCGAACTCCAATGTTTAAAAGACCGCGTTTCAGATTCTTCCAGCCCATACCTGGATGGTATGGTTTTTCTGTGTGTCATGTATCTTTCCAAGGAACTAAAACTAAGCATCTGATTAGGAGCAACAGGAATGATCCTGCTGATTGAAAGTTACTGGCAATAAACGTTGATTCCTGCCAAAACAAACTTTGGATCTGGAACAAAGCGATCTGATTCCAATTTCTATTTTTAATTCCTTATCTTGAACCGTTCAATGGCATTTATGCAATGGTAGACTGGAAACTGATTTGCAACTCTTTTCAGTTCGTCTAGGCTTGTCTTCATCTAATTTTCATAATCCCTACCGTTACATATTTTCTTGTTTCCTCTACATTTTTACCCTTTATCTTGCATCTCCTTTAGTGTGCCCTGCGGGGAGTTTTTAAATGCTTATGTGTTAAAGGATTGAACAAGTGTGGCTGCCATTTTATAGAGGAGCCTATGTTTTGAAGTAAAAATAAAAAGATAAGAAGATAACACAAATACAAATTTCATTTAACCATTCTTGCAATGTCTATGTGATGGTCAAAAACTACTGGATCTCCACTTTTCTTCATTTCTTGCAATGTCTATATACATGAAACAAAAGCTAACCAGCAAGGCATCCATGAATGAACTATTCCATTCAGAAACATGGAGAAGACCCAAGACTATGAACATTTTAGAAAAATTCCCTGCAATTTATCTCTTTCCAAGACTTGGCACAAAAAGTCTAAATGTTAGATTTTGAATATCAAGAGCAGGTGATTTTAATCCAATTTGAATCAACACATTGGGCATGAAAGCAAACATCAATTCAGTGGAGAAATACCTGGTTCATGGAGACCTCAAGAACCTGAACTACTTGTACGCACTATTGCTGAATGTTTCCTTTGTAGATGCATTTCAAAGGGCATAATATTATTTATAAAATGGCCTTACTTTATGATGCCCCATTTTTCCTTCATAGCAATGGCCTTGTACTTAAAATTGTCTTTTCACATTTCAGGAGACTGAACAACAATCGTCTTTCTAGACCTTGCCCTGAATCTTTGTCAAATGTTAAAGGCCCCTATATTGTTTTATGTCTTTCCAATCTCAAAAAAAAAAAAAAAAAAACTCTGTGTAGCTTTTTCCTCAGCTTTGAGTAATCTTTTGCACCTGTACAAATTTCTTGCAGCAATCTTGAGTAAGCATTAAGTAATCTTTTGTTCTGTAAGAGCATGTCATGAGTAAGCTTTGACTGTTTCTGGCCTCTACATGACATTATTGAGGATGTCTGTCACAATTCTGCAAAAGTTTTCTCTTTATGTTTCTAATGATTGTCACAACTTATAAGCTAAGTGGTTTATTGCAGTAATAAAAAACAAAAAGATTGCAACAAAAAGTTTTCTCTTTCATTATTGCAACCTAGAATAGAAATGACTAATAAGATCTACAGGTGAAAGATTATCAGAAAAAGATTATCATTAATAATAAAAAACAACAGTTCATTTTAAACAAATAGATCTCAGAGTTAACTGATAAACAAAGAGTCAAAGATTGTGCATAATTAAATTAATGAATAGAACAGAAAATGAAAGTTAAAAGACCAATGAGGAACTAAAAAAATCACACTAACCTAACATCTCAAGTCCCATCTAAAACACAACGGACAAATATGAGAAACAACTGCCTTGCATTCCTGATATATATGCATAGAAAAATCAAACTATACTTTAAATTTGACATGGAAATCTCTGTAGTATCATGAAACTAAGAGGAGAATAAAAAGTGATAGCACCATACCATTCTTCTTATAAATACTCGATTAGCTTGACTTAGAATGGAAATATCAAGTAACCTACAGAAAAATATAAGATTGTAAGGCAATGTCTGACATAAGACACAAAGGAGAAGCTGAACTCACTGGAGGTGGTTCGGTGGGGCTCCCCATGCAAACGTTAGTAACAACAAGGAATATGTGACACTACTCCACCATTAAGCATGTCAGATTAAGAATATATGCACTTTTTTTCCTTCTTTCCTTCGTCTCTTTTTCCTTCACCCCTGAATTATTTTTTGACCCAATAGGGAGATTAGGAAAATGATTCATGCAAAACTGGCAACTTAAAAGTTCAATTGACCAGCAGTTTGGAATGAAACCAGAAGGAGCAATATATACAAATGTTGAACCCTATGGAAACACAATGCCAAAGATGCAAATAATATGTTCCTCTTGCCTGCTATTGTTACTGTCCCTACTACACCTTGGCACTCCTGGATATGTTCCACATCACATTCTTCGTCTACTAAACGGGCCCTTTTCCCTTCCACAAGTCCCCATTCAGCTGTGTCTCCATCCAATTATGTCACTAGTTTAGATCCAAAAAGAGCTAGATCCCAATTGCCCTTACATTTCTCGGATATTATTGGCTGTATAGTTTAACATACCACAACACCCCAATGTATGCTTAAGGAAGTACCTCCTTGCAGATCAAAAGGATAAGTGCCCAGGTCATACTGGGCCATGACTTTGCATGCAGAATAAAGTATGAGAAAGTACATGAATTGGCTCTGTTCTATGTAATATGTATTGTTTTCCTAAGGTGGTTCAATGAGACTTTCTAGCAGCATTCTTATGATGAAAAGAAAACCAAGCAGAAAATATTTATCAAATAATTCTGATTTGTAATTATCTATACATTTTTTATAGAAGTTCATCATGGCAAGGCTATCAACACCTGTAAATTTCAGAAAATTTGCATAAAGGGGTCATCAAGAATCTCCATATCATCTCTATTTATAGAAGTTCATCATGACAAAGCTTATAAAACAATCTAAAAGAGTCATTTCTGCATATATAAAAACTACAAAACAACAAACTTCTATAAAAAACCCACAAGAAGCCACAAGGATAGAAACCAAAAAGAACCCTGAAAAATCTGCTCTTCAGTTCCAAGCAGTCTAAAAGAGTTCCCTGCTCACAGATGTCTGCAATTCCTGTAGTAACTATTGACACCAGCATATGCCAACATTTGTCTACCTAACTTGATTTGCAATAGCTCATAGATGGGAATGTATCAAAATAAAATTTCTGGAAACCATTATAAATACAACAAGACAACATATTCAACCAAGTCTTAAAGAAAATATATACACGTGGTACCATCCACTTCAAAGAAGATGTTTGGATAACACCTTTGCAAACGGCAAAGTTGTTATGCATTGATGATGTTCTTCATGACCCAAAAAACCATCAAAATAATGATTATCAACATAAAAAACATTACAATCAATAGAACCTTTTCGAGGAGGAAACTAGAGATGACAAATAAGAGCGAGGAAAACAAAGAACATCAGGGAAATGTTAAGAAATAGAGTAATAACAGCCAACTGCGAAGACCCACCTGTAAGCAAGATAGCAAGCCTTATTATAAAAGGCAGCTGTGCTTCCATGGGATGGGTTTAGCTCAAGTGTAGTTTCAAATTGTGTGAGCGCTTTTTACAAAAAAATATATAGAAAGAGGAACAGAGAAACATCTAAAATGATAAGACAAATTCAGATCATGATAAAAGAAGAACAAACCACCAGTGAACAAAAAGAAAAGCATGATGCTTAAACAATGATTTTTAGACTAAAAACAGATGTAACAATGGATGTTGTTAAAAAGAAAACATATGGTCAATTGTCAAGTGAACTAAACATTATAATCAGTTACCATTTATCATGTGGAAATAACATTTCCTTAAATATCAGGAACTAGGACATTCTGATCACACATGAAGACCGCACAAGTAGAACACCTAACTGGTCAATTAAGCAATTCTTGTTACCTCTTATTTTCAGTTTTTGAGGTCAATAAGAAAAGAAATCAGAAACAAAATAGAACATTTAGAGCAAACATAAAACCCTGCTAGCTGAATTGACTGACAGCCCAACTGATTTTTTCAAAGAGATAAACAAATGAATCAAATATCAATAATAAAGCATCTCATTAGCTCAAGATTATTAAGATTAGTATTTAGAATAACATATGACCACAAGACAAAATAACAAAAGGAACTTAATAACATGGTTTGCTTTCTAAATTTATTTAAAGACACAAAGCAAAACTGATTTTCATCCATCCATTAGAGTTAGAGGATAAATGACATTTAAGATTCATAACAATTTTCATATGTTTCCAAAATTCCTTTCACTATGGATTGAGATATCTCATTTTTAACTACAATGTTGAACAACCATCTCATTGCCATAAAACCTCCCCCACCAGTAACTAGAATGACATATTCTTTACAAACAGACACCACAATGGGAAACAACCTCAATTCATTGTGGTGCATATACATTTATAAAACGGGGGGAATTCAACATTTTCCATGATATCAATTCCATACTTGGTGGTGGTACCTTCTACTTGGCCAACATTCCATGGGATGAAAACAAACATAAGAAGTATCAATGGATAACAAGGAAAGGAAGCGGAAGGAAAGACTAGAGGAAATGGGGTAATTAATAATAAAAAGATAGCTACAGATTCATCGAACTTCTTGTCTCTCTCCAGATTACGGCGACGCTCTTGATCATTCCCACTGTCTTGCAGATTCCTTAGTATAGACAAAGAGAGAAGGGTTAGGGTTGAGAGCTCCAGGGTCGGGGTGGGTTTTCCAGGGGGTGAGAGCTCAAAGATGAGAGTCTTCTCTTACGGCGATCAGGGAGGGTAGTCCGAAGAGATCGTGGCGGCGGTGGTCGCCATTCTGGAGGAGCCGGCGACGGGACGAGGGGCCGACGAGGAAGCCATTGGCGCGCCTAGGGCTTGCTAGGGCATGGATGATCATGGCTGTGTTTGGCTGGGATGATGATGGTGGCCGAGTGCGCGGTCGGCGTCCGGCTTGGACAATGACGATGGCAGCCGAGGGCATGGTCGGTGTCCGGCTTGGACGGAGACGATGGCGGCCGAGGGCGCCAGCGCGTCGCTTGGGCAATGGCAGAAGGAGGCCCGACAAGGGAGTAACCAGAAGGTGCTCTTTCGGCGTCCGGCTTGGACGGCGACGATGGTGGCCGAGGGCGCCTGGCTGCGATCGCTTGGACAATGGCACAAGGAGGCCGACAAGGTAGTAATCAGAAGGTGCTCTTCCGGCGAATGCGATCCCCAACCAACATCCAGAACACCACCCAAGGAGAACCCCTTAATATCTCACCCTTTTATTTCCGCCCAAGGGAAATTATTGGCGCCAACATTATACACACGGTTCCAACTTTGCTGGGATGTTATGAGTACATCAATACCTATATTTAATAGCTATCCATAGGTGTATACATCTTTTTGTTACATTTACTAATAAACCATGGCTAAAATAAATATATTCTCTCACGCTTTGTAAAACCGTAACTATATATTCGTATCTACATATGGCTAAAAAAAGCGTGTATAACCTTACAACAGACGGATTTAAATGTATAATTGGGGTATATACCTACGTATTACCCTACTGTAGGTAAATTTGGGTATAGCCCCAATTTGTTGTAGTGACTCTGTGCTTTCTTGAAGTTCCTTCTTCCTGACTGATACCTTTTTGGCTAGTATTCTGGCAGTCATCTAGAAAGGAATGCTTCTTCTTTTTCACTCTTTCATCATCTGAATCACTTTCAGATGTGTTCTCTTCAACCTTTAGTGCATTGTTACTCTTTTTCTTGGTGAAGGATTCTCCTAATCACTCATGTTTATCTTATGAGCCATTAGAGACCCAATGAGCTTTCAATAAACATAACTATGAGTTCATGTGGTTCCTCTATGGCTGTGACCTGGGAGTCCATAAAGTGGTAAGGATCTTAGTATTTTTCTCACCATATCTCTGTCTCATACCTTTTCCAAGCACAGCCAAGCCATTTGTAATGTCGGTGAAGCGACTATACATTTGGGAGATGGATTCTCCTGAATGCATTTGGAACTTTTCATATTGTGCTACCAATAGGTCTATTATGATTTCTCTTACCTTGTTTTCGTTGGTGAGTTTCAGCTTATCCCACATCTCTTTGGCCGACTTGCATGTAGATATTTTGTTAAATTCCTTCTTGCCTAATGAGCAACATAATAGGCTTTTGGCCTTGCTGTTTTGAGACATAATTTTCTTGTCACCATCTGTCCAATCTCTTTGGAGTTTCAACTATTAGATCTCCATCTTCTATTATAGTCCATAGTTGATATTGTAGAGCTTGAAGAAAGAATTCCATTCTTGTCTTCTAATAGTTGCATTCTTCTTCATCGAACAGTGGAGGCCTAGCCTGTTAACAGATTGTCCCTCTACATGACCTTGGGCTGCCATATATTTTGCTCTTCAGATCGTGAGATCTATTAGCTGAAGAGACTTGGCTTTGATACCACTTGTGACCAAGTTGCAAGCCCAAATGGGGGGGGGGGGGGAATGGATTGCAAAAAAAATTGTCTTTAAATTTTTCTATAACAAATTAATTTAGAAATACAAAATGTAGAGGTTAGAGTTAGTGAGCAGCGGAAGTAAAGACAAAATCAATCACACATACAAATGTAATTTTATCCTCGTTCGGACCTCCTATCACCAGGAGTCCTACATCCAGTCCCTAAGAAACAGCTTGGGATTCCACTAAACAAGGGTACCCCCCCCTTAAGAACACTTACACATCCAGCACCCACTGGCCTTCTCTTCAACCCACAAAGAGACAATACACCACATGTAGCAACAGGTCTTCCTTTCTACAAAAGGGAATAAATCACCCACTACACAGCAGGTCTTATCTTCACTAAAGAGAGGAACACTCTATTGAAGAGTATAGAGGTGGTGCCCCTAGACCAAGCTAATATAAACAATTCAATGCTTGATATGAGGCGCAAACTGAGAGAACAAAAAAACTACACAATAAGAAGCAACTCTCTTAGATCATTACAAGTTCTCTCTCTCAAGAAAGATTGAGAATAAGGCTTCGAGGAAAGCTAAGAGCAGGAGCGGTTCCCATTAAGTAAAGTAAGTAACTGGGTTGTACAATTAAGACCATATAAGGGCCAAAATCAACAGCCCAAAGGATGGGAGAAGGTTGGAAATATTGGAATAAATAATATTAATCAAATTAAAATAAGAAATCAATTGAATAAATATGTTAAATAGATTTAAATTAGAATAAAGGGTGAATAAGTAGAATTAAACTAAAACCCATTAGCTAAATAGGTAATGGGTTGTATTAATGGTCCAAGCATAAAAGAATGGGCCTAAATGTGAAGAGCCCATCTTGGGATGGGAATTAATTAAGCTAAAATTGCACTTAAATTAATAATAAATGGAAAAGGGTTAAGATAATCATTAAATAATCCATAATACCCTAAAAACGTAGTCATCATCCCATCCTAACCCATTAGCCACGAAATTAGATCTCTTCCCAAGCCAATTAGAGGATAAATACTAGAATGGGGGGAGATAAATGTGGAAATTCGGAGTTAATTAATAAATTAATTAAATAAGGGTAAGATAAATATTAAAAACAGTTGAAAATATCCTAAAAGAGTCATAATCCTATCCTAACCATTGCCCACGGATTTAGACCTCTTCCCTATCCTATTAGGTAGATAATGGTAGGAAATAGGATGATAATTATGTAAATTCGGAATTTGAAGAAGAGAGAAGAGTTTTAAGGTTTTAGGACTCTTACACTAGCTAAAATACCTCTAATTCGTGTCTACCAAGTCCCATTTCGTGTGTGGAGCTCTGGAGCATGAGGAGAGGAGGCTTAGGATGAGGAGCAAGGAGAAGAAGGGCTTGGAGCAAGGAGGATCTCGCCATCTACCTCGTCTTAAACCCTAGGAGTGTTTACAGTGCAAAAAGGTAGGCAATCTCTCAAGCACAAATCGTAAAATTTTAACTTTAGGTAGCCCACATGATCCTCTTTGAAATCCCCATGATACGCTATTTTTCGTGGCTCCATGAAGGAGTATTAAATGTAACAATCCCTGTCGACTCCATATACCCGAATCTTCATGACTGCTCTTAATCCATGCATATAATTAATCCCATGCCATGAAATTATTCTCATAAATGCTACATGATGTAAGCTTTCAAACGCCCATAGTTTCCCTAAATTTCATCATGTATCCTTTGTGAATTAATTCATTTTCTATAAACTGTGCATGTTTAGGTCACCGAAAAGTAACCTTGTTAAAGCATGCACAAACTTGTCTGTTTCCAAATTCTCATACATGTTGATAGATCTACGAGTCTACTTTAATTTAAAACTAGTTTCATAATTTTTGGATCTCATGCGATTTTTATATAGATTTATAAGAGCTCTATATCATGCATGGTATCACGTCCCGAGAATACGCAGCGGATAATTAATTCGAATAATTCGAGTCGATATCACGAGACGTGGACAGTCGGCAAATAAGCCTCTAGCTAGCACGCATTAAATGTGTATCAACACAACATAATAATAGGGCCCAAATGTTGAACTCAATAAAACTGCATTTCTAAGTTCAACTCAAATTATAATAATTGAAAACTAGTACAAGACTGAAACTCAAATAAAAAGGAAATACATTACCCCTCACTCCTACTACATGTTCTAACTCTCAAAATAAACTACTATAACTAGACTCATATTTGGGACGCTCGTCACTCGGATGCATTCCATCCTCAACTGGCTCTTCCTCTTGAACTTCACTGTCACCTAGATTGGGAAAAAGTACGGGATGAGCAAACTAGCCCAGTAGGATTTATATCTCAATGTGCGGGCAATGATATAAGTGATTAACATTTAGAACTAGGCAAGTACGATGAATGATATGCAAGTACGAATAAAACTCATTAAAACATGATATGTAAACAAGCTGGATAGAGTGAACAAGATAGAATAAGATTTTGAACAAGATGCCAAGAAAGAATTAGCTATAGATCACTTTGCACAAACACGCAAGATTTCTCTTAATGTCAATAGTTTCAAGAAAGCAAGTTATCACTAGTTGCAATAAATGCAGGATGGCCATATCACGCAAGCAAGCAAGCAAGATTGCACAAGCACGTTCAAGTAACACTAATCAGGCACGTAGACACCAATGTACACCAAGAAAGATCATCAAGAATGTACACCAGGACACGTGTATGTGGTTATGTATCTAACATTCAACAAGCAAGAAAGTACTCCCAGTGCAGATGCAATGCCAGTAATCATTATACCCCATGGTTAACAGTATATTTATGACTCTCCGTCATTGGGGCTAGACTGGAGCCCTTGGACACACGCCGTGCCCTGTCAGCCATCTCATGTAAAATTTCAAATGTAGATACCCACAGTCATAATAATGGCCAATGAGAGTTTCAATAAGTAAGCATGTGTAATGTCATGTTCATGACGATGATGAGAAGAAATAAATAAATTGAACATGATTCCATGAGGACAATGGTCAAGAGATAAATTTAACAGCTGAACGGTAGCATTTACAATTTAGTTCAATCTTTACGTTAATGGTTTTAGTCTAGATTGTAATTCGTACTCACGAGAACAAGAAGAGAAAAGAAGTGCACGCCCTAGATGTATAAGTGTGTAGTGATGCACGTGTGTCAATTCACAATCCGTCGGTCTCAAATTCTCGGAAAAAACACACTTAACGTGATGGCATGCAATGTACATGCATTTAACTACATATGGGTTTACAAGATTTTAAGATAAAATTTATCATTTAAGCAAACTAGAATGGTAACAAGAGTAAATCACAAGTTTCATGTATGATCATGTCATTAAGAAAGCAATTAGAATAATATTCATGTAATTAAGGATTTTTCAATGGGTTAAACACTTTTAAGCCATTAACTAGACAATCTTGTAATGATTTGACCCAAGACATGCAATATTTTGCAAAATAATAAAAAACTGGTCAAGTAGTGTCGACACAGGATCAAGTAGTGTCGACGCTAGAGACAGCTTCTAGAAAACCCTCTGGTCAATGTGGGACAGTGTGTCGACACTAGCACAAGTGGTGTCGACACTAGATCAGTTTCCCAGAACTTTCTGGGTCAAACTGGGGGAGTGTGTCGACACACTATGGGGTTGTGTCGACACTAGAGGGCTTCCCAGAACACTTTCTGGGCTGTTTTGGGACAGGAGGTCGACCTGAGTTCAGGTCAGGTCGACACGGGCTCAGGTCAGCTCGACACAGGTTCAGGCCAGGTCGACACAGTGGCCCTCCCAGACAAAAAAACACATGACTGCAGTGCAGCGATCCACTTCCACCTCTTATAACACTCTAACGAATGACATTTGGATAAAATGTTCAACATGAAAGATGAAGATAACAACTAGTAGAAGAACTTTGATGTTGAGAGTTTAATCTAATTCGGTCTCGAATCACAAGAAAACATACGAATAAAAAAAGTCAAAAGTAGCCCGAAATCACAGTGTTATGCAGAGACTCTCTTATCATGCTCCTAACTCTCTAACAAGGACTTTTGGACAAAACTTCCAACATAGAGATGATCGTGACTTCAAGTAAAAGAACTTTCATGCAGAAAGTTTAGTCAAATTCGATCTCGAATCACATGAAAAATAAGACGAAGGGAAAAGCCCTAACGGTGCAAGACTTCGGGAAAATCACCAATACACGATGAATACTCCATGATAATTGGGCAAATCAAGTGCAAATGATCCTAGACTCAAGAACTACATGATGGCATTAATTTTCTTTAAGCTTGGCCCGAGAACACCCCCTTACGAAGATCTAAGTCCAGTTGATATCTGGACGTAGCAGAGGATGCAGGGGATGAAGATCCGGGTTCCCAGCCTTTCTCCTGCTCCTCAGAAGTTCTAGCCTGCCTCCAAACGACCTTAATTCGTTGTTAAACCTTCCCCAGAGTTTGAGGACAAGTTCTTATAGATTTAGGTTGTAGTTAAGAGTCCTAATGATATTAGGAAAGGGCTGCGAATTCAGTTCCCTGTTTCCAAAAATTTGGGACTCCTTCCTCCAAAAGAGGTAGTATTGGGTTAGGAAACCTTCCACCATAGATAGGCACGAATTTGGGTTGCCAAGCATGTATGATTGCATCCCAATTCAACTCAAATTGCCCCTTTCTAATTTCAGCCTATTTAGAGTTACGAATTTCCCTGCATTTTCTAGCTTCCTTTGATTTTTGGGTCATATGCGGTCCATTGGCCCAATTAAGATATCGGGTCATTAATATATAATGTTGGAAGTCTTTCCAACACTTTTATTAAATTTTTTGTTGCGTCGTATTTCCGTTTAACAATTTTTCGACTTGTTTCCTAATCTGGATAATTGGTCACCATGTGATGTTCACTGGTTAATCGGATTTTTCGATGTGTTTGACACATACGATATTGATACGTATGTTTTAAATTCTTTGATCTTATGGAAAATTATATATTTCCATTTATTCAATTTTTTTTATATAGCTAAAATTTCCGGGTGCTACACCCTCCCCCACTTAAGAGAATTTGGTCCCCAAATTCATGTATAGAAAATTATTGTACAAGTGAGATGTACTTACTTGTGAATAGCTCTGGAAATCTTTGCGCATTGCTTCCTCGGTTTCCCACGTGTCGTCCTCATCCATGCGTTGATTCCATCTAACCCTTACTAGTGGGATAACCTTGTTCCTTAGTTGGCGCAGTTCCCGGTCCACAATCTTAATTGGCTTCTCTTGATATGTTCCGTCTTTTTGAATTCCAGAAGCTCATATTCTATGACATGCCATGGATCTCGTACATACTTTTCAACATGGATATGTGGAACACATTGTGTATTCCATCCATTTACGGTGGTAAAGCGAGACAGTATGCCACCTCGCCGACTCTTTCAAGGATTTCGAAAGGCCCGACAAACCTTGGTGACAACTTGCCTTTTATGCCAACCGTCTGATCCCACGGCCTGGTGACACTTTCAAGAATACATGTACCCCACCTGAAACTCCAGATCTCTCCTTCTATTATCTGTATATGCCTTTTGCCTTTGCTGGGCCACTGCCATTCTTTCTCTGATAAGCTTTACCTTCTCTGTGGTTTCCCTTATCATCTCTGGTCCTAACATTTGTTTTTCGCCAACCTCATACCAGCATATCGGAGATCGGCAACTTCTGCCATAAAGTGCTTCAAACGGTGCCATCTGAATGCTAGCTTGATAGCTATTATTGTAAGCGAACTCCACAAGAGGTAAGTGTTCATGCCAGCTACCTCCAAAATCTAGGACACATGCTCTGAGCATGTCCTCAATCACCTGGTTGGTTCTCTCCGTCTGTCCATCTGTTTGTGGATGGAAAGCCGTGCTAAAATTTAGTTTAGATCCCAAGGAGTACTGCAGTCCTTTCCAAAAGTGGGATGTAAACCTGGGGTCTCTATCAGACACGATAGACACTGGTACTCCATGTAATCTGACTATTTCCTTCACATACAATGCAGCTAGAACATCCACTGACCACTTATTCTTCACTGGCAAGAAGTGAGCTGACTTGGTCAAGCAGTCAACTATAACCCAGATACCATCGAATCCACCTCTAGATTTAGGTAGTCCGAAAATAAAATCCATCCCTATACCTTCCCATTTCCATGCCGGAATTTCTAGGGGTTTGAGTTTACCTGCGGGTCGTAAGTGTTCTGCCTTGACCCTTTGGCATGTTAAGCATCGGGCGACATATTCCGCCACCTCTCTTTTCATATTAGGCCACCAGAAGCTTCTTTTCAAATCCTGATACATTTTGGTAGTTCCAGGATGAATAGTATATCTGGTCTTGTGAGCCTCGTCCATAATCAATTTCTTTGTTTCTGCATGGTCGGGTACACAGACTCGATCCCGGAACAATAGCCTCCATCTTCCGTTAATGAGAAATCTGGCCTCTGGTCCAGATTAGCCTTAATCTCCACAACTATAGGGTCATTGTCATGGAGTGTTGTGATGTCCTCCAACAGTGTGGTTGTGCTCTAACACTAGCAACCAAGCATCCCTTCTCTTTAATGTCAGCATCAATATTTAACTTGGCGAAGTCTTCTAATAACCTCCATTCACCCACCATGAGACTAGACAAGGTAGCCATCGGCTTTCTGCTAAGAGCATCTGCCACAACATTTGCTTTTCCTGGATGATATTGAATAGAGAAGTCGAAGTCCTTGAGATACTCCAACCACCTCCGTTGCCTCATATTCAAGTCCTGTTGAGAAAACAGGTACTTCAAGCTTTTATGGTCAGAAACACAATGAATTTCTCACCATATAGATAATGACGCCATATCTTCAAGGCGAAGACTACAGCAGCTAGCTCCAGATCATGTACGGGATAATTGTCCTCGTGCTTCTTCAATTGTCTAGACGCGTAGCATATAACCTTCCCTTCTTGCATCAGCACACAGCCAAGGCCGATCCCGGATGCGTCAGTGTAAACCTCAAAACTACCTCCGGCAATTGGCAAGGTTAGTATGGGTGCTGAGGTAAGGTGTTCTTTCAATGCCCGGAAACATTCTTCACATTCATCAGTCCATGCAAATGGATTCTCCTTCCTGGTAAGCCTGGTCGTTGGTACAGCTATCTTTGAGAAGTCTTTAATGAAGCGACGATAATAACCGGCTAACCCCAGAAAGCTTCTAATCTCCGACACCGTTGTCGGCCTTTCCCAATTCTTTACCGCCTCCACCTTAGATGGATCTACAGAGATTCCCTCCTTGGATATGATGTGACCAAGGAAAGATACTTCCTCCATCCAGAATTCACACTTGCTAAGTTTAGCATAAAGTTGGTTATTTCTGAGCACTTGCAAAGCAACCTTCAAGTGTTCCTCATGTTCTTCTTTGGATTTGGAGTAAATAAGGATGTCATCAATGAACACCACTATGAACTGGTCCAAGTAGGGCCTATAAATACTGTTCATAAGTTGCATGAAAGCCGCTGGAGCATTGGTTAATCCGAACGACATGACCACGAACTCATAATGACCATACCTACTCCGGAATGCAGACTTGTGGATATCCTCTTCCTTTATTCTTAGTTGATGGTAGCCAGATCTCAGATCTATCTTGGAGAAATATTGTGCGCCAGAAATCTGATCAAATAGTTCATCGATGCGGGGCAGTGGATACTTGTTCTTTATGGTCAACTGGTTCAACTGACGGTAGTCAATGCAAAGCCTCATTGATCCGTCCTTCTTTCTGACGAGTAGTACTGGCTCTCCCCACGGAGATGTACTAGGCCTGATAAAACCTTGATCTAGCAGTTCTTGGATCTGTCTCTTCAACTCCTGCAATTCAACAGGGGACATGTGATACGGGGCCTTTGAAACAGGGGCTGCTCCCGGGAGTAACTCAATGGTGAAGTTTACCTCCCGCTCAGGTGGTATACCAGGCAAATCCTCTAGAAATACATCAGGATAGTCTCTAGCTATGGGGATGTCTTCTAGATTTGGTTTCTGCTTTTCAGTCACCATGACCGAAACTAGGAAAGCATCACAACCCTGGTTGATCAGCTTAGAAGCCTTCAAGGTGGATATCAAGATAGGGTGTTTGTGATAACGGTGCCAAGTAGTGATCGAGTTGGAAGGTTTGATCTTTTAAAAGTGACCCTCCTATGGCGACAGTTTACATCGGCATCATATTTAATTAGCCAATCGACACCCAATATGGCATCATAACCCTTCATGTCTAAACAGATAAGGTCTGCAGGGAGATTGTGTCCTCCAATTATGGTTTCACACTTTGGCAAGTAGTGAGTGAGTTCAGATTCTGAGCCTAGTGGAGAGGCTACAATGATCTTGGATTTCAAGGGTACCGGTTTGACAGGTAAAGTTGCAGCAAAAGTGGTGGAAATAAAAGAATATGCAGCTCCCGTATCAATAAGTACAAATGCAGGTTGAGAGTGTATGGAAATGGTACCTTCCACCATACCCCCTTCCTCGGGTAGGTCAGCTTCTATGACTGCATTAAGGCGTCCCCCACGCCGTGGTACATTTTGGGCTTTACCTGGTTGGTCCTTCAGCATAGGACAGTCCGGAATACGGTGGTCACGACCACCACATCTCAAGCATGCCCGAGCTTCTTCCAGCATTCCTCAGCTCGGTGTCCTGGTTTATCGCAGAACTTGCAGTTTTCAGACAACTGCCTACCTTCCACTTTGACTCTTTTATCTCCCGCAGCATCTCTTCCAGCAATTGGTCTCTTGTTGTTGCTATTAAAGTTGTTATTGTTGCTACGAAAGGTTGGAACAGTAGTAGGTGCTCCCTTCTTGACAAAGACCGGCTTAGAGTTGTCCTTGCCCCTCATACCATCCACCTTGGCCATGGTGTCCTCCACTAACTGAGCTCTTTGGACCATCTCAGTGTAAGTTTGGATGTTGTGTGGTCCGAGCCTTTCAATGAACATGGGCCTTAGTCCATCCATAAAACAGTTGGCCTTCAACCTTTCTGTGCCCACAAGATGTGGGGCATACACTGCCAGACGAGCAAACTGAGCTTCATACTCAGCCACAGACATGCTCTTTTGTTTTAGTGCAGCAAACTCTGCTGCCTTCTCTCCTTCACTCTCTCAGAGAAATATTTTCCCCGGAATATCTCCAGGAATCCAGCCCACTCTAGTTCAGCTATGTTTGGCAGATGGACCGAAGTGGCCTTCCACCAAGCTCGGGCAACTTTAGTAAATTGGAAAGTGGCCAGTACCACTTTCTCCCTATTAGTGCATTGCATAACCTGGAAAATCCTTTCGATCTCCTCTTGCCAATTTTCTGCTTCATCTAGGCAGGGGATCCAGAGAAACGAGGAGGGTTTAAACTCCTAAAATTTCGGTGCAGATCATCGGCTCCGTTCCTTGCAGCTCCAGCCTGATTTCCAGCCTGAACTACATTTTGTAGTGCCTGAGTCAATCCAGCCACGGTTTCCTGCATCGCTTGCCATTGGTTGCGAGCCATTGCAGTTGTATGAGAGTGTTATGAGGTTCCTGAGAAGAAGGATGGAAACCAATTAATGTCTCTAGATACTTATAAGAGTCAATGGGTAAGAGTGTTTTATTTCTTTCTGACACATTCCTAGTCTCTACCCATTCTCACCAGGAATTTTATTTAATTTCCATGACCTAGGTTCCATAGGTATCTCCTACTCCTGAGACATATCCTATTTGGTATTCCTAGGCTTTGATACCACTAAACTGTCACGTCCCGAGAATTACGCAGCGGATAATTAATTCGAATAATTCGAGTCGATATCATGAGACGTGGACAGTCGGCAAAATAAGCCTCTAGCTAGCACGCACTAAATGTGTATCAACACAACATAATAATAGGGCCCAAATGTTGAACTCAATAAAACTGCATTTCTAAGTTCAACTCAAATTATAATAATTGAAAACTAGTACAAGACTGAAACTCAAATAAAAAGGAAATACATTTACCCCTCACTTCCTACTACATGTTCTAACTCTCAAAATAAACTACTATAACTAGACTCATATTTGGGACGCTCGTCACTCGGATGCATTCCCATCCTCAACTGGCTCTTCCTCTTGAACTTCACTGTCACCTAGATTGGGAAAAGTAGGGGATGAGCAAACTAGCCCAGTAGGATTTATATCTCAATGTGCGGCAATGATATAAGTGATTAACATTTTAGAACTAGGCAAGTACGATGAATGATATGCAAGTAAATAAAACTCATTAAACATGATATGTAAACAAACTGGATAGAGTGAACAAGATAGAATAAGATTTTGAACAAGATGCCAAGAAAGAATTAGCTATAGATCACTTTGCACAAGCACGCAAGATTTCTCTTAATGTCAATAGTTTCAAGAAAGCAAGTTATCACTAGTTGCAATAAATGCAGGATGGCCATATCACGCAAGCAAGCAAGCAAGATTGCACAAGCACGTTCAAGTAACACTAATCAGGCACGTAGACACCAATGTACACCAAGAAAGATCCATCAAGAATGTACACCAAGACACGTGTATGTGGTTATGTATCTTCAACAAGCAAGAATAGTCTCAAGCAAGAAAGTACTCCCAGCGCAGATGCAACGCCAGTAATCATTATACCCCATGGTTAACAGTATATTTATGACTCTCCGTCATTGGGGCTAGACTGGAGCCCTTGGACACACGCCGTGCCCTGTCAGCCATCTCATGTAAAATTTTCAAATGTAGATACCCACAGTCATTAATAATGGCCAATGAGAGTTTCAATAAGTAAGCATGTGTAATGTCATGTTCATGATGATGATGAGAAGAAATAAATAAATTGAACATGATTCCATGAGGACAATGGTCAAGAGATAAATTTAACAGCTGAACGGTAGGATTTACAATTTAGTTCAATCTTTACGTTAATGGTTTTAGTCTAGATTGTAATTCGTACTCACGAGAACAAGAAGAGAAAAGAAGTGCACGCCCTAGATGTATAAGTGTGTAGTGATGCACGTGTGTTAATTCACAATCCGTCGGTCTCAAATTCTCGGAAAAACACACTTAACGTGATGGCATGCAATGAACAATGCATTTAACTACATATGGGTTTACAAGATTTTAAGATAAAATTTATCATTTAAAGCAAACTAGAATGGTAACAAGAGTAAATCACAAGTTCATGTATGATCATGTCATAAGAAAGCAATTAGAATAATATCATGTAATAAGATTATGTAATTCAATGGTTTAACAGCATTAAACACTTTTAAGCCATTAACTAGACAATCTTGTAATGATTTGACCCAAGACATGCAATATTTTGCAAATAATAAAAAACTGATCAAGTAGTGTCGACACAGGATCAAGTAGTGTCGACGCTAGAGACAGCTTCTAGAAAACCCTCTGGTCAATGTGGGACAGTGTGTCGACACTAGCACAAGTGGGTCGACACTAGATCAGCTTCCCAGAACTTTCTGGGTCAAACTGGGGGAGTGTGTCGAACACTATGGGGTTGTGTCGACACTAGAGGGCTTCCCAGAACACTTTCTGGGCTGTTTGGGACAGGAGGTCGACCTGAGTTCAGGTCAGGTCGACACGGGCTCAGGTCAGGTCGACACAGGTTCAGGCCAGGTCGACACAGTGGCCCTCCCAGACAAAAAAAACACATGACTACAGTGCAGCGATCCACTTCCACCACTTATAACTCTCTAACGAATGACATTTGGACAAAAGTTCAACATGAAAGATGAATATAACAACTAGTAGAAGAACGTTGATGTTGAGAGTTTAATCTAATTCGGTCTCGAATCACAAGAAAACATACGAATAACAAAAAGTCAAAAGTAGCCCGAAATCACAGTGTTATGCAGAGACTCTCTTATCATGCTCCTAACTCTCTAACAAGGACTTTTGGACAAAATGTCCAACATATAAGATGATCGTTACTTCAAGTAAAAGAACTTTCATGAAGAAGTTTAGTCAAATTCGATCTCGAATCACATGAAAAATAAGACGAACGGGAAAAGCCCTAACGGTGCAAGACTTCGGGAAAATCACCAATACACGATGAATACTCCATGATAATTGGGCAAATCAAGTGCAAATGATCCTAGACTCAAAGAACTACATGATGGCATTAATTTTCTTTAAGCTTGGCCCGAGAACACCTACCTTTACGAAGATCTAAGTCCAGTTGATATTCTGGACGTAGCAGAGGATGCAGGGGTGAAGATCCGGGTTCCCAGCCTTTCTCCTGCTCCTCAGAAGTTCTAGCCTGCCTCCAAACGACCTTAATTCGTTGTAAACCTTCCCCAAGAGTTTGAGGACAAGTTCTTATAGATTTAGGTTGTAGTTAAGAGTCCTAATGATATTAGGAAAGGGCTGCGAATTCAGTTCCCTGTTTTCTAAAAATTTAGGACTCCTTCCTCCAAAAGAGGTAGTATATTGGTTTAGGAAACCTTCCACCATAGATAGGCACGAATTTGGGTTGCCAAGCATGTATGATTGCATCCCAATTCAACTCAAATTGCCCCTTCTAATTTCAGCCTATTTAGAGTTACGAATTTCCCTGCATTTTCTAGCTTCCTTTGATTTTTGGGTCATATGCGGTCCATTGGCCCAATTAAGATACGGGTCATTAATATATAATGTGGAAGTCTTTCCAACACTTTTATTAAAATTTTGGTTGCGTCGTATTTCCGTTTAACAATTTTTCGACTTGTTTCCTAATCTGGATAATTAGTCACCATGTGATGTTCACTTGGTTAATCAGATTTTTCGATGTGTTTTGACACATACGATATTGATACGTATGTTTTAAATTCTTTGATCTTATGGAAAAAATTATATATTTCCATTTATTCATTTTTTTATATAGCTAAAATTTTCGGGGTGCTACAATGGGAGGGATGGACCGAACTCAAAGGCAAAAACCCCATTTCTGGGTCGGGCCGCTCCTCTGAAGTAGCGACGGCCCGACCGTCGCGACCTCAGAGGGGACGCGGTGGGTGGGACCGTCGTGTTATGAACGCGACGGCCCGCACCGTTGCATTCTTTTCCCCGAACTGGGACAGCCGGTCGTTAGCCTGACGCGCTCGGGTCGCCCCATCGCGACTTGAATCACGACAGGTACCCCCATCGTATTTCAAGATTTTGTGCCAGAAATTGATAATTGCCATTATGCCCTATTAGTTATGTCATTTAACCCTTGTTTAAGTTAAATCATGCACTGTTAAGATTATTATTAACCTAATAATATTATTTGTCAATATTACATAATCCTCATTTATTAAAAGCCATGTGCATGATTTATCACACTCTCATGATTTCTTTACACTTGCACACACTTAACATTAATGTTTGCCATTTGACCCTATTAAATTACTCAATAACATATCTGGTAATTTAGTGTAATTAATTACTTAATTTACCAATTATTTTAAATGACACTTATCTTTGTTTAATTCGCGTGATTTGTACACCGTTATCGCGTCCCTCTGCCGTCGAGGACTCGAGGCAAGACGGACAACGTTTCGTTACACACTCTTCTTGACATGGACCACCTCTCCACTGGGAATACTCCCGACTGGACCAGAGACTCCTTGTCAAGGCCTCCGTAAGTCTTCTTGGCTTTGGCGCACGTCCATTGCCGATGAGCTGGTTGTACCCTTAAAACCCGCTACACCTTTAGGGATCAGTACGATCCAAACAGCCTTAGTGTTCTCTCGTACCATGTGATCACGCCGGACCATCTAGCCTTTGTTCACAGCATGGACTAGTGGGCGGTTGTGACTTCTACCTAACTGCCGTCACCCGACCTAGTGCCGTGCATCTGTGACTATCATTGGTTTAACGTTGTTTTACGATTATACCCCTATCTCATCTACTATCCTTGTACTCTCATCTGTTCACTTTCTCTCTACTTTCTCGTCTATTCATCTACTATTCTCATCTATTCATGGTACTCTATTTGGCTATACAATTGATTGTCAAAAATAACAAACCATATTATATGCCAGAGCAATAGGGCCCGGTCTTGTCCTGGGGAGAGCGCCCGAAGAGTGCTATTTCCTCGCGAGGGTAACATGATCAGGGTGTGTACGACATGCACCCAGGGCCATTTAATAACAATCACAATTTAATGACAATCAATCAATAACTACACTATATTATCTCGGTTGATAAAATGATCGACCAATCGTTACGTGCTATCATTACTATTGCACTATAGTGCGACTTTACGTGCTATTTTGTTACATGGCCAATCCTTTATTATACTAGTTTTGCAATATTCTTTTTGGAAGTTTTATCATTTTCTTGTTATCTTGTGCTATTACTCTATTGTTTGTACTTGATCATTCTGTCTAGTTATCTGGCTATTTAAGACATTAATCACTTAAAACATATCTGTTTACATGAGATATTAAGTCCTACTGAGCTTTATCGCTCACCCTGTGCTATTGTTGTATGTGTTTCAGGTAAGTTGGATGATGACCCTATGCACACTAACGAGAATGGACTGGAGTGATGAGCGACCTGGAGTCATAGCAATGGATTGTCCTTAGTACCTTAGTGTTTAGTTAGATATTTGCTTAATTACCTTTTCCGAATGTAATGATGTTATTGAGCCCTATGTTTTGGCTTAGAATTAGTGGTTGTAATAGTTTAGGTGATTTGTCAATAAAATAAAGAGTTTATTACAATTATTGTTCATTACTTGCTCTGATATTTGTGACTGTACGTGTAATTGTCATCACCATACACGTTGTTCATGCCTCCCCGATTTGTTCCACTGCTATATTGGCGGGGCATGACAACGACGGCCCGATACATCGCCATTAGGTCAAACTGACAGTCAAGCAAGAATCGTGACGACGATATACGTCGCGACAAAGCCAACCGGTAATAACCATCGATACTGGCCATGAATGCGACAGATCCACTGGTCGCATTCATGCCAACAGAAAAACACTCCAATCGAAAACAAAAACACGACAGCTCATTGCATCGCGTTCATACCATGAATGTGATGGTGAACCCCGTCATGTTTCAAACGAAATAGTGAGCTCAGCTTAACGGCCGAAACTACCTTCTCTACTAGAAAGCACATTCGAATCTCATTCATATGGCCATTAAACTAGTGAATATAGCTACACTAAAGCGCACACCACCCCATCATGGATTCCACCCCTCAAACCATTTAAACAAATTAAACAAAGGGAAGTCTCCCTACCAGTCTTGAAGAACTTGTAGAACGCAAAAACTACCACATCGCCGATGCACCTAGACTCCAGATACGCTCCTCACGTGGACTCCGCGCCACACAGACCAGCAGACACCATTTGAGACACCGCAGCAACCTCCCCCATCGTCAAATAGAGCTCCTCTACTTTGTCTGGCCGAAACAGGGCAATTAAACACTCAGTCAAAATCGCGACGGAGGCATACATCGTGTTTACAACATGTAAAATGCGACCACCGTAACTGTTGCCAATCAGAACTTGGTGGGCCATGCATCACAAAGGCGGTGCGAAGAACGCGACATAGGAGATCATCGCGTTTAAATCACGATGACTTGCTCCGTTGCATTCACAACCAGTGAACCTACGTGCTGTTTGGGCTCAAACCTTTGGCCCACGATGCCCAGACAATGCATGGAGGCAACGAGCAAGGCCCAATGGCCACGCATTGGCTAAGAGCACCACACCGGAACCACTAAAACACGAATCCAAAAAATCGGGCTGTTATAAATAAATACTTCAAGCTTTTGTGATCTGAGTAGACAATGAATTACTTACCGAATAAGTAATGTCTCCAGATCTTCAGTGTAAAGACTACATCGATCAACTCTAAATCATGTACGATATAGTTGACCTCATGAGTTTTCAATTGTCTTGAAGAATAGGCAATGACTTTATCTTTCTGCATAAGCACGTAGCCTAAACTAATTCCTGAAGCATTGGTGTAGATTGAAAAACCTTCTCCTTCAATAGGCAGAGTGAGAACAAGTGCAAATGTCAAACATTCTTTTAATGTTTAAAAATTTTCTCACACTCCTTGCTCCAGACATAGGGGTTCTCATTCGAGTAAGGTGAGTGAGAGGCACAACAATCTTGGAGCAGTCCTTTATGAACTGCCTGTAATAGCCAGCCAGTCACAAAAAGCTTCTAACCTCTATGACATTGGTTGGTCTCTCCCAATTAAGTATAACTTCAACTTTCGAGAGATCAACATCTATGCCATCTTTAGAGATGACATGGCCTGAGAAGGACACTTCTTCTAACCATAACTCGCACTTGCTTAATTTAGCATAAAGCTGATTGTTGCGCAAGATCTGCAGAGCTATCTTCATATGCACTTCATGCTCTTCTTTGATCATGAAATATATGAGAATATCATCAATGATGATGGCCACGAACTTATCAAGATATGGCCAGTACACACTGTACATAAGTTGCATGAAAGTTGTAGGAGCATTGGTTAGGCCAAAAGGCATGACGATGAATTCATAATGTTCATACTCGTGCCTGAAGGCTGTTTTGTAGATGTCATCATCTTTGATTGTCATTTGATGTTAGCCAGATCTAAGATCAGTCTTGGAGAACTATTGACCTTCAGATATTTGATCAAAGAGTTCATCGACTCGAGGCAGTGGGTACTTGTTCTTGATAGTCCATTGATTCAATTACATATAGTCAATGCATAATCTCATGGATCCATCCTTCTTCTTGACGAATAGAATATGTGCTCCCTATAGGGAAGTACTTGGTGTAATGAACCATTTTTCTAACAACTCCATCAGTTGTGCTTTTAGCTCCTTTAACTCAGTAGGTGACATTATATATGGTTGACATGACGCCGGTGCAGCTCCAGGGATCAAGTCAATAGAGAAATTGACATATCGTTCAAGTGGAATTCTTGGCAGCTCATTGGGAAAGACGTCAGGGTAGTCCTGGACTATGTGTATGTCTTATATCTTGGATTCTTTCTTTTCAACCACTACGGCTGCAAGGACTGCCACACACCGTTCCTTATCATGTTATGGGCTCGTATGGCAGAGATTAGAGACGTATGTCTCTTGTGTCTAAGTCCAGTGTGTTGAACCACTCCTATATTTTATCCTTTTATTTTGGTGATAACAAAACTCATGCTTAATTTAAATATCATGAAAATATTTAATATCATTTTCTAACATGGTTTTTAGATTTCCATCACCTATAACTTCGTCATATTTGAAGCCTCAACTTCGTCATACATATTTTTATCGTAATCAGTCAAAGCTTACTTTGTCATATACGAAGCTAGCTTCGTCATATCCAAAACTTTCACTTAATCATGATGGTTTTGTTGTCATCAATCGAAGCTAAATTCGTCATATCCGAAATCTAACTTCGTCATATACGAAGCTAACTTCGTCATATTCAAAGTTTTATACGAAGTTCACTTCGACCGACTGCATTGTTTCACTTCGACCGACAACGTTAATTTCTATTCCATCCAAAGTCCACTTCATAATATCCGAAGTTCCACTTTGACTGACAACGTTGTATCTTGACCAGTCGAAATTTACAGTGGAAGTGGCTAGTCGAAGTTTCACATCGATTGCCTTCGAACCTATTGATTACTGACCATTTCCATCGCTAGATGAAGTGTCTATCAATTTTGATTGTTTGCATATTAATTTCCATTTAACTTAAACATTGATTGTCTTTCATTATCGATTGTCTTTAGACATCGATTGTCTTAAATAACAATTGCTCTTCATTCACATCAATTGCATCTTCATATCGATTGCCTTCACAGTGATACCATTATATTGCACATCGATTTCCTTTACATATCGATTGCCTTTAAGCAAACATTGATTGCTTCCATATTTCATATCGATTGCTGTTATAATATAACGATTAGTGTTACATACATAATTTTTGATTGTTGTTATGACTCACATCGACTAGGTTTCAAATATTTCAAAATGTCTTTGGCACCCAAAATAAAATTTACATGTACTTCATCTGTTTAACTTAATATTTCTCTAAAAAAGTTACCTTTTGATGTCTCATAGGATTCATCTTTCCTACAAAAAAAGAAAAAGAAACTTACCTAACATATCTGCATGTTAGCGGAAATCATGAACCTCTGCACATAAGAGGTATGTGCTATTTATTGGAAGACTTCTCTAGTCTAACATTCTCTTTCATTCATTAAATATCTGTATGTAATGACCAAGGATTCGAATTACTAGTTACCCACTAGTAACCCAAACCTTGAACCGCCACCCACGAGTTGAACCTCAGAAGGGTTAAAAAAAAGTGTCTGACGATAACATATAAGAAAATGTACAAACCACAAGAACTAGAAATAAACCACTATATATATAACAATATGGTGCAACTTAGAGCAGATCCAACATAATTAAAGAGTACAGCAAGCACGTACACAAAATAGTACCACTCTCAGCAGCTAAGCATGACCAGCACCGGAGTGACTCAGCTTCCTAGCACCCGGAGCTGACGATGAACCACCTGAAAGGGAAGGGAGTGAGTGTTAAAAAGAGACCTAGTAGGGACACTAACCCCCACCGGTAAATAGTATAAAAAGAAGTGCAGGAAAGTAACCTACACTAACACTGCATTGAAACACACAGAAACCGGTGGCGTGATGGCCCACTCCTTGCAGGAGCGCATCAAAAGACTAGAACCTCGCAGGCTTAACAGCACACAACAAGCACAACAACAATCACACACTCACACAAGAAGGTAGGACTAGGTAGGGAATATGGTTTGGTGCCTCAACACCATAGAGTCCTCAAACCCTAGCCATGTATGCACACTCAGACAATCTCCCTCGTGCCTGGTCCTCGACCGGTTTTCACCTATGCCAGACTCAAATGGTGGATAAGGGGCCCCACAGAAACTGGATCTTAACCACCAAAAGGGGCACGCACTGGATGGAGTCACACTCAACACCCAGGCTCACCGACGGAATAGCTCAAAGCCAATCATCCAGATAGAGCCCAGCTCAACACCTGGGAAGAACACATAACAAACACAAGCACAACAAAGCACAACACATGCATAGATGGAGAAGCTCTCAACGTATGGCACACCGAGCCAACAGGCAAACAACGCATGTCCTAGCCTCACATACATAAGAGGGATCAACTACTGGGACCTACCTATGGGGTTGACGGTAACCCCAATTGTCGTTAACCCAGGGTAAATGACATAGCCCCTGCCATCTACCATAGTAGACGACAACATCCCTTGCCGTTAACCTCACCTTGACGACATGGAACCTTTCCATCAAGTTCATCTTGAAGAGCTTGATGTCAAAAACCCTTGACGTCAAGTTCTTCAGCTTCCAGCGGTTGATACGGCCCTAGGGTGTTCCCAAGGGCAATCAAGCCCAGAAACACATGATCTGATGATGAGAAACACTTTCCCTCATCACATAACACCAGTGTAAAGATGGAAACCACCGATCCAATGCTCAGATTGAGCATTGTTCCCTCAAGAACCCGGCATGAAGAAACCCTCCCCAAATCTTAATTTTTCACACAAATCACATGCATTCCATGCTTATAACATGAATAAAAGGGGTTCAGGGGTAGGATTCCTACCTCAAGAAGCCAAAAGTACAAAAAAGGACCTCAAAATCACACCAATTGTCCATGCACACCCCGCGAGGTCAAATCCCCAAATTCGTCATCTTCACGCCCAATTCAACACCGCCACGAGCACCACGATCTCCCACGTGCTCCCATCAGCCGTCGGAAGTGGTGGAGAAAGAAGGAGGTGAAGTTAGTGAGTGGAAAGGGGAGAAAATGGTGGAAGAGGGGCGCCTTGGGTTGCCTTATAAAAATAGGCTCGACACAGATTAATGTCAACCTAGGTTGACGTCAACTGCACTTCCTAGAACTTGACACCAATATCAATTGCCATCATGTTTAATAACTGAAAATTTTAAAAAATTAGGGTAGATGGCAACATCCATTGCCATCAAGACTAAGTAGATGACACACTATACTATCATCAACTCAATGTTGACATCAAGTCCCCTTGACATCAACAAACACTATTCCAAGAAGGCCCATTAAGGGTCCAATATGGCACATGTCCTTACAACATCCCCCCTTAAAAGAATTTCACCCCCGAAATTCCAAGAAAAGCAAGGGGAAGATAACTCTCCAAAGAGGTATGGAAACTGCTCAAGCATCTCGTCCTCCTTCTCCCAGGTTGACTCGCTGCCCAAGTGCCACTGCCAAGCCACATGAACCAACAGAATAGCTTTGTTCCTCAACCTCTGAACTCGACAATCCTCAATATACAACGAGAAGTCTGGTACTGTCAACAGTGGTGTCACCTCAGTGCACTGTTAACTCAAGAGAATGTGAGACTCATCTGTAATGTTCCTTCGCAACATCGACACATGAAACATGTCGTGGACCGCTTCCAATTCCGAAGGTAACTGAAGCCGGTATGCTAGGCCTCCTACTCGCTCAGTGATGGTGTAGGGTCCAATATAGCAGGGACTCAGCTTCCCACACCTATGAAACCTCATCACCCCCTTCATAGGAGACACTCTGACAAACACCTTGTCCCCCACCTAAAACTCAAGCAGTCGGCTGCGCTAGTCTACATAACTCTTCTGCTGACTTTGTGCTGTCTGAAGCCTATGCCTAACAAGCTGCACTGCCTCTACTGACTATTGAACCAACTCTGTCCTTGTGACAACACGCTCACCAACATCAAACCAGTCAAGAGGTGTACGACATGGTCGTCCATACAGAGCCTCATAGGGTACCATGCCAATGCTAGAATGATAACTATTATTATATGCAAACTCAACCAATGGCAAGTGAGTTGCCCACAATCCCTGCCACTCTAAACAACAAGCTCGCAGCATGTCCTCCAAAGTTTGAATAGTCCGCTCTCACTGACCATCTGACTGCGGGTAGTAGGCAGAACTAAACGCTAGCTCTGTCCTCAAAGCTCTTTGAAAGCTATGCTAGAAGTCAGAGTGAAGCGAGGATATCTATCTGACACAATACAGATCGGCACCCCGTGCAAAGGAACAATCCACTCCACATAAAGTCTGGCCAATCTACTCACCCCCTATTCAGCTCTAGTGGGCAAGAATCTAGCAGTCTTCGTCAATCTGTCCACAAGCACCCAAATTTTGTCATATCCCCCTGATCTCCTTGGCAGTTCACACACAAAATCTGTCGTCACATGGTCCCACTTCCACATGGGAATCTCTAATGGCTGAACAAGCCCTCCAGGGCACTGGTGACCAGCCTTTACCTGTTGACAAACCAAACACCTCGCAACAAAATCTTCTATGTCTCTCTTCATCCTGGGCCACCAAAACTATCGTCTCAGCCTGTGGTACATCTTGGTTGACCCTAGATGAATTGAGTACCAAGACCCATGTGCCTCTTGTAACACTGCTCTCCTGACTGACTCCTCAGCCGACACGTAGAGCCTGTGTCAAAACCTGACAGTCTTGTCGCCATGCAACTTAACCTCTGGGAGAATCAACACTCTGTGCAACTCAAGATCTTTCTATTGTGCCTCAATAACCAGCCGGTCAATAGCTGGAGCAACTGGAAAAGTGCCAAGCAAGCATTGTTGTCGCCTGGTAGAGACTATGAAGGATCCCTCTAGTGTAGACTGCCACAACTGTCACTCTCTCAACATGAGATGGCTGACCTATGCCTTCCTACTAAGTGCATCTACCACCACATTAGCCTTCCCAGATTGATACTCAATACTTAAATCATAATCCTTCAGGTACTCCATCCAGCGTCACTGCCTGATATTAAAATCCGTCTATGAAAAGACATGCCGCAAGCTCTGGTGGTCAATGCAAACCACGAACCTCACTCCGTACAAGTAGTGATGCCAGATCCTCAAAGTAAAAACCACATCAGCTAACTCCAGGTCGTAGGTTTGGTAACTCATCTCGTGGGGCTTCAGCTGACGCGATGCATAAGCCACCACTCTGCCATGCTACATCAAAACTGTTCCTAAACCAACACCAGAAGCATTTGTTCACACCTCAAAACCCTCTGTACCTGAAGGTAACACCAGAACTAGCACTGATGTATGTAGTCGCTTCAAATCTATGAAGCTCTACTCACACTGCTTCGACCACTCAAATGGTACTCCCTTCCTCGTCAAACGAGTCAGGGGTGTTGAAATATGTGAATAGTCTCTGATAAATCTGCGGTAGTAACCAGCCAAATTGATAAAACTATGAATCTATGTCACTGTACAGGGCCTCTCTCACTGCAAAACTACCTCGACCTTTGCTAGATCTACGGAAACTCTGTCACCTGAGATCACGTGTCCTAAAATGTGAACCTGATGCATCCAAACATCCAAATCTCACACTTACTGAGCTTGGCATACAATTGGTGCTCTTGTAGAGTCTACAATACGATCCTCAGGTGTAGGGTGTGCTCCTCTAAAGCAGAATACACCAGAATGTTGTTAACAAACACCATGACAAATTGGTCCAGGTACTGGTGAAACACCATGTGCATCAGATCCATAAAGGTTGTTGGTGTACTGGTGAGCCCAAACGACATCACCAAGAACTCAAAGTGCGTGTATCTGGTCCTGAAGGTTGTCCTCTCTACATCTGAATCTTTGATCTGTTGAGTGTAGAAGGAATATCATATCTAGAGGGGGGGGGGGGTGAATATGTCACGCCGCAATATTTAGCAGCGGAATAAATATCGGGATGCGTGAACGATACAAATAGACGTATTACAGTTAAGTAGCGCAGAGTCACAATTAAACATAACAACACATTTGAGACCATAATATTGTCATCAAAAGTACACTTTATTTCATTTCAATCTACTAGTTACAACCTTACATAAGATGAACCAACTAAAGGTCTATTATTCAAATAAAAACTTCAAGAAAAAGTTTCACTATTACATAGACTACTCAAATATCTATTCCTAAACTGTCAACTCCTTATATGGCAGGTGCTCATCACTCTTGCCCTGCCCCACCGGACTCCTCTGGTTCCTCATCACTGCCTAAAAAGGACAGGATGATAGGGGTGAGCGAACTAGCTTAGTAGGATTTACATCTCAATGTGCGGGCACTAATACACATGATTAACATTTTAAATAGGCAGATATGCACATGAACATGATGACAATGCATGCATTTCTATCAAGTCAAATAGCTGAATAGAACGAATATCATATCAAATCAAATGCTGAATTTCATATGCAATGGACAGGTAATTCAAGGATAGAATCATATCAAAAGGATTTCAAAAATGAGTTCGTATCACATAAATGAGAATTTGGCCATATTCACACAGATATCTCATATTCACGTGATTAGACGTATCATATCAAACTTATAATATCATATCAAACGAAGACACATTCCCACAAATCATGCACACAAATTTGTGCCATGCCAAGCACCACAAGTCCATACTCTCGTGGTTATAAGTACGTTGGGACGCTCCTCCCTAGGACCAGACAGGGGCCCTATTGCACGGATATTAGTAAAATGGACCGAAGTCCGATGTTGTGCCGAAAAAACATATACATATTATGGACACGGAATTTCAATAACAAGCTCATTGTGGTAAGGACATGACCATACATAGAGTCAAGGTATGACAAAAGCTCGAGAGATCAATTGGACAGCATAACAGCGTATCTTATGTTTCATAATCTTTATTGTCTTCACGAGAGAATGACTAAGGAGAGATCGTACACGGAACAAGTGCTCTCTATCTCCAGGGTACTTCATGGTACAACTAGCTCGGTCTCTATGAGGGAATCCATAGAGTACGTAGACTTACGGAGGTCTTAAGGAAAAGATCGCTAGTCTGCCAATACGGAATGATCAGCAGAGAGCTCCCAATTCCCCAAGAAGGGTGTGCCTAATCGTGCAAATGTGTAAGTGACATGTCACGGATCTTTCCTACACATGTATGCAATTAATGAGCAAATAAGTGAAACATCGGAAAGCATAACTAAGGAAAACTCTCATGCAAATAATGATAGCAACTTAACTAAACAAGTCCATTCTAATCATGTATTTATCACATATTCTTATGATGTCAACTCCTCATTAAGCTAGATCACAAGATACTAATCAATGCACATAAGATCAATCACACATTAGATTCATATTCGTGTCATTACTGTTTTTCAATGGGTTGAATGCTTTTAGGTCCATGCACACTATGTAATACTATGCAACATGCTGACATACCCAAAAACTAAACATGCTAACTAACTAGCAGGAAAGAACAATCTCGGGTTGGTCCTTGAATCGCATCCTACATAGTAGACACTTTTCAAAAACACGATCTACAGTCAAACATGCAAACTGTGTAGAAATGTAAATCGTGTTGGCCTACATGGCGGCCTTTTAACTTGAATCATGATGGGGTATCCCGTGGCGTTCAAGAAAGCATTAAATTAATAATATAAATTTGAGGAATATCTGTGAGTGGGAAAACTTGCTAAATCATGTCGGGTGTTCCCGTCGCAGATCAGACCGGCACAGAAACCCACACGGCGCGAAGTCTCATGCGCACCATTGACCGGCCAGACAATGGATCGCATCGGATCTCACGTACGTGGTTCACTTAATCCCATCGGTGAAGGCCGATGCGATACCAGGCGCTGGAATCTCGTCACCTGGACCGGACACGGTTCAAACCTCAGACCGCAAACCTACGAACAGACAACGATTCTCTTACCATGCTTATATCTCTCTATCTATTGACATTTAGACAAAACCTTCAATATGAAACATGATGAGGACAAGTAGTAGAAGAACTTTGATGTTGCAGATTGGGTCTAATTCAGTCTCGAACCATGTGAAAAATATGAAGAACATAAAAAGGCCTAATCATGTGCGACTTAGGGAAAACGCCTAGAACTCGACGTATACACCAAGAAAATTAGGCAAATCAAGTGTGTATGAAACTAGACATGTAGCTCTACAAGATGGTATAGGTGTCATTTAGTCTTGGCCTAAGATCACCTACCTCTGTGAAGATCTAAGACAAGTCGTCATTCTGGACGCAATAGAGGATGGACGGGGAAGAAGCTCCGGTTCCAGCCATTCTCCTCCTCTGATGCCCTAGCTTGCCTCCAAATGACCCCAGAATGATGGTAAAGCCTTCCCTAAGATCTCTTCATGAGTTTATATATAACTAGGGTTTAATTTACATGTTCCAATGGTGTTAGGAAAGGGGCTGCGAATTCTGCTTGGCACCTACCAAAATCAGAAATTTCTCCTCCCAAATGAGGTTTCTACACCATGGAAAGGTGTCATGCATGGTTGGCCATGATTTGGCTTGCCATGCTTGGCTAATAACACTCTTTTAAACCCTAATTTGCCCTTCCCAATTACCCCTTAATTACAAGTGTGAATTTTTGTGTATTTTGTTGCTCCAATTTTATTAGTGGACCAAAAGTGATCCATTGGCCTAATTTCATTAATGGGTCACTAATACATAATGTTGGAAGTCTCTCAAGCCTATTTATTTAATTTATGGTCGTGCCATATTTTCACGTTAACGGTTTTCCGACTTAGTTTCCTAATTTGGGTAATTCATCACGTCATGACGTACATAAGGCCAATCGGATTTTTCGTTGCATGAATTTCTTTGTGGAATGCTTAGGGATAATATTTGGAGTTGATTTATAATTTTTACAGAATTTGCCGATGTGTTTTCTCACGTACGATAGTGGTACGTATGTTCTACCATTCTGATAATGTAGAAATTATTTATTTTAATTTATTTCTAGTTTTTTCAATTACTAAATTTCCGGGGTGTTACATCCTCCCCCACTTAAGAAGATTTGGTCCCAAATTTACACATAAGGGTATAGTTTCGTACATGAGAATAGTTCTGGGTGATTCTTCTTCATTCTTTCTTCCATTTCCCAAGTAGCATTTGTAACTCTATCTCGACTCCATTGGACTTTCACCATCGATATGGTACAATTCCTGAGTCGTTGAAACTCTTGATCCAGTAGATTGACCAGCTTTTCTTCATAGGTCGGGTCCTCCCGAATCTCCAAGTCCTCATGGTTAATCACATGGTCGGAATTGAATAAATACTTTCTCAACATGGATATATGGAATACATTGTGCACATTTCCCAGCTTTGGAGGTAGTGCCAGTCTATATGCCACCTGACCAACCCTTTCCAGGATTTCAAAAGGTCTGATAGATCTAGGACTCAACTTTCCCTTGATCTCAAATCTTTGAATTCACGTAAACGGCGAGACCTTTAAGAAAACATGGTTGCCAACTTGGAACTCCAGCTCTCTCCTTCTTTTGTCTGCATAACTCTTCTATCGGGATTGCACTATCTTTATATGTTCCCTGATGATCTGAACCTTCCGGAAAATCACTTCAATTAAGTCGGGTCCAACCCATTGGTTCTCCCCAACCTCTTCCCAACAAAGGGGTGATCTGCAACTCCTGCCATATAAGGCTTCAAACAGTGCCATCTGGATACTTGCTTGATAGCTATTGTTGTATGCTAACTCCATCAGGTACAACTGATCATCCCATCATCCTCTAAAATCTAGCACCAGAGCACGAAAGCATGTCCTCCACAATTTGATTGGTCCTTTTGGTTTCTCCGTCAGTCAGAGGATGAAAGGCGGTGATAAAATTTAGTTTGGTACCCATTGCTTCTTGTAAACCCTTTCAAAAGTGTGAAGTAAATCTAGGGTCCCGATCAGATATTATAGTGGATGGAACCCCATGTAATCTGACTACTTCCTTAAGATAAAGTGCAGCCAACACATCTACTGACCAGGTACTTTTAATCGGCAAGAAATGAGCCAAGTTAGTCAATTGATCAACTATTACCCAGATCGCATCCATACCACCTCTAGTCTTGGGCAGTCCCATGATAAAGTCCATACTGATGCTATCCCACTTCCATTCCGAAATTTCTTAGGGTAGCAATCCACCAGATGTACGGAAATACTAGGCCTTGACTTTCATGCACGTTAAACAATAGGACACATGGTCTGCCACATCCCTCTTCATATTCGGTCACCAATAAGACCTTTTCAAGTCTTGGTACATCTTTGTTGATCTAGGGTGAATCGTATACTTTGACTGGTGAGCTTCATTTAATAACCTCTTCTTAAGTTACCCATGATCAGGGACACATGTTCTACCTCAGAATAGTAACCTCCCATCAGATGCCAAAGAAAAATCTGGTCTTTGTTCTAGCTCTTCTCTAATCTCAACTAAGAATGGATTCTCTACCTGTTTCTCCTTGATTTCGGTCAGTAGATCAGACTGTATTTGGAGATTTGAAATCATCACCTGCCTCTCTTTCTTTCCCATGTCTAAATTCAGACTTGCAAATTGTTCAAGTAGTTTCCATTCTCCCAACATCATACTAGCTAGCATAGCTCCTGGTTGTCTACTTAGAGCATCTGCCACTACATTGGCTTTCCCGGGGTGATATTGAATGAAAAAGTCAAAGTCCTTGAGATATTCTAACCACCTTCTTTGTCTCATGTTAAGCTCCTTTTGTGAGAATAAGTATTTTAAACTCTTGTGGTCAGAAAAGACTTAAATTGCTTACCATAAATGTAATGCCTCCAAATCTTCAAGGTGAACACTACAGCTGCTAACTCCAAGTCATGTACCAGGTAGTTTACTTCATGGATCTTCAATTGTCTTGAGGCATATGCTATTACTTTCCCTTGTTGCATTAAGACACATCCTAGACCTGTTCCAGAAGCATCTGAATAAATTTCAAATCCTCCCTCTTCCGTGGGTAAGGCGAGGACAGGAGCAGTAGTCAGACACTTCTTCAAGCTGTTAAAGCTCCCTTCACATTCATCAGTCCACACAAACGAATTTTCCTTCTGGGTCAGCTTGGTTAATGGTACTGCAATCTTTGAGAAATCCTTTATAAACCTTCGATAATATCCTGCTAATCCCATAAAGCTCCTGATCTCTATGATGCTTGTCGGTCTTTCCCACTTCAACACAGCCTCAACCTTTGATGGATCGATAATGATACCATCATGGGTTCCCACATGTCCTAAAAAGGATACCTCCTCAAGTCAGAATTCACATTTAATTAGCTTGGCATATAATTTATTCTCCCTTAGAATTTGCAATGAAATCCTCAAATGTTCCTCATATTCTTCCTTTGTCTTGGAATAGATCAGTATATCATCGATGAATACCACAGCAAATTTGTCAAGATATGGGCGATAAATGCTATTCATTAGCTGCATGAAATCTGCAGGGGCATTTGTTAGTACAAAAGGCATAACAATAAATTCATAATCCCCATACCTGCTTTGGAAGGTTGTCTTGTGTATGTCTTCTCCTTTGATCCTCAATTGGTGATAGCCGGATCTGAGATCTATCTTAGAGAAATATTTAGCTCCAGACAGTTGATCAAATAACTCATCGATCGTTGGCAGAGGATATTTGTTCTTGATGGTTAACTGGTTTAATTATCTGTAGTCTATACACAGCCTCATCGACCCATTTTTCTTCTGGACAAAGAGGATAGGTGCACCCCATGGTGATGTGCTTGGCCAGATAAATCCTTTTTCTAGCAGTTCCATTAGTTGCTCTTTTAATTCCTTCAGTTTTGCGGGGGACATTCTATATGGTGCCACTCCAGGGATCAACTCAATGGTAAAGTTGACCTCACGTTCAAGAGGAATTCCTGGCAAGTCTTCAAGGAAGACATCAACATACTCGTTGACAATATGGATGTCAATCTTGACTTCCTTCTTTGCGATGACAACAACAGCAAGAAAGGCCATACAACCTTTCCTCATCATCCTTTTGGCTTGTAGTGCAGAGATGAGGGACAGTCTCTTGTGGTTTCTATCCCCTGTGAACACTAGTTTTCGGTAATGGCTAAAGGTTACCTGGCTTCTCCTACAATTGATACTAGCCCCATGTTCAGACAACCAGTCTGCTCGCAATATGACATCATACCCCTCCATGTCCATGCATATTAAATTTGCAGGTAGATTTTGGGTTTCAATCAACACTTCACTAGATGGCAAATGGTTTCTAAGATTAGTGCCACGACCAATCGGGGTTGGCACAACTATCCCAGATTTTATTGGGACGGGTTTTACAGGCAAGGTGTTAACAAATGTTTGAGATATGAAGGAATGAGTGGCTCCTGTATCAAATAGAACAAATGCAAGAAGGGAAAGAATAGTAAGTGTACCTTCCACACAACCTCCTTCTTCTGCAGCTTCAGGTTCCTGAATAGCTTGTAAGTGGCTTTGCCTTCTTTGTCCATTCGGACGCTTGTCCTGAGGTGCTTGCTCTTTCAGCATTGGGCAATCAGAAATCCTGTGGTCACGACTACCACAGCGCAGGCATCTCCCTTTTACTCTCTAGCATTGTTCGGACCGGTGACTAGTTTTATCACAGTGTTTGCACCTTTCTCTAGTTGCCACTACTATCTGCTTGCCTAACTCCTTCGGCTTATTGTCAGCTGGTTCATTTAAACCCCCACTGGGCCTTTTATTCCTAATGGTCGGTTGATACCTTCCAATAGTAGACACTTGCTCTCTTTTCACAGACTTACCCTTGATCCTTTTAGCTGTCTCCATGGCATCTTCCAATAACTGCGCTTTCTTTATCATATCAGCATAGGTTTGAATGTCCATCAGTGTCAGTTGTGTGATGTACTGGGGCCTCAAGCCATTCAGAAAGCGTTTCACCTTCATTCTTTCTATCCCAATCAAGTGAACAACATATCGGGACAGATGAGAGAATTGGGCCTCATATTCGGCCACAGTCAGTCCTCTCTACTTCAAAGCCGCAAACTCGGCTTCTTTCCGTTCCTGAACCCTCTTGGAAAAGTATTTGGTGTTGAAGCTTTCAATGAACTGAGCCCATGTCAGTTGCTGACCATCTAGTGTTGCTTCCACCGACTCCCACCATGCTCTGACATCCTTTTCCAATTGGAAAGTCGCCAGTAGTACATTGTTTTGGTTCATGCATTACATGACCCTGAATATCCTTTCAATCTCCTTAACCCAGTGTTCAGCAACATCTAGGTCAGTACTTCCTTCAAACCTAGGTGGATCCATACTTCGGAAATTTCGACGTAGATCACCGGCTCTGCGGTTACCCCCACCTTGTGTGGGTTGCAGTATTGCCTGAGTCTAGTTTTGCAAGGTTTGTTGCATGTTTCTAGCCTGGGCTCATTCAGTAGCCATTGAGGTAATAAGTACCTTCAAGATAGTAATATAAGTTAGACATCTAAGTATAACACATGTGACTTCTATACCCAAAGCTCTACCCAAGCTCACATTAGGTATGACAGATTTTGACTCATGTGATCTAGTATCATTCCATATTCCTATTCTCTTGGACCCTAATGTTCAGGCTCTGATACCAACTGTCACGCCCTGATATTTAGCAGTGGAATAAATATCAGGATGCATGACCGATACAAATAGACGTATTACAGTTGAGTAGCACAGAGTCACAATTAAACATAACAATACATTTGAGACCATAATATCGTTATCAAAAGTACACTTTATTCCATTTCAATCCACTAGTTACAACCTTACATAAGATGAACAAACTAAAGGTCCATTAATCAAATAAAAACTTCAAGAAAAAGTTTCACTATTACATAGACTATTAAAATATCTATTCCTAAACTGTCAACTCCTCATATGGCGGGTGCTCATCACTCTGGCCCTGCCCCATCGGACTCCTCTGGTTCCTCATCACTACCTGAAAAAGATAGGATGATAGGGGTGAGTGAACTAGATCAGTAGGATTTACATCTCAATGTGCGGGTACTAATATACATGATTAACATTTTAAATAGGCAGATATGCACATGAACATGATGACAATGCATGCATTTCTAACAAGTCAAATAGATGAATAGAACGAATATCATATCAAATCAAATACTGAATTTCATATGCAATGGACAGGTAATTCAAGGATAGAATCATATATAACGGATTTCAAGAATGAGTTCGTATCACATAAATGAGAATTTTGCCATATTCACACAGATATCCCATATTCACGTGATAAGATGTATCATATCAAAGTTATCATATCATATCAAACGAAGGCACATTCCCACAAATCTTGCACACAAATTTGTGTCATGCCAAGCACCACAAGTCCATACTCCCGCGGTTATAAGTACGTTGGGGCGCTCCTCCCCAGGACCAGATAGGGCCCCTATTGCACAGGCAATAGTCAAATGGACCGAAGTCCTACGTTGTGCCGAACAAACATATACATATTATGGCCACAGAATTTCAATAATAAGCTCATTGTAGTAAGGACATGCTCATACATAGAGTCAAGGTATGACAAAAGCTTGAGAGATCAATTGGACAGCATAACGGCGTATCTTATGTTTCATAATTCTTTAATGTCTTAACAAGAGAATGACTAAGGATAGATCGTACACGGAAAAAGTGCTCTCTATCTCCAGGGTACTTCATGGTACAACCAGCTCGGTCTCTATGAGGGAATCCCTTGAGTACGAAGACTTACAGAGATCTTAAGGAAAAGATCGATAGTCTGCCAATACAGAATGACTGGCAGAGAGCTCCTAATTCCCCAAGAAGGGTGTGCCTAATCGTGTAAATGTGTAAGTGACGTGTCACGGATCTTTCCTACACATGTATGCAATTAATGAGCAAATAAGTGAATCATCGGAAAGCATAACTAAGGAAAACTCTCATGCAACTAATGATAGCAACTTAACTAAACAAGTCCACTCTAATCATGTATTCATCTCATATTCATATCATATTCTTATCATGTCAATTCCTCATTAAGCTAGATCACAAGATGCTAATCAATGCACATAAGATCAATCACACATTAGATTCATATTCATGTCATTACCGTTTTTCAATGGGTTGATTGCTTTTAGGTCCATGCACACTATGTAATACTATGCAACATGTTGACAGACCCAAAAACTAAACATGCTGACTGAGTAGTAGGAAAGAACAGTCTCGGGTCGGTCCTTGAATCGCGTCCTACACAGTAGATGCTTTTTAAAACACGATCTACAGTCAAACATGGCAAACTGTGCAGAAATGTAAATCACATCGGCCTACATGGCCACCTTTTAACTTGAATCGTGACGGGGTATCCCGTCGTGTTCAAGAAAAGCATTAAATTAATAATATAAAAATTGGGGAAAATCATTGAGCGGGAAAACTTGCTAAATCGGGTCGGGTGTTCCCATCACGGATCAAACCGGCATAGAAACCCACGCGGCGCGAAGTATCACATGCGTCATTGACCGGTCAGACGTTGAATCACGTCAGACCTCACGGACGCGGTTCGTTTAATCGCATCGGCCAAGGCCGACGCGATACCAGGCACTGGATGTTTGGTTATAATGTGTATGATGATGATGGCGCTTAAATATTTTTGATGATTGACATGAGTGACACAATTGTCGTTGTAAACATGATAAATACATGATCAAGACATGAAAGATAAAAAATTACTTTATAACCATCTATGTATTGATGATGTCTCACTTTGAATGTCTTTCATGTAGGTGTGAATGAACACACAAGACAAGCAACCAAATCCAAGTGCAAAAGGCTGGAAATGCACATCCAGTGCTCACCTATGGATAGCCAAGATGTCATGTGTTGACAGATAGACAAGACAGTAACAATCAAGCTGCTAGAAGCACTCAGAAAGTAGTAGCTGTCGACAGATGAAGTGTACCTGTCGACAGATCAGATGCTTGTCGATAGCTAGAGGTCGCCTGTCAACGGCCCCAGAGTTCCAGTGACCAACATGGTTCTGGAAGCCAGTTTCCAGCACTACCTGTCGACAGCTATGATGCACCTATCGACAGTCGTAGGATAAGTCACACATGTGATCCCCATGTGATCTGTATTAGAGTGTTCCCATGTAACACGACTCTCCACATTAGAACACCACTATATATAGATCATATAGAGCTATTTTCGTAGCAAGGAGCCTCCACACCAAAACCCTAGCCAAGACCAAGAAGAAAGGCTTCATCCCTGCTACTCTGCTTCAACTGTCCGGATTACTCAAGAGAGATTAATCTCGTACGAGGAGTTGAAGTCGATCCATCCTCGAATCAAGCTTCACCATCATCACGTGGTCTTCAACGATGTGAAGCTTGAAGTTCTTCTGTACGAACTCACTAAAGAGTTCACATCTTTGGATTTGATCCTCAACACGGAACTCTTCTTTCTTTCTACTTTTCATTAATCTATGTGTGTGGTAGTGGTTTGAGCGTCCCTTGTGCTTGATCTACGTGTGTGTGGCTGTTCTGAGTGCGTGTTTGCCTCAGACACCGTGCGTGTATGGTTGAACTCGCATTATAAGCAGTTTTTCCGTGTGTGTGTGTGTACGGTGGACGTAGGATACACAAGTTGTGTACTCTGAACCCCCTTAAATCATCATGTCTTGTGGTTTGCACGTTCTTACGTTAGATGCATGGTAGGCACGATTGATTGGTTCACACGCTTGGTAAATTGCTAACTTCCCAATCACGTTCTGCACGCACATCAAAGCTAGAATTCGATTCACATCTGTTTAAGTTTTCGTCAAGTCAGCGTTAACGTTGAAAAGAAATTTAAATTGGTAGTAATCTATTCAACCGCCCCTTCTAGATTACTGCTTTAGGTGATTCCGCGCACTTTTCAATTGGTATCAGAGCCAAGTTTCTCCAATTTACAACTTTAATAGCTTGATCTCATGATCAGGAGAGATCTTATTCAATGGAAACAAACAAGAGTTTTATGGCTGAAGGACACTCAGTGTCTCGGCCTCCCTTCTTTGATGGCATTGACCACACGTATTGGAAAAATCGAATGCAGGTGCTTCTGAGAGCTCAAGTCTATGAGCTATGGAAAATAGTAAGCAAGGGACCATATGAGCTGCCAGAAGATGAAGACACCAGGACAAGGGAACAGATCTGGAAAGGAACCTTAAACTGGAGCGCGTTGAACATGATGCAATGCGCCGGGCATCTGAAGGAATACTCAAGAGTCTCCACATGCAAGTCAGCAAAAGAAATGTGGGACAAGTTGGAGCTTATATATGAAGGTACGTCTGAGGTAAGGTAAACCAAAGCTAGCATGTTTGTGTCTAAATATGAAATGTTTAAAATGAAAAATGAAGAAACAATTTAAGATATGTTTGCTATATTTAATGATCATTATTAATGGCTTGAAAGGTCTTAAGAAAGAGTATAGTGAGAGTGACTTAGTAAGGAAGATACTTCAGTCTCTTCCATCTACTTGGCATACTAAGGCCACTATCATTGAAGACTCTAAAGACCTATCAACAGTGAAACTGGATGAATTGATATGATCCCTTATGACTTATGAGATAAATCTAAAAAGAAAAGAAATTGAGGTTAATCCAAGAAAGTCCATCGCTTTAAAAGCCTCTAACAAAGGTTCTTCAAGCTCCAAGAAAGAGGTTCAATAAGAAAATGAGGAAACTGATATATCTAGTGAAAGTGAGAATGATGAAATGACAATGGTCACTAGACAGTTCAAAAAATTCCTAAAATTCAAAAGGAAATGATCATGTAACTTTAAAACCTTTCCAAAAAGAGATTTCTCAAACAAATTTGATACTAATAAGAAATCTAACATCATTGTGTGCTATGAGTGTAAGAAACAGGGGCACATGAGAGGTGAATGCCCAGAGCTCTAGAAAAAGCTGAAAAAGGACAAATCTTCATACAAGAAAGCCAAGGCCATGATGTCAATGTAGAGTGATGAAGATGAAGATGAGAATGCTAAAGAAAATTCTGACGATGAAGAAATCCAGTGCTTAATGGCAAGGAGTGAAGACTCCAATGAGGTAAACTCTTCCTTTGAAAATTACAATGTTGATGAATGAGAAGAAGCTTATACCTTGATCTTTGAAAAATTTTGTGAAAAATAAATACGAAAATATAGCACTGAAAAAGAAAATCACCTCACTTGTTTACAACACTAACAATGATGAACAAGTTGCAATCCTAACCAAAGAAATAGACTTACTAAAGATTGAGAAGGAAAGTCAATGTGTTGAAATGGATTGCATGAAAGGGAAGCTTAAAACAAATGAACAGGAAAAACAAAGTCTAATCAATTATGTTCAAAATCTTCAAACTGAGAATCAAGACATTCAGAAAAAGTTAGAAGAAGTTCAAAATGAATTGAAAAGAAAAATTGAATATCTCTCAAGATTTGTAAAAGGAAATGAAAATCTAGATTCTGTCTTGGGAGTCAGATCAAACATAACAAGGCATGGGCTTGGATTTCAAACTAAAAATCAAAAGAAACTTGGAGAAAAATTGATTACATCGTTTGTTGATTGTAGTCCAAGTACAAGTAAGAATGTTCAAGCTAAAGGTAAGCAATTGAAAAATAATCAAAAGGATTCATCTGTTCAACAAGTTAAGACATCTGTTGACAGACCGAAAGAGACCTGTCGATAGGCCTAAAAATATGCCGAAAAAGGAAAGCCAACCAAGCAACAAAAAGTTCAAAAGCAACCACAAGCTCAACACAACAGCAAAAGAAATGATAAAAGCAAAATTCCATCATGCAACTGTTGTAAAAAACTTGGCCATACTGAAAAACAATACTGGAATAATTTAAACAAGTTGAAATGCAAGCAAGTGTGGATTCCAAAGCATTTACTTTTTGGTATGAATGAAAGATTGGTACCCAAAGTAATTTGGGTACCAAAACCTCTTCTCTGATCCATCTATGCAGGAAGGCCTAGCAGCACAAAATCAAAACAAATGGTACTTGGATAGTGGCTGCTCGAGGCACATGACGGGCGATAAAGAAAAATTTGTTTGTTGGTGGAAAAAGATGGAGGTCAAGTTGTGTTTGGAGGTAACAATAAGGGCCACATAATTGGCACAGGTAAGGTAGGTAAGTATGCCTCCAACTCAATATATAATGTGCTTTTAGTTGATGGTCTTAATCACAATCTTCTAAGCATAAGTCAATTGTGTGATAAAGGCTATAAAGTCATTTTTGAGTCAGATGCATGCCAAATTGTTGATAAAACTTCAGGAAGTGTCATGTTTTTTGGAAAAAGAGTTCATAACATTAATCTAGTTGATTTAGATGAACCAGAAAACAAAAATTTGTGTCTTGTTGCAAATAAGCAGGATGAATTGTCTTTATGGTATCGTAGACTAGGCCATGCAAGCTACAATGTTTTTGACAAGATCATGTGGATCAAAATGGTTAGTGGACTTCCTGAAATTCACTTCAATAAAAGTGTGAGCTTTTGTGATGCATGTGCATAGGGAAAACAAACTAGGAAGTCATTCAAATCCAATGCACCCATAATCACTTCAAAACCTTTTGAACTGTTGCACATGGACGTTTTTGGACCTACTAGAACACTTAGTCTCAATGGTAAACGTTTTGGGTTTGTCATTGTAGATGATTTCTCTAGGTTCACTTAGGTTAAATTCCTAGCTCATAAAAATGAAGTTCTGAAAAATTTTGAAGAGTTCTTTAACAAGATTGAGAATGGGAACATAAACAAAATATGCTCAATCCTCACTAATCATGGGGGAGAGTTTGACAATAATTCATTCTTTGATTTCTGCAGGAACCAAGGTATTGATCACAAGTTTTCCTCTCTATGGATTCCGGAACAAAATGGAGTAGTGGAGAGAAAGAATAGAACCTTGGTGGAGATGGCTGGCACACATCTGGTTGAAAGTGAACTCTGAAGGAGCTTTTGGGCAGCAGCTATGAACACATCATGCTACATCCTAAATCGAGCCCTGGTAAGACCCGTGATGAAGAAAACTGTGACAGAATGCCTCGTCCAAGCCCGTTAAACCAGTAACGTGCTTGACCCAAGTCCGTCTCTCGCGAACGGGCCGAAGCCTCGCAAGGGATAACACACACTAGTCTATGAAAACACAAAGGAACACACATTGCATTTATAATATACAAGGTTTTACATAGCCAACTTCAAAAGAAATAAAGGAAAGTACACAAGCCTGGGGCATACCCCGAGGTACAATAGGTACAACTGCAGAAAGAAAAGCTACGCTGCTGAAGGCGCTGGGCCAACACCGCTATGTCGCGGCTCCGAACTGGACGACGGTAGAGAAACCTCCTCCTCGCCCTCGCCTGTTGGGAGTAGGGGTGAGCCTCGCTAGTCACTGGATCAGTAGGGAACTCCCCCAACACCGAGCAAACCAAACACAAGTACCGAAAGTAGTAAACTATGCTAGCAATTTATAGCACAACTAAACGCGATATTAAGGCTATAAATAAACTCACCGCTAGCCGACTGCGTAAAACACTTGTAATAAATAAACAACAAAACTCCAACACGTGTACGAGCTACGGTAGAGACCACCACACTCGAGCCACGTAGACTGGTTCGCGACACCAGCAACAGACTCGGACAAACTAACATAGGTCTACCTCTCAGTCTCACAGCCACGGACGAAAGGTCCAGCTGTCGCTCCACATGAAATAGACAAGCAACTATGGAGACCAACTAAACACCACCACCTGTGGACCACACAGTCGCAGGCCCATGCCTGGCACCTCTAGAGACCCTGGCCTGGGCTCGCTAGAGTGAGGCACTGGAAAAGGACTGGTCGTGGACCAGTGTCGACAACTGGTGTCCGTACCCCCAACTAAGAGCGCGCCACAAGTGACTAGAAACAAATACAAGAGTCACTGTCCCATTGTCATCTTTCCCTCAGCCGGATGTACAACTCAAACTAAGGAGTGAGGGTGTCCAAGACAGATGACACAGACCTCGACGGTACAGCACAAGTATCGGGACAAACCCTCGAGCTAACAGCCTGGCTGACAGAGAACCTTGGGCACCCAACTGGAGAGGTAACCATGGTAGGCGTCTACTACCTGACACGCACACAGAAACCACGTGCGCACCGCACAAACCACGTGAAACCTCACATAAACCTCATGTACTGACGGTCCACAACACGTGAACACCACATGCCTCGTGTGAACCCTATGTCCATAGGCAAACTACTAGCTAGCTATGTAACCTGTGAGCTAGCCTCGTAAACCACGTGCTTCCCAGAGTGCCACAAGTGCCAATACACTGCTCACTAACACTGAGTAAACCGATAACGATAATCGGATAGTCACATGCGTAAACCATGCACAAGCAGGGCCTCTCGGCCCAAGTCGCGACAACCCATTGGGTTGCCTTTAGAAGGCGTCGCCACGACATGTCGCCTTCAGATCCAGAACGTGACCTACATACATGTCGCCTCCTGATCCTTAACGCGACACATCGCTGTGTCGCGTTCAAGACGCGACATAGGGACCCGTCGCCTTATCAGGCGTGAACCCTAATCTGGGCTCTCTCCATGACAGCCCATTCCACACCATACAAACCACACTTAATTCTTCATTTTCATGATTTTGTGAATACCCAAGCATGGTATCTAAGGTTAGAAACGCATTAAACTGATTGGAACCCTATCCCTTGCGATTTACACCCCAAAAATGGGAAGAGTTCACCTACCTTCGCGAAGAACGCGTTATGCAGCGATCTCCCGGCGTTTCCCCTGCTTCTCCCGGACTCCCTGCAGCGAGGACACGCCGAAGACGCCAAAACCCAGCAGAAATCGCCACAGCTCCTCCCCCTGGCCGAGCAGAACCCTTGTGCATTCTGCTTGGCTGGGGTTATTTAAAAACCTGCAGCGGTTCGGAACGCGACGCATCGTGGCATCGCGATTAGGTCGCGATGGACCTGAGCGTCGCCTTCCCAACGCCCACTGCCCTGAGCGCTACACGTGGCGCACATGCAGACGCTCAACACTTCAAGAGGCCACATGAACGCGACGGCCACCTCTATCGCGTTAAGAATGCGACACACCTTCCTGTCGCGATGACAGGCTAAGGAATCTAGGGTATTATAGGCCCAAACTGTCGGCCCAGTAAGCCCCAGAAACACACACACACGACACACAAGCCACATTGACCTCACATTGGCCACCCCAAGCGCTAAACACACGATCCACGAGGATCCGAAAAACACGCGACGTTACATTACTATCATCTAAAAAGAAATTTCGACCTCGAAATTCGTAACATAATTTCACATACAATGTACACATACGTTTACAAATACTATCATCTAAAAAGATTTAAAACATTACTCAAACAAGTAAGGATATCCTTTAGCCATTTCGTCGGCTAACTCCCAGGTATCCTCACCACCCAACCTATTTTCCCATCTGACTTTAACTAACTCAATTTCTTTATTTCGCAACTTTTTCATCTTGCGACCAGTAATTTGTACCGGATATTCTAGCATGGACATGTCCGGTCTCAAATCTCTTCCTTGATAACTGATTATTTGTGTTGGGTCCTCAATACACTTCTTTAACATGGAGACATGAAAGATATCATGAACATCTGCAAAATCTGCTAGCAAATCCAGTCTATACGCTATCTCCCCAATTCTTTCCAACACCTGGAAGGGTCCCACATATCTCGAACTCAGCTTTCCCTTCTTACTGAATCTCACAATACCTTTTCTAGGAGAAATTTTTAGAAAAACATAATCTCCAACTTCAAATTGAAGTGGCCTTCTCTGATTATCAGCATAACTTTTCTGCCTACTCTGAGCTATTTGAAATTTTTCCTTAATAAACTTTACCAACTCTGTAGTTTGTTGAACTAACTCAGGGCCTACTAACTGCCTCTCTCCCACTTCATGCCAATTTAAAGGTGTTCTACATGGTCTTCTATATAAAGCTTCATACGGTGCCATCCCAGGACTGGTATGGTAACTATTATTATAAGCAAATTCCACCATACCCAAATGATGCTCCCAGCTACCGCCCCAAACTAAACAACAAGCTCGCAACATATCTTCAATTGTCTGGATAGTTCTCTCGATTTGACCATCCGTCTGCGGGTGGTAAGCTGAGCTATACCTCAACTCAGTGCCTACAACTCTCTGTAGGCTTCTCCAAAAACCTGAAGTATATCTGGGATCTCTATCAGATACAATTGACTTCGGAACACCATGAAGTGGAATAATTCTATCAGCATACACTTTTGCTAATTTATCCACTGGCCAAGACATACTCACTCACACCAATCTGCACACTTTAGTCAATCTATCCACAAACACCCATATTCCATTATGACCTGATACTGTTCTCGGTAGGCCTGCCACGAAGTCCATAGCAATATCATCCCACTTCCACTGCGAAACGGGTAACGGTTGCAATAGACCTCCAGGCTTCTGATGCTCTGCCTTAATTTGCTGACACAGAGCACATCTTGAAACAAATTCAGCTATTTCCTTTTTCATATGAGGCCACCAGAAATACTTTCTCAGATCTTGGTACATCTTGGTACTGTTGAACCACTCTATATTTTACCCTTATATTTTGGTGATAACAAAACTTATGATTAAATAAATAAAGATAATTATTTATGATTTAATTAAATATTATTAAATATATTTAATATTATAACATTACTAATAATTTTTTTGATTAATTAAATATTATTGAATATACTTAATATTATGTTTTTCTAATAAATAAAAATTTATGGTACTATAGCTCTGTGATTTGCACTGAGAAGTCAAATCGATGTCCATTTAATATACATCGATTTCAGTTCACAATGTGCCATAAGGATTCGCTCTCACATCGATTCGTTCTCATAAGGATTCGCTCTCACATCGATTCGCTCTCATAAGGATTCACTCTCACATCGATTCACTCTCATAAGGATTCTCTCTCACATCGATTCACTCTCATAAGGATTCACTCTCTTAAGGAATCGATCTCATAAGGATTCACTCTCATAAGGATTCGCTCTCACATCGATTCGCTCTCATAAGGATTCGCTCTCATAAGGATTCACTCTCTTAAGGAATCGATCTCATACGGATTCGCTCTCATAAGGATTCACTGTCTTAAGGAATCGTTCTCATAAGGATTCTCACACAGATTTGCACACAGATTTGCTCCTCACATGGATTCCTTTGTAAAACATGGATTTGATCTCTCTAACATCGATTTCCTTTATATTTTTAAAATGCTTTTGGCATCTAGTGAAAAAGTCAAATATTCTTGATTTGTGTAATCCTCTATCTTTCTGACAGGAGATCTTTTTTCTTATCTCTCTAGATCTCTTCTTTCTTGCCAACAAAAGGGGGATTACTTACTACTTCTGGGTGGCAACAGGAAAGATAGAGGTATGAGCCTTTTTGACAGAAACACTCTTTTAACTAAACACTTTCTTCTATGCTTGCAGACCTCGTAGACCACAAAATATCAAAAGAAATAGAAGATGAGCAACGTCTAGAACTCCAACAGATTTATTCAAATTGCTCATATAATAGATGAAGCAAGGATGAAGAAGAAGCAATGAGCTTTTCTTGAAGATCTTTGAAGGAGTGTACAACCAGTGAGGAACCTCAACGTCACATACACTCAAAGGAAAAGAGAGAAAGAGCCTGAGCCAAAAAGAAGTGTTCAAGCAACTGAAGCACTCAAGCATTCAAGCTCCTTCTCCTGTCTTCACTCTCTCTGTGTGCATCTTGTAATCTAGGGGAGAGAGTCTTTTAGCTGAGAGTTTCTTTTAGTTGGTTTTCATCTGTTCCAACTCTTAGCAGTGTTCTTTCTTTTCTAAGAAAGATCTTTGTCCAGCTGTAGGACTGTATACAGTGTAGAACATAGCTAGGGGTTTGTCTCTAGTAGAACCACACTGGGGTTTGTACCAGGAGGTTGGCTTCTTGACCTGTAAAAGAAGTGGGCTGCCTTCTTTCCCGGGAAAGAGAAGAAGACCAGCTGGGGTGCTGGGTGTTGTAGTGTCCTTGAGGGGGACTGTACCTTGATTAGTGAAATCCTAAGAGGTTGCTTGGGGACTGGACGTAGGACTTCCATGTGGGAAGGGCCGAACCAGGATAAATCTCTTGTGTCCTTTGTGTGATTGTTCTTTTGCTTCTGCACTGCCACTCTACATCTGTAAGACCCTCGAATTTGTTGCATTATTTGTATTGCATGTGAATGCTTCATGGGTGTGTATGTATGTATGCAAATGTCTACGTATGTACTAGTTAGTATACTATTGCATGCATGTGTATAAGTTAGATGTAAATAGTGTATGAATGGTATGATGGTAGTATGTACATAATAGTAACATATGGTACATATATGGATGTAAGTTGTGCATGGTTTCTGCATGTTTTGGAGTTCTGGCCGAAGGCCAGCTTGGCGTCAATATCAATGGACGTTTAAGTTGTGTCGGCGTCAACCATATGGACGCCAATAATAAATCCAGCGTCCAGCGATGTGGACGTTAACTTCTCTGACCTGCATGCGTTGCAGAGCCCAGAATTCCGGGAGCAAGCTAGCTCACCCATTGCGGAGCTGTCTCCAACGGTCTGAAAGGGGTTCACATCAACCCTGCGGGATGGGAGAAGCCTCTCTCCTATATCTGAACCCATTTGCAACCTGAGAACCTCTCTTGACCTCTTTTGAGAGACAGAGAAAAACCCTAGAGAAAACTGTGAGAAAAACCCCACCTTTGCAACCTCAAATCCGGCGATCTGAAGCTCATCCCGGCCATCTACCACGACAAGGAGGTAGCTGGAACATCGAGGAAGGCATCCCCGACCTCGACCTACTGTGGAGCTTGCTCAAGAACCCGGAGGAAGGCTTTCTTGGGAGCTTCTTGGGACTGCCCAAGGAGAGCATCACCGCCACTTTTGATCCTTCTGGAGATTTTTGAAAGGCAAGTAACTTACCCCTATCGTCCATGTAGATGTCAAGTAGGGTTTTACCATTTTTATGCATTTTTCCTTGTGTCCTAGATCCCCCAATTCACCTTATTTTTGGAGCTCAGGTCTGTATTTTGCACAGACCTGAACTTGACAGCAACATCTGTTGCCGTCACGATCCTCCTTAACGTCTAGCGATTATGCCGTTAACCTTCATTAACGGCCATGGCTTGCCGTTAAGTTCGTCTGGACAGAACAGTGAACTGTTCTCTCCTTTTATATGATTAACATCGAAGTGTTTCACGATGAGGATATAATGTAACTCTTATATGCTATGTACACTGGCTAATGTGATGAATGGGAGAATGAATGTACATTTATTTTGTGGGTGGTTGAGTTTATTCGTTTATCTATGTGTATGATGAAAGAATGGCAATGTATATTCACTATGATCCTAATGATCCGTGGCAAAATTTTGTTGCCCAAATTTTGTTAGACCATGTATGTATGACCCTGTCTGTGCTCTGAGTTTCTGAAAATTTTCCCCATGCTTTTATGGTTATTGAAATTTCTGTTTTGGGAAATAGAAATCATGCGTAGGTCATATTAAATTTTCAGTAAATTGCGTGTTGCTCAGTAAATTTGGGAATAAATTCTGTGACCCTGCGCATGCTAAGGTGCAGACAGTGAGCTGTTAAATTTGTGATTTTTTTCAACTCAATGTTAATTTGCATTATGAATAGTAATGTGAAATTGATGTTAAATTTTATGTAACTTCATTTTGAGTAAGAAAAATCTGAAAATTTTTGTGTGGGATCAAAAACCTATGATCAGCATGTGGTTAAATTTTCAGACTGTTTGGACAAGTGTATGATGTAATATGAATTTTCCATGCGAGAAATGTGAAAAAAAAATGCATGCTAATGTGGGAATAATTTGACATGTGGGGGTAATCTGATTTATGCAAATTACTGAACATCTGATTCCTATTAATTGTAGAATCATGTTAGGAAAACAGAGTCCTTGTGTGAATGAGAAAATGAATGAGAGATGAGTGACATGTATAAAGATATGTGTTAAAAATCGGTAAATGTGTAAATCGTGCCAAGTGTGACACTGCTTCCATAGAGGGCAGTGGAACCATATCGGGGAAAAGTCTCCCTGAGAAGGTTCAATGTGTTGTGATCCTAAGGGCATTAGGATGAAATCCTGGAGGTGGACAAGTACCACTGGTTAGGGTGAAGAGTTGTTCTCCCGGTCTGCGCAGTCCAAGAGTCGTCACTTTATTGCCTAGGTGACGTATATGTGTATGTGATGTGATGTGTCCTTCTCTGGTGGTTCGGACTATGTGTCACGGTACTAAATGTGAATGTGAAAATGTGTATGTGTTCATGTGTAAGAAATGTGAATGCGAACGATGTGTAAATATGCATGTGTAAAGTGTAAATCATGTGAATGAAAAATTGTGTAAATTTGTGAAACCAAATGTGAGGATGTGAAACTAAAATCCATGATATAATGATCTGAAATCATGTTAGAACAGCAAGCTTAAAGTATGAAAAATGGTTATGTGTATGTGTAAGAATGAGAAGTGACCATGTTAGCTATGCTTTCTTTCATGTATGTAAACTAGTTATGCTAAATTGCTTTCATGTTTTAGCTTAATTGAGTGTAGAAATTTCATGTGTGGGAATGATTAGAGAGCATGTGATAGGAGATTTTTAATTTAGGAAATCAGAAAGCATGAATCATGTGTATCATTAATAGAATCACCATGATAGGTTGTGAATTTCAATGACAAGCATGCTACATGATTGTGTCTTGTAAATGTGTATGTAAAGCCTGCTATGACATGTACATGTATGGTATGTGTAGAGTTATTTGCTGAGTCTTTTAGACTCATTACTTGCTTCGGCGTACAGGCGTAGTTGGTGACGACACACTTGCGGAGGAGGCAGTGGAGACCGACTCCGAGTGTGGAGTTAGATCGTTTGTGTACTTTGCGATATTTTGATTTCATAGTATGTAATTGCAACATTGTACTAGCATTATCATGGAAGGAAATGTTTAAGTGTGGACAATTATGTACTTGATTTTCAGCAATTTAATTATGTGGACTTCAGTTCTTTAAATGTTAATGCAATCATGTATGTTAAATGTGGATGATGAATGAAATGAAGACAGTGGTTCTCTTACTTCCGCTACTCTGTTCCTATATTCACGTGTATCTCAACTATATGTTATCATTTGGGTAAATGTCCCACTGTGGCAACGTTCACTATATCGACGTGGGTTGGTATAACCGTACCGATATAATGAGGGTCGCTACAGAGATTGGTATCAGAGCGACCAGTTGAGATTGCACATGAATATACATAAGTCATCATCTTCATTACATGCTAAGTCTACATATGAATGTCCACATGTGTAGAATGGATTAATAATGAATGAAAAATAGATAAGAAAACGGTTAGGAAATCAATTAAAGTAGCTCTAATGGTGGCTGAAATTTTATTACAGCCATGGCTTCGAGAGGTAGGCGTGGCGGAGCGCCGGCCCGTGAGGACGATCCAAGACGTGATGAGCGGACTGAGCAGCAGGCTCCTGCTCCTCAAGGTCCTGTAGTTCCCCCACCGCCGCCTGTGGATTATGGAGTATTCATGCAAGGTCTGGTGCAAGCCATGCAGACGCAGGCTCATACCCAGGCAGCACTCCAGGCACAGTTGGAGGCTCAGGTTAGACTAATAAAATGATTAATAGTCTGTTTTATTTAATTATGCGATATTATGTTGATTATGTATTGCTTGCTTTGCACTGTAGCAGGCTCAAGTAGCAGCTCAGGACCATGGTGGACCTTCTACCATGGAAAGATTCAAGAGGATGCTGCTACCCACTTTCAAGGGGGAGAGCGATCCATTGTTGGCAGAAAGCTGGATGAGGGAGATAGAAAAGATCTTCCGATCCATCAGGTGTGCAAATGAGGATAAGGTCACATTAGCCACCTACATGCTACATGTATGTGTTAATTTTGTAATGATTGTATGTTTTGTTTAGTTAAAACTGTTAGTTGGAGCTTATGAAGGTGTATTGCAGGAAAGAGCTGATGTATGGTGGTCTTCACTACTGCGTACGCGGTTTGAGGACGGCACAGTAGAGGTTGCTTGGGACGAGTTCGTGAGGCTCCTTCGGGCAAAGTTCGTCCCTGAGCATGTTCAGGACAAGATGGAGCAAGAATTCCTATCTTTGACTCAAGGCTCCATGACCGTGCTAGAATATGAGGCCAGATTTTCTGAACTCTCTAAATATGCACCTCATATCATGGCAGACGAGTGCAGGAAGACAAAAAAGTTCGTGATGGGACTCAAGCCATCACTGCGGATGAGACTTGTGGCGTTCGATCACCGCACGTTGGACGAGGCCCTTAGTGCTGCTTGTAGGCAAGAGGGAGAGATGGAGCAATACCTTGAAGAGAAGAAAGCTTCGCAGAAGAGGCCATCAACGACATTCCAACAGCAAGACAAGAAGAAAGCGGTGTACCAGACCCAGCAACGATCAGTAGCAGTCGGCAGTTCTCAGGTACCTTCTGTACGTTCCCCTGGTGTGAAGAAAGAGTGTCCCCACTGTGGGAAGACACATGGTGGTTCCGAGTGTTGGATGATTACGGGAAAGTGCCTGAAGTGCGGAAGCAGTGACCACAAGATCAAGGATTGCCCAAGACTTCAGCAGGGAGTCCAGCGCGGAGCGCCAGCCCCAGCGGTAGCGGCAGCAGCGCCAGCTACAGGAAGACCAGGAAGGCCTCGAGCCCCAGCTTGAGTGTTTGCTTTTGCCCGCGAGGACGCGAGCAGGCGGAGCATGTCACCGAAGGTACGATCTTACTTTTAGCTGTGCACACTTGGGTTTTGTTTGATACGGGTGCTACTCACTCATTCATTTCCGAGCGGTTCGCTAGGCAGTTAGCCCTAGAGTCAGGTGTAGAGTCTGAGGAGTTAGAGGTCCCTTTGTCTGTGCACACCCTGCGGGTACGGTATCAACTAGGAAATGCATTCCGTCGTTACTTGTGTGCATTGAGGATAGAGTCCTAGATGGGTGTTTCTTCTTGCTAAAGATGAAGGACTATGATGCTATTCTTGGTCTGGATTGGCTAGAGGAGCACTATGCGTTAGTGGATTGTCGTCGGAAGAGGATTGTTTTCAGCATTCCTGGTGAGGATGAGTTCTCTCACCCTTTCCAAGGAACTTGGCGGGAAAGATGGTCATCTCTGCCATAAGGCGATGCGCATGGTAAACAAGGGTTGTGACGCTTTTCTTGCCAACGTGGTATTAGTACTAGAGGCTGATGAGTCACCTACTCTTGCAGAGATTGAGGTAGTGCAGGATTTTCCAGACGTCTTTCCTGATGATTTGTCTGGTTTGCCACCGGATAGAGAGATAGAGTTTACCATAGAGTTGGTTCCGGGCACCTCTCCTATCTCGAAGGCTCCATATCGGATGGCACCTGCGGAGTTAGCCGAGTTGAGGAGGTAGTTGCAGGAGTTGCTTGATAAGGGATTTATTCGCCCGAGTGTTTCCCTTGGGGGCGCACCTGTATTATTCATCAAGAAGAAAGACGGGTCACTTAGGTTATGCATTGACTACAGAAAGCTGAACCAAGTGACTGTAAAGAACATGTATCCCTTGCCTCGTATTGATGATTTGTTTGACCAGTTGCGAGATGCATCAGTCTTTTCTAAGATTGATCTGCGATCTGGCTACCATCAGTTGAGGATTAGGAGTGAGGATGTGTCCAAGACGGCATTCTGATCTCGTTATGGACATTATGAGTTTTTGGTCCTTCCTTTCGGATTGACCAATGCCCCTGCAGCGTTCATGGACCTCATGAACAGGGTGTTTATGCCTTATCTAGATAGCTTTGTCGTAGTGTTTATTGATGATGTGTTGGTCTACTCTCCGGACGAGGCCACACACCGTCAGCATTTGAGGGTAGTGTTAGAGGTTCTTCGTGAGCACAAGCTGTATGCTAAGTTCAGCAAGTGCGATTTTTGGTTGCGCGAGGTTCATTTCCTCGGGCATGTTATCTCCGGTGCTGGTGTAGCAGTTGATCCATCAATGGTCCAGGCAGTTATGGATTGGAAGATTCCCCAGACTCCTTCGGAGATTCGTAGTTTTCTGGGTTTGGCTGGTTACTATCGGCGATTTATTGAGGGATTTTCGTCCATCGCCGCCCCTTTGACTCAGCTTACCAGAAAGGGAGTGAAGTTTGTTTGGTCTGAGAAGTGTGAGAGTAGTTTTCAATTGTTGAAGACTAAGCTCACATCAGCCCCGGTGTTAGTCTTACCGAGCGGTGTAGAGGGTTTTGCTATCTACACAGATGCGTCTCGGATTGGTCTAGGCTGTGTACTCATGCAACAAGAAAGGGTAGTGGCCTATGCTTCTCGTCAGCTGAAGGAGCATGAGCGTAACTATCCGACTCATGATTTGGAGTTAGCAGTTGTGGTACATGCACTAAAGATCTAGAGGCACTATCTTTATGGTGTCAGATTTGAGGTGTTTACCGACCACAAGAGCTTGAAGTATCTTTTCTCCCAAAAGGAATTAAACCTGAGGCAAAGGAGATGGATTGAATTCTTGAAGGACTATGACTTCGACCTTCAGTATCACCCTGGAAAGGCGAATGTCGTAGCGGATGCTCTGAGTAGAAGGAGGCCATCGCTCCAGCAGGACTGGAAGATGTTGGAGGATGCGGCTTGCGCGTTGACTGAGTTAGAGCCATCGCTATGCCAGTCTTTTGTAGCTCAGTTATCCCTTAGGTCTTCGGTTTTGGATGAAGTGATCAAGCAACAGGAAGCCGACCCTAGACTCTTAGGGTTAGTGGGCAAGTCAGGCATTGCTCGTGATGAGGACGGTGTGATTAGATTCCATCACCGTGTTTGTGTCCCTGATTTGGTAGATGTTCGTGAGCATATGTTAGCGGAGGCTCATAGATCGCTATTCTCTATTCATCTGGGTAACACTAAGATGTACCAGGATTTGAAGAGATCTTTTTGGTGGTCCGGCATGAAGAAGGATGTAGCGGATTATGTGTCTAGGTGTTTGGTGTGTCAACAAGTGAAAGTCGAGCGACAACGACCATCTGGCCTTATGCAGAAGATGGAAATTCCGATGTAGAAGTGGGAAGCTGTCACTATGGACTTTGTTTCGGGTTTGCCTCGATCTAGAAGGGGCAATGACACGATTTGGGTAGTTGTAGATAGATTCTCGAAGACTGCTCATTTCTTGCCTATGAAGAAGAAGCAGTCAGTAGAGAGTTTAGCTAGATTGTATGTTAGTAGTGTCATTAGATTGCATGGTATGCCGAAGTCGATCATTTCGGATCGAGATCCGAGATTCACTTCGAGGCTGTGGAAGGGTCTTCAGGATGCTTTAGGTTCGGAGCTGAAGCTCAGTTCGGCGTTTCATCCAAAGACTGATGGACAGTCTGAGAGGACTATCCAGACGCTCGAGGATATGTTGAGGGCGTGTGTTCTGGATTGGAAGGATGATTGGGAGCGTCATTTACCTCTTGTGGAGTTCACATACAACAACAACTTTCATGCGAGTATTGGTATGGCTCCATTCGAGGCATTGTATGATAGGCCCTGCAGATCTCCTTTATGTTGGGAGGAGACTGGTGATAGGCAGTTGATCGGACCGGAGTTAGTTCAGGAAACTTCGGATAAGATCCAGCTTATCAGAAAGAGGCTTGTTGCGGCACAGGATAGGCAGAAGAGTTATGCCGACAACAGGAGAAAGGATTTGGAGTTCGAGGTTGGCGATCATGTCTTCTTGAAGATATCGCCTACTCGAGGAGTCGTCAGATTTGGCAGGCATAGTAAGTTGAGCCCTAGGTTCATTGGCCCATATGAGATTCTTAGACGTTTGGGCAGCATGGCGTATGAGCTAGCCTTACCCCAAGCCTTGGCTAGTGTTCATCCCGTTTTCCACGTTTCGATGCTCAGGAAGTATGTCCGAGATCCATCTTATGTGATTAGTCATGAGCCAGTGGAGATTCAGCCAGATCTTTTGTATGTCGAGCAACCAATAGCTATTCTTGACCGGAAGGTTCAGCATCTCCGGAACAAGAGTATTGCGTCGGTGAAAGTTCTCTGGCAGAACTTCTCACGAGAGGAGGCTACTTGGGAGCTTGAGGATGCGATGAAGAAGAAGTATCCCCTTTTGTTTGAGTAGCGTCGTTCTAACTTCGAGGACGAAGTTTCTTTAAGGGGGAGAGGGTGTAAGGCCCTCGAATTTGTTGCATTATTTGTATTGCATATGAATGCTTCATGGGTGTGTATGTATGTATGCAAATGTCTACGTATGTACTAGTTAGTATACTATTGCATGCATGTGTATAAGATAGATGTAAATAGTGTATGAATGGTATGATGGTAGTATGTACATAATAGTAACATATGGTACATATATGGGTGTAAGTTGTGCATGGTTTCTGCATGTTTTGGAGTTCTGGCCGAAGGCCAGCTTGGCGTCAATATCAATGGATGTTTAAGTTGTGTCGGCGTCAACCATATGGACGCCAATACTAAATCCAGTGTCCAGCGATGTCGACGTTAACTTCTCTGACCTGCATGCATTGCACAGCCCAGAATTTCGGGAGCAAGCTAGCTCACCCATTGGGGAGCTGTCTCCAACAGTCTGAAAGGGGTTCACATCAACCCTGCGGGATGGGAGAAGCCTCTCTCCTATATTTGAACCCATTTGCAACCTGAGAACCTCTCTTGACCTCTTTTGATAGACAGAGAAAAACCCTAGAGAAAACTGTGAGAAAAACCGCACCTTTGCAACCTCAAATCCGGCGATCTGAAGCTCGTCCCGGCAATCTACCACGACAAGGAGGTAGCTGGAACATCGAGGAAGGCATCCCCGACCTCGACCTGCTGTGGAGCTTGCTCAAGAACCCGGAGGAAGGCTTTCTTGGGAGCTTCTTGGGACTGCCCAAGGAGAGCTTCACTGCCACTTTTGATCCTTCTGGAGATTTTTGAAAGGCAAGTAACCTACCCCTATCGTCCATGTAGATGTCAAGTAGGGTTTTACCATTTTTATGCATTTTTCCTCATGTCCTAGATCCCCCAATTCACCTTATTTTTGGAGCTCGGGTCTGTATTTTGCACGAACCTAAACTTGACGGAAACATCTGCTGCCGTCAAGATCCTCCTTAACATCTAGCGATTATGCCGTTAACCTTCATTAACAGCCATGGCTTGCCGTTAAGTTCGTCTGGACAGAACAATGAACTGTTCTCTCCTTTTATATGATTAACTTCGAAGTGTTTCACGATAAGGATATAATGTAACTCTTATATGCTATGTACACTGGCTAATGTGATGAATGGGAGAATGAATGTACATTTATTTTGTGGGTGGTTGAGTTTATTCGTTTATCTAAGTGTATATGGAAAGAATGGCAATGTATATTCACTATGATCCTAATGATCCGTGGCAAAATTTTGTTGCCCAAACATTTTTAGACCATGTATGTATGACCCTGTCTGTGCTCTGAGTTTCTGAAATTTTTTCCCATGCTTGTATGCTTATTGAAATTTTGTTTTGGGAAATAGAAATCATGCGTAGGTCATATTAAATTTTCAGTAAATTGCGTGTTGCTCAGTAAATTCGAGAATAAATTCTGTGACCCTGCGCATGCTAAGGTGCAGACAGTGAGCTGTTAAATTTGTGATTTTGTTCAACTCTATGTTAATTTGCATTATGAATAGTAATGTGAAATTGATGTTAAATTTTCTGTAACTTCATTTTGATTCAAAAAATTTTGAAATTTTCGTGTGTGATCACAAACCTGAGATCAGCATGTGGTTAAATTTTCAGACTGTTTGGACAAGTGTATGATGTAATATGAATTTTCCATGTGAGAAATGTGAAAAAAAAATGCATGCTATTATGCAAATTACTGAACATGTGATTCCTGTTAATTGTAGAATCATGTTAGGAAAACAGAGTCCTTGTGTGAATGAGAAAATGAATGAGAGATGAGTGACATGTGTAAAGATATGTGTTAAAAATCGGTAAATGTGTAAATCGTGCCAAGTGTGACACTGCTTCCATAGAGGGCAGTGGAACCGTATCGGGGAAAATTCCCCCTGAGAAGGTTCAATGTGTTGTGATCCTAAGGGCATTAGGATGAAATCCTGGAGGTGGACAAGTACCACTGGTTAGGGTGGAGACTTGTTCTCCCGGTCTGCGCGGTCCAAGAGTCGTCACTTTATTGCCTAGGTGACGTCTATGTGTATGTGATGTGATGTGTCCTTCTCTGGTGGTTTGGACTATGTGTCACGGCACTAAATGTGAATGTGAGAATGTGTATGTGTTCATGTGTAAGAAATGTGAATGCGAACGATGTGTAAATGTGCATGTGTAAAGTGTAAATTATGTGAATGAAAAATTGTGTAAATTTGTGAAACCAAAATGTGAGGATGTGAAACTGAAATCCATGATATAATGATCTGAAATCATGTTAGAACAACAAGCTTAAAGTATGAAAATGGTTATGTGCATGTGTAAGAATGAGAAGTGACCATGTTAGCTATGCTTTCTTTCATGTATGTAAACTAGTTATGCTAAATTGCTTTCATGTTTTAGCTTAATTGAGTGTAGAACTTTCATGTGTGGGAATGATTAGAGAGCATATGATAGGAGATTTTTAATTTAGGAAATCTGAAAGCATGAATCATGTGTATCATTAATAGAATCACCATGATAGGTTGTGAATTTCAATGACAAGCATGCTACATGATTGTGTCTTGTAAATGTGTATGTAAAGCCTGCTATGACATGTACATATATGGTATGTGTAGAGTTATTTGCTGAGTCTTTTAGAGTCATTACTTGCTTCGGCGTACAGGCGTAGTTGGTGACGACACACTTGCGGAGGAGGCAGTGGAGACCGACTCCGAGCGTGGAGATTAGATCGTTGGTGTACTTTGCGATATTTTGATTTCATAGTATGTAATTGCAACATTGTACTAGCATTATCATGGAAGGAAATGTTTAAGTGTGGACAATTATGTACTTGATTTTCAGCAATTTAATTATGTGGACTTCAGTTCTTTAAATGTTAATGCAATCATGTATGTTAAATGTGGATGATGAATGAAATGAAGACAGTGGTTCTTTTACTTCTGCTACTCTGTTCCTATATTCACGTGTATCTCAACTGTATGTTATCGTTTGGGTAAATGTCCCACTGTGGCAACGTTCACTATATCGACGTGGGTTGGTATAACCGTACCGATATAATGAGGGTCGCTACATCATCACTCTAATACTAAGCAAACTTTTAAGTGTTCACATTTTGTTTTCAGATTTCAGAAAAACCTATTCACCGCCCCCCCCCCCCCCCCCTAGTTTAGCTTGCTGCCGTACCAAAAGGGCCAACAAGTGGTATCAAAGCGGGTGTCTAAACTTTCAAGAAGATCCAACGATCTTAGAGCAAAAATCAATGGCAGCTCAAGGATATGTTGAAGGTCAATCAGTCGCCAGACCTCCATTCTTTGACGGAGAAGACTATCAATATTGGAACATGAGAATGGAATGCTTCATTTGAGGCACAGACTTTGATCTGTGGACGGTAATTGAGGTAGGTGATTTTGTTATTGTTCTTGCTAAAGGCACTACTGCTATTACAGCAGCAAATAAGCATAAATTATCCCTAAATTTTAAAGCTAAGAACTTTTTATGTTGTGCTTTATCTAAAAAGGAATTTAGTAGAGTATCTGCTTGTAAATCTGCCAAATAAATATGGGATAAGCTGTAGATAACTTATGAAGGAACAAATAAAGTGAAAGAAACTAGGATAGATATTCTTGTTTCACAATACAAACAATTTAAAATGCTTCAAAACAAAATATCACTACTATGTATAATAGATTTTCAAGCATAGTAGTAGGCTTAAAGTCTCTTTGAAAAATTCTTTCTAATGAAGAAACAGTTACAAAAATACTTAGGTCCTTAACTATTTTATGGACACCTAAAGTAACTGGTATTGAAGAGGCCCATGATTTAACCAAATTGTCGATTGATAATTAATAGGTTCTCTCATGGCACATGAAATAAATATGGAGCGATTGTCTGAAAGCTCATCTAAGAAGAAATGTACTGATGCTCTTAAGGTTGTAGCTGCTCCTTCCACCTCTTCCTCTTCTAGTTCGCAAAATGCAGATTCTAAAGATAATGATGCTGATGAAGTATTGTACAAGCTTCAGAAGATTTTAAAGAAGAAGAAAAATAGATCAAGAAGGATCCAAAGAAAGGAGAAAAAGGAGAAAGAACTAGTCTGCTATGAATGCAGAAAACCTGGGCATCTGAGACAGGATTGTCCAAGACTCAAGAGGACTAGTCAAACCGAGAAGCCCAAGAAGCAGCACAAGATATTTAAAAGAAGAGGCATGGCGGCTGCTTGGGAAAATGATGAGGTCACAAGCTCAGAATCATCAAGCTCAGATTCCAAAAAGGAGTAGGTAAATCTACCCCTCATGGTGGCACTAAATGAGGTACATTCTGACTCATTTTTTAATTCTTGCACAGATTCAGGGTCAGAATCAGAAGACTTAGAAGAAGTCTTTAATGAACTGTATGAAAAACATAAGGGGGTTGTAAAAGAACTAAAAAATCTGAAAAACAACTCTACTTGCTTGGAAAACACCAATTCTGATCTTAAATCCGAATTAGAGCAACTAGAAGAACAATTAAAAGAATGTAAAGATAAAAATTATCTTTTAAATGAAGATTTGATAAGCAAGAATAATGAGAAGTTAGAGTTAGAAGAAAAATTAAAAACTCTAACTGAAGAAAATATGTATTTAAAATAATCAGTTAGAAAATTAACTGAAGGGAAAACATCTTTAGCCCTATTCTTAAAAGGATCAAAATATGGAAATAACAAACAAGGGTTTGGATACATACCTCCAGAAAAAGGAAAACAAGCCATGATTCCAGAAAAATATCCACTACCAAAATTTGTAAAGAAACCAAGATGCCCCAGAAAAAGGCCCCTATAAAAGAAAAAGTTTACAGAAATCGCGTTCTAAATACTCAGCACAAAGAAAATAAGAACAACAAAACAATCTATATTCATTGTTGTTCTCATTACAATAAACTAGGACACACTGTAAACACCTGCACAACAAGGCACTTAGTTTGGATCCATAAAGGATATTTTTATGCATCTAACCATCAAGGACCCAAAAAGATTTGGGTACCTACTACTGAGTAATTTTTTTGCAGGTTAGCCTTGGAGCATCAAAAACCAAGGATGATCAATGCAGGAGTGACTGCAGACTCTTCATTCAAATCACATCTGAAGAAAGAGTAGTCACAAAAATTGAATTGGTCTTCATTACTAACAATTATTTACAAGTTTCATTCAGGTGGAGTCTCTCATTCAGGGGGAGCACAGACTAAGGGGGAGTTATTCATTTATGTCAATCATTGTTGAACCCCTCAATGGTAAGAATTTCTTTCACAAAGGGGAGAGAATGCAATGGTAAGAACCTTCCCTTTTAGTTTGTGACAAAAAGGGGGAGAGTATGCATTATATGTGAATTTTCTGTATTTTCTATGCATTATATATTTTTGTCAGAAAATTCTCATAAATTTTGTCATCACCAAAAAGGGGGAGATTGTTGAACCACTCTATATTTTACCCTTATATTTTGGTGATAACAAAACTTATGATTAAGTAAATAAAGATAATTTTTTATGATTTAATTAAATATTATAAATATATATAATATTATAACATTACTAATAAAAACAATTTTTTATTAATTAAATATTATTGAATATATTTAATATTATGTTTTTCTAATAAATAAAAATTTATGGTACTATCGTTATGTGATTTGCACTGAAAAGTCAAATCGATGTCCATTTAATATACATCGATTTCAGTTCACAAAGTGCCATAAGGATTCGCTCTCACATTGATTCGCTCTCATAAGGATTCGCTCTCACATCAATTCGTTCTCATAAGGATTCGCTCTCACATCGATTCGCTCTCATAAGGATTCACTCTCACATCGATTCACTCTCATAAGGATTCGCTCTCACATCGATTCACTCTCATAAGGATTCACTCTCTTAAGGAATCGATCTCATAAGGATTCGCTCTCACGTCGATTCGCTCTCATAAGGATTCACTCTCTTAAGGAATCGATCTCATAAGGATTCGCTCTCATAAGGATTCACTCTCTTAAGGAATCATTCTCATAAGGATTCTCACACAGATTTGCACTTAAATTTGCACATGGATTTGCTCCTCACATGGATTCCTTTGTAAAACATGGATTTGATCTCTCTAACATCGATTTCCTTTATATTTTTAAAATGCTTTTGGCATCTAGTGAAAAATGTCAAATATTCTTGATTTGCGTAATCCTCTATCTTTCTGACAGGAGATCTTTTTGCTTATCTCTATAGATCTCTTCTTTCCTGCCAACAAAAAGGGTATTACTTACTACTTCTAGGTGGCAACAAGAAATATAGAGGTATGAGCCTTTTTGACAGAAACACACTTTTAACTAAACACTTTCTTCTATGCTTGCAGATCTCGTAGACCATAAAATATCAGAAGAAATAAAAGATGAGCAACGACTAGAACTCCAACGGATTTATTCAAATTGCTCATATAAAAGATGAAGCAAGGATGAAGAAGAAGCAATGAGCTTTTCTTGAAGATCTTTGAAGGAGTGTACAACCAGTGAGGAACCTCAACGTCACATACACTCAAAGGAAAAGAGAAAGAGCCTGAGCCAAAAGAAGTTTTCAAGCAAATGAAGCACTCAAGCATTCAAGCTCCTTCTCCTCTCTTCACTCTATCTGTGTGCATCTTGTAATCTGGGGGAGAGAGTCTTTTAGTTGGTTTTCATCTGTTCCAACTATCAGCAGTGTTCTTTCTTTTCTAAGAAAGATCTTTGTCCAGCTGTAGGATTGTATACAGTGTAGAACCTAGGTAGGGGTTTGTGTCTAGCAGAACCACACTGGGGTTTGTACCAGGAGGTTGGCTTCTTGACCTGTAAAGAAGTGGGCTGCCTTCTTGCCCAGGAAAGAGAAGAAGACCAGCTGGGGTGCAGGGTGTTGTAGTGTCCTTGAGGGTGACTGTACCATGATTAGTGAAATCCCAAGAGGTTGCTTGGGGACTGGACGTAGGACTTCCATGTGGGAAGGGCCGAACCAGGATAAATCTCTTATGTCCTTTGTGTGATTGTTCTTTTGCTTCCGCACTGCCGCTCTTCATCACTCTAACACTAACCAAACTTTTAAGTGTTCACATTTTGATTTCAGATTTCAGAAAAACCTATTCACCCCCCCCCTCTAGGTTAGCTTGCTGCCGTACCAAAAGGGCCAACAGGTACTGCCTGGATAAATAGTGTACCGAGATTTATGGGCCTCTTCTAATACTCTTTGCTTCATTTCTCTTTCTGCTGGTACAAATAACCTACCTCTGAGCCTGACCACACAATTATCATCAAGGGTAACTCCTTCCATTTTCACAATTTCAGATAAATTTGCATCTGCTTTCTGAGCTTCAACAATTTTCCAATACAAAGATGGCTCTGTAGTATTACTGGCTAATACTGCCCGCCGCTGACTACTTGGCACGTACAAGTAGTTTTCTGCTATCTTCTCATACAACTTCCATTCTTTAATCATCATGTGACTTACATAAGCTTTTCTGCTTAAGGCATCAGCAACAACATTGGCCTTACCCGGATGGTAAGCCAAACTAAAATCATAATCCTTTAAATATTCCACCCATCTATGCTGGCGAAGATTTAATTCCTTCTGAGAGAAGATATACTTTAAACTTTTATGATCTGTAAAAATTAAAATCTTTCGCCATACAAATAATGCCTCCACATTTTCGAAGCAAACACAACTGCTGTCAATTCTAAATCATGGGTGGGATAATTCTCTTCTGCTGGCTTCAATTGCCTGGACGCATAGGCTATCACTTTGCCATGCTGCATTAATACTGCGCCCAGCCCTCTTCTAGATGCATCTGTATACACAACAAATCCACCACTTCCTGCCGGAAGTGTCAATATTGGTGGTGTAGTAAGCCTTTTCTTTAATTCCATAAAACTTCTCTGACACTCTCCGGACCACACAAATGGCACACCCTTCCTAGTCAGTCTAGTCATGGGTGCCGCAATCTTAGAAAAATCTTGTATGAAGTGCCTATAATAGCCTGTCAGCCCCAAGAAACTTCTAATCTCTGTAATTGTCTTAGGCACTTCCCACTTCATCACAGATTCCACATTACTTGGATCGACTGCCACTCCATCTTCCGAGATGACATGACCCAAAATTTGAATTTCCTTTAACCAGAATTCACACTTACTAAATTTAGCAAACAACTAATTATCTCTTAATAACTGAAGAGTAAACCTCAAATGAGCATCATGCTTCTCTTCAGAGGCTGAATAAATCAGAATATCATCTATAAAGACCACAATGAATTGGTCTAAATACAGATGAAAAATTATGTTCACCAGATCCATGAAAGCTGCAGGAGCATTGGTCAGCCCAAACGGCATAACCATAAATTCATAGTGACCATATCTAGTCCTGAAAGCTATTTTATCTATATCCTCCTCTCTGATTCTCAATTGATGATACCCTGACCTCAAGTCAATTTTAGAAAACACCTTGGCTAACTGCAATTGATCAAAGAATCATCTCAGGTAATAGGTCTTCCATCCTTCTTTTTACAAATAACACTGGTGCTCCACACGGGGAGTGACTCAGCCTAATAAACCCTTTTTCTAACAATTCTTCCAATTGCTTCTTCAACTCTTTGAGCTCTGCTGGTGCCATCCGATAGGGTGCTTTAGAAATCTGCATGGTACCCGGCAACAACTCAATAGTAAAGTCCACCTCTCTATGTGGAGCTAAACTAGGCAACTCATCAGGAAAAACATCCACAAATTCCCTAACCATGGGAACTGCCTCAACTGACTTACTAGTTTCTATCAAACTTACAGAAGCTAAGCCATACACCCCGCATTAATCAACCTTGTTGCTCTAATTGCAGAAATTATAAACTTAGAAGCACAAAAAGTCATACCTTGATATCAAATACAGAACCATTGGGGTGACAAACCTGATTCTTTTCTTCCTATAATCTAGCATAGCTCCATAGGCTTCAAGCCAATCCATACCCAAAATAATATCATAATCTGTCAACTGTAAAGCATATAATCAACCTGGCATCTGGTTCCCTTCAAACACCACTGGAGCCTCATCTATATAACACGAGGTGAGCATAAACTCACCAGAGGGAACTTCCACTACTAATTCACATGATTTTTCTTCTAAAGGATGAGCCATACTATCCAGGAATTCTTCAGAAATAAATGAATGTGAGGCACCTGAATCAAATAGAACTTTTGCTGAATATTCATAAATGGGGATAGTACCTTCTATCATATTCGATGCCTCCACCTGGGCACAGGTGATAGCCATAACCCGGCCCCTACCTCTCTGGTGTGCTGCTCCTCTACCACGACCTGTCGGTGGCTGCTGAGACTGCTGCGGCTGTGAACACCTCTTCTATAACCATATTCCCTCAGATAGGGACAATTACGGATCAAATGCTCTGGCTGATTGCAATTAAAACACCTATAGCCTGGTGGAAGGGTAGGTTGCCTGGCTGTACTTTGCTGCGATTCATCCACCTCTGGCTTACCACAACCCTGCTGAACTTGCTGACGACCTCCCCATCCTCTTCCTTTACCTTTAAATTCCTGTTTTAATTTCTGTCCCCACTTACCAAAACCAGATGAGGAAGGTCCTGTGATGTTTTGCCCTTACTCACACCCGCTGACTACTGGGGTAGCCGGAAACTACCCGAACCTGACTCGCCCACCTGACGAGTCCGAACTGCTATTTCTAGAGTAGCTGCTCTCTGGGCTGCTTCTTGAAACTGTTCTACACATTAATGGTATCACTGCAGTCTGCAATTCTGGCCTCAAACAACAGATAAAATATTCAACCATCATAGCATTATCCGTGACAACATAGGGTGCATACCTGCTCAGTGCCATGAACCGCATCTGATACTCCAGGACCGAAGTCTCACCCTACTGCAAGGTCCTGAACTGCTCCCTTTTTTGCATGCTGCACTTGAAGAGGAAAGAATGTATCATTAAACACTTCAAGAAATTCAAGCCAGGTAATAGAACCCTCTATTCTGCCTGCAAAGGTGGTCTGCATCTTCAGACGCCACCACACCTGCGCAAACCCCCTCAGCTAATAAGTAGCCTACAGAACTCTGTCCACTGCCGAACACCTCATGGTCATAAAGACCCTCTCAATCTCATGAATCCAGTGCTCCGTTGTATCTGGATTCGGCCCTCCTATATAAGTGGGCGGCTGCAACCTCTAAAACCTTTCAACTTGCACCACTGGCTCTTCTGCCGCAATCACAGGTGGTGATGGTGGTACTGGAGCCACAAAAGGTACCTCCACACTGGTTGTGGTGGAACTGGGGCCACAGGTACCGCCTCTCCGATCACTGGTGGTACGGGTGCCTGCTGATCCATCCTCATCCGAATATCGGTGAGGCTCTCCCAAATCCTTTCTATCATCCGCTGAGTCGACTCCTCAGGGTCATCTCCTCCACCACCAAGTCTCTTCTATTGGCCATTACAACTGCCTGCACACACAACAAGCAAACCATAGGCAAAACAACGAGTCATTACAAAAACCAAGGCCAGCTACCAGCAGTGTATCTAGAAGAAGATATGGCTATGTAACTTCTTAATTCCTTTATATTCACACAAACCTTGCTCTGATACCAACTATGACGGAACGCCTCATCCAAGCCCGTTAAACCAGTAATGTGCTTGACCCGAGTCCGTCTCCCGCGAACAGGCCGAAGCCTCGCAAGGGATACCTGTAACGACCCTCCTTATATCGGTACAGTTTTACCAACACACATCGGTATAATGAACGCCGCTACAGTGGGACATTTACCTAACATTTATACGATAGGCTGAAATATACCTAAATACATTCACATAGCAGCGGAAAAGAAATAGCCAAGTGTAACTTCTTATTCCATCATCCACATTCTATTCACAGTCCATATTTAGAATAAAAGAAACATAAACTTTTCATAAATGAATAATGAAATAAATACATTGTCCACAACTTTCCACTAAATAAGTACACACATCTCAAAAGCAGAGCAAGTCTACTCTTATTACATACTTAGGAAAAATAAAAGTACAACTCCAAGTCCAAAACAAGGTCTCCTACTCCTGCTCCGAGTCACTCCTAATGATCTCCTCGGAAAAAAGTAGAAATCTCTGCACCTATACGCCGAAGCAAGAGTGAGTTCAAAAGAACTCAACAAGCAACACCAAATACACTAAACTTACATGCATCACATAACTTTCACATTTTCATACTACGCAATAACATATAAACATGGATTTAACAATTAATTCAAGTAAAAACCCTAAACATGATGTCTACACATGGAAATTGTCTTATACAAAATTTTCAATAACTTAAAGCCTATCACATGCTTTCTACACACTTTTCAATATATTAAACTAAGCTCGTTTAACCACATTCACACATCCTTACAAGTTAAACATTAGTCATTTTAAACATGGAGTTTGTACACATAAATAAGAGAGAATTCTAGCATGGATTCTATAATCATTTATGAAATTATCAATTTACATGTTGTCACAAGAATTCATATTAACACATGATCACTTACACAATTTCATAATTTACACATTCACTTTCACTTAAACACAAGTTCACATTTATTAAATGCCATGACAATTTTTAACACATCCATTTCAGCGTCACACATTTATGCATTTCAGTATTACCTAGCATGGTACTACTGTTCACAGAATTTACACATTCAAAATAAGTCTAATCATGCAGAATTTGCCGATTTTAATTCCAACACATTAACATACTTTACTTATCAATATCACAAACGAAATTGAAATGTATAGCTACTATCATCATTTCAAAACAAAATTTTAACCAAAAACCTATTACGGGTTAACCATCATGCATATAAATTTTCGCATTTTTATGAATTACAAACTAATTATGAAAATTCTAATAGTGGAATCACATAAGACTAAAATAACCAAACTAACATGGATTTTCATTGTTCGGATTCATAATTTATTTTACACATGTATACTGATAGTTCTAATCATGTGCCAAATTCTAGAGATTTAACTATTTCCATATCATTTAATAGAATTTCTTCACTAATTAAGCATGCTCACTATTTTTCAGTTCAGAAAATCTAAAATTTACACAGTCATCAGAAAATTCCCAAATTTTAACAGCATGAACTAAAACCCATAAACATTTACAGAATTTTGATGACACTTGGATTCCACACATATTGCACAAACGAAATTTTACAAGATTAAAACCTGTTTAACATGCATTTCTGAAGTTTTAATAAATAATACACTTAACAAAATTTCACAGAAATTACACAACATGGTCCATGACACATATTACATAACATATAAAATTTGCGATATATCCTCATGTGCAGAAGTCCGAAAAATAGCTTATAAAGGTAGACAGTCCACTGTTCTTGCCTAAAGAACTAAACGACATGGGTATGGCCGTTTACTCATGTCAACGGCAACATAGGGTGCCGCCAACTAAGGATCTTAATGGCAAGGGATCCCGCAGTTAAGTTCCTATCTGTGCAAAACACAGACGGAACGCAAAACTTGGTGAAATTGGGGAATCCAGGACTCGAAATAAAATCCAGAAAATTTCTAGGACTTACTAGACACGTAGGAATGATTTGGATGGGGTACTTGCCTCTTGGAAAATCCACAAGCAACGATTTAAGCCAAAGAAGCCCTCCTCGGCCAGAGCCAAAGAGTCCTCAAAACTCCCTCAATCCGAGTTTTGTGTTGATGTAGAGCGCAAATAGGTGTCGTAGAAGTCTTCTCCAATGTTTAGACTCTCCTCCAGTCGTTGTAGAATGCCGAATGAAGCCTCCAGTTGCCGGATTTCAGAGCTCAAAGATTGGGGTTTCACACAGATAACTAGGGTTTTGACTCAAGAGCCAAAAGGGTTAGATCTGGCCGGAGAAGGGCTAGGGTCGGAGACGAAGTTGGGTAAGGTTGGGTTACCGTTGGGGGACAGTTTCCTAAACCAAGGGCAACATTTCCGGAGGCGTTTCTGGATCTGAAATCGCAACAGATCTGGGAGGTAAACGTCAACATCAATAGCCGTCAATTCTGAGTAGGCGTCCATCGATGTGGACGCTGATTTATGGTTGACGTCAACTGATGTTGACGCCAACTAGCCGCCAAAACAGAACTTAAAACTGTAGAAACTTTATGTACACCACACACACACACACACACACACACACACACACACACACACACACCACACACATATATATATATATATATATATATATATATATATATATATATATATATATATATATATATATATAATGTACAATGCACACATTAAAATAATACTTATTCATGCAATGTAAACAAATAAGTACTATGCACAATAAAGTTTATACATCGATGGCATACATTTATACATACATAAGAAATCACCCAAAGATGAAAAATCAAGGGCCTTACACCCTCTCCCCCTTAAAGAAACATTGTCCTCAAAGTTGGACCGACGCTACTCAAACAATTGAGGATATTTCTTCTTCATTGCATCCTCAAGATCCCAAGTAGCCTCCTCTCGTGAGAATTTATGCCATAAGACTTTCACCGATGCAATACTCTTGTTCCGGAGATACTGAACCTTCCGGTCAAGAATAGCCACTGGTTGCTCCACATAGGAAAGATCTGGCTGGATCTCCACTGGCTCGTGAATAACAATATGAGATGGATCTCTAACATACCTCCTGAGCATGGATACGTCGAAAACATGATGAACACTAGCTAACGCTGGAGGTAAAGCTAGCTCATATGCCACGTTGCCCAAACATCTGAGAATCTCATACGGGCCAATGAATCTAGGACTTAACTTACCATGCCTTCCAAATCTAACTACACCACGAGTAGGCGAAATCTTTAAAAAGACATGCTCACCTACCTCAAACTCTAAATCCTTCCTCCTGTTGTCGGCCTTACTCTTCTGCCTGTCCTGTGCTGCAACAAGCCTCTTCCTAATCAACTAGACCTTATCCGAAGTCTCCTGAACTAACTCCGGACCGATCAGCTGCCTATCGCCTGTCTCCTCCCAACATGAAGGACATCTGCAAGGCCTACCATACAATGCCTCAAATGGAGCAATACCAATACTCGCATGAAAACTGTTGTTATATGCGAACTCCACTAGAGGTAAATGGCGCTCCCAATCATCCTTCCAATCTAGAATGCATGCCCTCAACATATCCTCGAGCGTCTGGATAGTCCTCTCGGGCTGTCCAGCTGTCTGGGGATGAAACGCCGAACTGAGCTTCAGCTCCGAACCTAACGCATCCTGAAGACCCTTCCACAACCTCGAAGTGAATCTCGGATCTCGATCCGAAATGATCGACTTCGGGACAACATGAAATCTAATAATGCTACTAATATACAATCTAGCTAAACTCTCTACTGACTGTTTCTTCTTCATAGGTAAGAAATACACAGTCTTCGAGAATCTATCTACCACTACCCAAATCGAGTCATTACCCCATCTAGATCGAGGCAAACCCGTAACGAAATCCATAGTGGCAGCTTCCCACTTCCATTCTAGGATCTCCATCTTCTGCATAAGTCCAGATGGTCACTGCTGCTGGCCTTAACTTGCTGGCATACTAGACATCTAAACACAAACTCTGCTACATCTTTCTTCATGCCAGACCACCAAAAAGATCTCTTCAAATCCTGGTACATCTTAGTGTTACCTGGATGAATAGAGAATCTAGACCTATGAGCTTCTTCTAATACATGCTCACGAACATCTATGATGTTTAGAACACAAACACTGTGATGGAATCTAATCACACCATCCTCATCACAAGCAATGCCCGCCTTGCCCACTAACTCTTGGAGTTTAGGGTCGGCTTTCTGTTGCTCGATCACCTCATCCAATACCGATGACCTAATGGACAACTGAGCTATAAAAGACTGGCAAAATGATGGCTCTAACTCAGTCATCGCACACGTTGCATCCTCCAACATCTTCCAATCCTGCTGGAGAGATGACCTCTTCCTACTAAGGGCATCTGCTATGACATTCGCCTTTCCAGGATGATACTGGAGGTCAAAGTCATAGTCCTTCAGGAACTCAATCCATCTTCTCTGCCTAAGGTTTAATTCCTTTTGAGAGAAAAGGTACTTTAGACTCTTGTGGTCAGTGAACACCTCAAATCTGACACCATAAAGATAGTGTCTCCAGATCTTTAGTGCATGAACCACTGTCGCAAGCTCAAGATCATGAGTCGGATAGTTTCGCTCATGCTCCTTCAATTGACGAGAAGCATATGCTACTACCCTTCCTTGCTGCATCAATACACAGCCAAGGCCAATCCGAGATGCATCCGTGTAGATAGCAAAACCCTCTACACCGCTCGGCAAAACTAACACAGGAGCCGAAGTGAGCTTAGTCTTCAATAACTGAAAACTACTCTCACACTCCTCGGACCAGACAAGCTTTACTCTCTTCTTGGTTAGCTGAGTCAATGGTGCGGCGATGGATGAAAATCCCTAAATGAATCGCCGATAATAACCCGCCAAACCAAGAAAACATCAAATCACCGAAGGAGTCTTGGGAATCTCCCAATCCATAACAGCCTGGACTTTCGCTGGATCCACTGCTACACCAGCACCGGAGATAACATGCCCAAGGAAATGAACCTCGCGCAACCAAAAATCACACTTGCTGAATTTTGCATACAGCTTGTGCTCACGGAGAACCTCTAACACTACCCTCAAATGCTGACGATGTGTGGCCTCATCCGGAGAGTAGACCAACACGTCATCAATAAAAACTACGACAAAACTATCTACATACGGTCTAAACACCCTGTTCATGAGATCCATGAGCACTGCTGGGGCGTTGGTCAGACCAAAAGGAAGAACCAAAAACTCATAATGTCCATAACGGGTTCTAAAAGCCGTCTTGGACACATCCTCACTCCTAATCCTCAACTGATGATAACCAGACCGCAAATCAATCTTAGAAAAGACTGATGCATCTTGCAGCTGGTCAAACAAATCATCAATCCAAGGTAAGGTATACCTGTTCTTCACCGTCACTTGGTTTAGCTTTCTGTAATCGATGCATAACCTAAGTGATCCATCATTCTTCTTCACGAATAAGATAGGTGCGCCCCAAGGGGAAATGCTAGGGCGAATAAATCCATTATCTAACAAATCCTGCAACTGCTTCCTTAGCTCAGCTAATTCCGCAAGTTCCATCCGATAAAGTGCCTTCGAGATAGGAGAGGTGCCTGGAAGCAACTCTAGAGTGAACTCTATCTCTCTAGCCGATGGCAACCCAGATAAATCATCAGGAAAAACATCTGGAAACTCCCGCACTACATCAATCTCCGCAAGAGTAAGTGACTCATCAGCTTTGGGTACTAATACCACGCTGGCAAGAAAAGCGTCACAACCCTTGTTCACCATTCTCATCGCCCTCATGGCAGAGATGACAAACTTCCCTACCAAGTTCCTTGGCAAAGGATGAGAAAATTCATCTTCACCAGGAATATGGAAAACGATCTTCTTTCCACGACAATCTACTAACGCATAGTGCTCCTCTAGCCAATCCATACTAATAATAGCATCGTAGTCCTTCATCTTTAGCAAGAAGAAACACCCTTCTAGGACTCTATCCTCAATGCACACCGGTAAAGATGAAATACACTTCCTAGTCGATACCGTAACTGCGGGTGTGTGCACAGACAAAGGGACTTCTAAATCCTCAGACTCTATTCCTGACTCTAAGGCTAACTGCCTAGCAAAACGCTCGGAAATGAACAAGTGAGTGGCACCCGTATCGAACAAAACTCGAGAATGCACACCTAAGAATAAAGCCGTACCTTCGGTAACATGATCTGCCTGCTCGGCGTCCTCACAAGCTAACGCAAACACTCGAGCTGGGGCTCGATGTCTCCTTGGTTGTCCTGTCGCTGGTGCTGCTGCTGCTGTTGCTGGGGCTGGTGCTGCACCATGCTTGTAACGACCCTCTCATATCGGTACGGTTCCACCAACCCACGTCGATATAAAAGGTATCACTACAGTGGGACATTTACCCAACACTAGTACGATAGGCTGAAACATACACAAATATAATATATCTCATGACAGCGGAATTTAAAGAACTGAAAAGAAATTTTATTCCATCATCCACATTCTATTCACAGTCCGTATAGAAAGAAAGAGAGCTAATTTCCATGATTGAAATGAAATAAATACATTGTCCACAAGAGACTACGCAGAGTCTTTATTACATACTATGAAGAAATGAAAATTTCAAATGCTAACTCCACAACAATATCTCCTACTCTCGCTCCGAGTCGCTCCTAACGATCTCCTCGGAAGAAGTAGAAACGTCTGCACCTGTACGCCGAAGCAAGAATGAGTTCAAAAGAACTCAACAAGTAACACCAGCACACTAAACATACATGTATCAAGTAATATCCATACTCTTAAGCTACATCATTTACACATAATGCATGGAAGTGACAATTCTCAAACAAAAGTCTATTCATGATTTCTACACATTTTTCACAGAGGAAAATGGTTTTTATATACAATAAGCAAATCCTATCACATGCTTTCTACATTTTTCACTATGCTAAACTGATTTCATTCATAAGCCACATGTTGATCATTTTACACAATATTTACACATTTCATAGCCACTAATTTAACATGGATTCTAAGACAATTGTACACATGGTTAACACATTTATTTTAGTGAGAAGCTTGCTGTTTTACTACTATCATGTCACATTCACAAGAACTTATCATTTTGCATGCTTTAATAAAAAATTTAGGAACACATATTCACTTACACAGGTTCACAATTTACACAATTTCTTTCACTTAAACGCATTTTCACTTTCACTTAATGCCGTGACACATAGCCCAAACCACATTAGAAGGACACACACTAATCACATCACATATCAATCACCTAGGCATTCCGGTGATTAATCTTAGTTACTGCGCAGAACCGGGAGAAACACTCTCCACCCTAACCAGCGATACTTGTTCGCCTCCAGGATTTAATCCCAATGCCCATGGGACATCACACACTTTGAACTTTCCCGTGGGGACTTTACCACAGTACAGTTCCACAGCCCTCTAAGGTAGCAGTGTCACACATTGGCACATTAATACATTTTCTCAATTTCAACACATTCTAAACACAAAATAATCACACATTCATCTCATGTTCACACATTTTCATTCTTCAGTATTACCTAGCATGGTACTACTGTTTTCAGTATTAATCAGATTTTTACAACAATCCTAATCATGCTGAAATTTTTGCAGAATTAAACATTTATCATATTAGCATGTATTAATTATTAATATCTAACATAAAACAGGTTTATATAGCTACTGTCATCTGTTCAGTACAGAAATTTAACCAGAAATCCATCACAGTTTAATCATCATGCATACCAAAAGTCGCATTTTTCTGAGTTACCCATATTTTCTGAAAATTCTAACAGTGATGATATCAACTGTAAAAATAGTCAAACTGATACAATTTTTCATTATTCGGGTTCATAATTTATTTCATACCTGAATACTGACAGTACAAATTTTATCACAAATTTCAGGGATTTAACTAGTTTCGTATGGATTCTTAACTTTTCTACATTGAGTAGACATATTAGCTATTTTTCGATTTAGGAAATTTAATAAATTACACAGATGATATAAATTACTCAAATTTTTATATCATGCACCAGATATTATGAACAATGTACAGAAAATCTATGGCAGTTAATTTCTACACATATTTCATAAACGACATTTTCCAAGATTAACATTCTATTGGTAACATATTCCAAAAATTCTAATAATTAGTGGAAAATTTAAAAAAATGCACAATAACTTACAGTACATCCGAACATATATATTTACATATTATATAAAATTTACCGTATATCCTCATGCGGAAAAACTCGAAAATTAGTTCATATAAGGACAGACTTGCTCACTGTTGCAGTCCGAAGAACTCGACGGCAAGGGGTGGCCGTCTATAGGTTAACGGCATTAGATGATGCCGCCAACACATGATATTAGCGGCAATGGATCTTGCCGTTAATATCCTGTCTGCAGAACACAGACTGAAAGCCAATAATTCACTTGAAAGGGGGGTTCCAGGACACGAGAAAAATCTGAGAAAAATCCTGGGACATACTAGACACATGTAGGGTTAATGTGTATGGGGTACTTGCCTTCTGTAAAATCTATCAACGACGATTTAAGCCGGAGAAGCCCTCCTCGGCCTGTGCCAAAGAGTCTCCAAATCCCTCCTTCTTCGGATCTTCTGATGATCTTCACAGCACACCAGCGTGGGGAGTCGTTCCCGGATGTTCAAGGTCGATGCCAGTTGATGTAGATCGCCAGACAAACCTCCCGAAGTCGGATCTTTCAGGTTCAAGTTAGGGTTTTTGCACAGAAAAGATAGGTTTTTGACTCAAGAGCCAAAGGGATGGATCTGGCCGAAAATTGGATATTATAAAGGGTTGGGGGTCGGATCGGTTAAAGGGCAAGTCTCAGAGCCGTTGGGAAGGGTTTCCCAAACAAGAGGCTAATTTCCGGAGGCGTTTCCGGATCTGAAAACGTAACAGATCTGGGATATTGGCGTCCATATCCATGGTCGCCTATCCAAAAATGGGCGTCCATCGATATTGCCGCATACCCATGGTCAGCGTCAGTCGATGTGGACGCCGACTGGCCGACAAAACTCACTTTAATTATGCAAAATTTATAATACTATACACCAAAAATATATATATATATATATATATATATATACATACATATATGTACTTGAATATACTATGTACATTTCAATAATACTAATTCATACAATTTATATCAATAAATACTTATACACAATAATCATACATCAATAGTATACACTTATACACACATACATATACTTAACGAACAAGGTGAAAATCAAGGGCCTTACACCCTGTCCCCCTTAAAGAAACTTCGTCCTCGAAGTTAGACTGACACTACTCAAACAACTGAGGATATTTCTTTTTCATTGCATCCTCAAGCTCCCAAGTAGCCTCCTCTCGCGAGAAGTTACGCCATAAGACCTTTACTGACGAAATGCTCTTGTTTCGGAGATATTGAACCTTCCGATCAAGAATAGCTACCGGTTGCTCTACATAAGAAAGATCTGGCTGGATCTCCACTGGCTCATGGCTAATAACATGAGACGGATCTCTGACATACTTCCTGAGCATAGATACGTGAAAAACAGGATGAACGCTAGCCAAAGCTGGAGGTAAAGCTAGCTCATATGCCACGTTGCCCAATCGTCTGAGAATCTCATACGGGCCAATGAACCTAGGGCTCAACTTACTATGCCTGCCAAATCTAACTACACCTCGCGTAGGCGAAATCTTCAAAAAGACATGTTCACCTACCTCGAACTCTAGATCCTTTCTCCTGTTGTCGGCATAACTCTTCTGCCTATCCTGTGCCGCAACAAGTCTCTTCCTAATGAGCTGGACCTTATCCGAAGTCTCCTGAACTAACTCCGGACCGATCAACTGCCTATCACCGGTCTCCTCCCAACATAAAGGAGATCTGCAAGGCCTACCATATAAAGCCTCAAATGGAGCCATGCCAATACTCGCATGAAAACTGTTGTTATATGCAAACTCCACTAGAGGTAAATGGCGCTCCCAATCATCCTTCCAATCCAGCACGCAAGCCCTCAACATATCCTCAAGCGTCTGGATAGTCCTCTCGGACTGTCCATCTGTCTGGGGATGAAATGCTGAACTGAGCTTCAGCTCCGAACCTAACGCATCCTGAAGACCCTTCCATAGCCTCGAAGTAAATCTCGGATCTCGATCCGAAATAATAGACTTCGGTACTCCATGCAATCTAATAATACTACTAACATACAGTCTAGCTAAACTCTCTACTGACTGCTTCTTCTTCATAGGCAAGAAATGCGCAGTCTTCGAGAATCGATCTACCACTACCCAAATCGAGTCATTACCTCGTCTAGATCGAGGTAAACCCGTAACAAAATCCATAGTGACAGCTTCCCACTTCCAAACTGGGATCTCCATCTTCTGCATAAGACCAGATGGTCGCTGCCGCTCGGCCTTCACTTGCTGGCATACTAGACATCTAGACACAAACTCGGCTACATCTTTCTTCATGCCAGACCACCAAAACGATCTCTTTAAATCTTGGTACATCTTAGTGTTACCCGGATGAATAGAGAATCTAGATCTATGAGCTTCTGCTAAAACATGCTCACGAACATCTACAACATCAGGAACACAGACACGATGATGGAATCTAATCACACCATCCTCATCACGAGCAATACCCGCTTTGCCCACTAACTCTTGGAGTCTAGGGTCGGCTTTCTGATGCTCTATCACTTCATCTAACACAGATGACCTAATGGACAGCTGAGCCACAAAAGCTCGGCATAACAATGGCTCCAACTCGGTCATCGAACACGCTGCATCCTCCAACATCTTCCAGTCCTGCTGGAGAGACGACCTCTTTCTACTAAGGGCATCTGCTACGACATTCGCCTTTCCAGGATGATACTGGAGATCGAAGTCATAGTCCTTCAGGAACTCAATCCATCTTCTCTGCCTAAGGTTTAATTCTTTTTGGGAGAAAAGATACTTTAGGCTCTTGTGATCAGTGAACACCTCAAATCTGACACCATAAAGATAGTGCCTCCAGATCTTCAGTGCATGAACCACTGCCGCAAGCTCAAGATCATGAGTTGGATAGTTTCGCTCATGCTCCTTCAATTGTCTCGAAGCATATGCTACTACCCTTCCTTGCTGCATCAACACACAGCCAAGACCAATCCGAGATGCATCCGTGTAGATAGCAAAATCCTCTACCCCACTCGGTAGAACTAACACAGGGGCCGATGTGAGTTTAGTCTTCAATAATTGAAAACTACTCTCACACTCCTCGGACCAGACAAACTTCACTCCCTTTCTGGTCAGCTGAGTCAATGGAGCGGCGATGGATGAAAATCCCTCAATAAAACGCCGATAGTAACCCGCCAGACCAAGAAAACTCCGAATCTCCGAAGGAGTCTTGGGACTCTCCCAATCCATAACAGCTTGGACTTTCGCTGGGTCCACTGCTACACCAGCACCGGAGATAACATGCCCGAGGAAATGAACCTCGCGCATCCAAAAATCGCACTTGCTGAATTTTGCATACAGCTTGTGCTCACGGAGAACCTCTAACACTATCCTCAAATGCTGACGATGTGTGGCCTCATCTGGAGAGTAGACCAGCACGTCATCAATGAAGACTACAACAAAACTATCTAGATAGGGTCTAAACACCCTGTTCATGCATATGCTATCACCCAAAGGAGGACTTCCCTAATCACAAAACTGAACAACAAGGATGGTGCAGTGGTGGAAGATGATGACAAAATCGCTGACCTTTTTGTGCAACACTTTACTGAAGCTTTCAGATCTGCTCCTCATCAGCTCAACCCGGAAATTCTGAATCACATACCCCCACTGATGACAAGTGATAATAATGTCATGCTCTGCAGCGTTCCAACTTCAGATGAGATTAAATCAGTGGTGCACAGCATGGACCCCGATAGCGCCCCGGGTCCCGACGGCTTTTCTGGTCATTTTTTCCAGGTCTGCTGGGAGCTCATTCACAAGGATGTCACTGCAGCGGTCCAAGCATACTTCTGTGGTCACAATTTGCCAACAGCCCTCACATCCTCAGTCATCACCCTTATTCCTAAAACTGAAAAACCGAAGACCTGTTCTGATTTCAGACCCATCAGCCTGTCCAACTTCTTATACAAAATAATCTCTAGGATTATATCTGACAGACTGGGAACCTTGCTGCCCTCCCTGATATCAGAAGAACAAGGAGCCTTCACCAAAGGTCGAAACATTGCCGAGAACATCCTTCTTGCGAAGGATCTCCTCCAGCACATTGATCGGCCATGCAGGGGAGGTAATCTGATAATTAAACTTGACATGGCCAAGGCGTATGACAGACTTGAATGGGATTATTTGTATGCTGCCCTCCGAAGATTCGGGTTCTCTCTTCAGGCTATATCGCTGATTGAACCGTTGATATCCAACTGCTGGTTTTCTATTCTCATTAACGGGAGAACTCATGGATTTTTCAAGTCTTCAAGGGGGATCAGACAGGGAGATCCCGTGGCCCCTGCCCTTTTTATCCTGGCTGAAGAAGCTCTCAGTAGAGGCCTCAAAAACCTGTTCCAAAATAGCAGTGGCAGCTGGTATCAGACCAACGCCAGATGCCCTGCCATTTCACACCTCCTCTTCGCTGATGACACCCTGATATTCTCCAACGCTTCGGTGAGGCACCTACGCCGGCTCATGGATTTCCTCAGAAAATATGAAGAGACTTCAGGTCAGCTAATCAACAAGAACAAAAGCTCTTTCTATGTTCCCACTCATGCTACTGAAAGCCTGGTTCAGAAAATCATTGACACCACTGGTTTCACCAGAACCAAGCTGCCCATTAAATACCTGGGAGTGTCCATCTACGCGGGTCATCAAAAACCTGCCCACTTCGCCAGTATTATCTCCAAAACTGTCAACAAATTGCAAAGCTGGAAGACCGATCTGCTGTCCTCTGGAGGAAGACTAATCTTGATTCAACACATCTTGACTGCACTTCCGATATACACTATGAATGCCATGCCAATCCCAGTCACTGTTGTGAGGGCTTTCCACAGACTTCTTGCCAACTTTTTCTGGGGCTCATACGAAGGTTCTCCGAAAAGACATTGGAGAAGCTGGAACACCATTGCCCAACCAAAGGAATGTGGGGGGCTGGGCGTGCTGAACCTGAACCATATGCAGATTGCTTTCCGCACCAAGATGCTCTGGAGAGCTTTGTCCACTAACTCTCTTTGGGCCCAATTCTTCAGAGGCAAACACCTATTCAATTGTCATCACTCCGACGCTCATTTCCCATTTATGTTGGCGGCGGATAGGAAGATATGGCAGCAGGCAGCTCAAGTTATCCAACAGAACCATAGAATCATTGCTATGGACAGTAACTCCACTTCCCACTTCTGGTTTGATGTCTGGACAGGGACAACCCCCCTGAAAGATTTTATCCCCGAAGAAGCCTGGAACATTTTGACCGACAGGAACTGCACTATCCAACAGGTCTTCAGTGATCCGATGGGCATTCACTTGCAGATGGCCATCAAGTATTGCCCCACCAGCCTCCTATCTAGTTTCCTCACCACCAACAATAATCATGACACTTGGATATGGTGTGCTACTTCCAATGGGCTGTTCTCCACCAAATCAGTCCGCTATCTGCTCAATTCTGAAAACTCTGAACAATGGAAAGCTCTTTGGTCTCCTTATATTCCCATCAAGTGGTCCATTTTGTTGTGGCGTCTCACCCAGAATGCTGTACCTGTGGATGGGAGTGTGAAAGATAAAGGTGTACCCTTGGCATCTAAGTGCTCCTGCTGTCCACAACCCCAAGAAGAGAACGCCCTACATCTATTTTTCAAGAGTAGCACTGCCAACCAAGCTTGGTCAGATCTGTCCCAACTTCTGCATTTCAGGAATATGGATATCACAACAATGGCTGATGGTATAATCAACTTCCTGACACAACCCGGAATCGCATCTCCTGCAGGTCGCCTTATGCGATGCACATTTATGGCTGTCATGTGGGAGATATGGTGCAGTCGCAACAGAGCAAGGTTTCGAAATGAAAACATGTCTGCCAGGCACATTATCAACAGGAGTATGCTCGCCATCCATGCAATTTGCAACTCATTCAAATTCCAGAAAATTCCCCAACCTTGGTTAAACATTCTCCGAAAGAACTCTGCAGATCTGGACAGTTCAGAAATCAGAGCCCCAACTATTGTCCGCTGGTTCCACCCTCCGCCAGGCAGACTTAAGCTCAATGTGGACGGTGCCTTCAAAACAACATCAGGGCAAGCAGGAGGTGGAGGTGTCATTCGCAACCATGAAGGAACCATCATAGGTGGATTTGCACAGGCTTACCATGGCTTATCTTCAAGCATTGCTGCTGAAGCTATGGCCCTCCGGGATGGGATTTCTGTCTGCCACAACAAAGGAATTTCTGAAGTTCTAATTGAAACCGACTCTTATAATCTTTATCAAATTGTGACTGATCAAGCCCCTTGCCCATGGGATCTGGTATGTATCCTGCAGGACATCACAGCCAAGTGTCGGAACCTGAAGGCAGAAATCATGCATGTCCCCCGGGAAGCAAACAAAGTTGCTGATTCCCTGGCCGGCTTTGCACTAACATGTACCCATTTTGTTACATGGGATTCCTGGGCCGATCTGCCCCCTGTAGCTAAGGAGCCCTACCACCTTGATAAGGTGGGGCATCCCTCCATTAGGCCGTAGGCCGCTGATGTAACCTTCCCCTTATCATATATAAAAACCCACCTCCAGCCGCCTGGGGCAGGTAGTGACCCTCTCACAAAGTGAGGTCGCCCCTACCTACTCCTTTGGTTTCGGCTATTTAAAAAAAAAAAATGAGATCCATGAACGCTGCAGGGGCGTTGGTTAGACCAAACGGAAGGACCAAAAACTCATAATGTCCATAACGGGTTCTAAATGCCGTCTTGGACACATCCTCACTCCTAATCCTCAACTGATGATAGCCAGAACGCAAATCAATCTTAGAAAAGACCGATGCATTCTGTAGCTGGTCAAACAAATCATCAATCCGAGGTAAGGGATACCTGTTCTTTACCGTCACCTGGTTTAGCTTCCTATAATCAATGCATAACCGAAGTGACCCATCCTTCTTCTTCACGAATAAGACAGGTGTGCCCCAAGGGGAAACGCTAGGGCGAATAAATCCCTTATCTAACAAATCCTGCAACTGCTTCCTTAACTCAGCTAATTCCGCAGGTGCCATCCGATAAGGTGCCTTCGAGATAGGAGAGATGCCTGGAAGCAACTCTAGAGTGAACTCTATCTCTCTAGCTGGTGGCAATCCAGATAAATCATCAGGAAAAACATCTGGAAAATCCTGCACTACATCTATCTTGGCAAGAGTAAGTGACTCATCAGCCTTGGGTATTAAAACCACACTGGCAAGAAAAGCGTCACAACCCTTGTTCACCATTCTCATTGCCCTCATGGTCGAGATGACGAACTTTCCTGCTAAGTTCCTCGGCAAAGGATGAGAAAATTCATCCTCCCCAGGAATGCGGAAAACAATCTTCTTCCCACGGCAATCTACCAATGCATAGTGCTCCTCTAGCCAATCCAGACCAAGAATAGCATCATAGTCTTTCATCTTAAGCAAGAAGAAACACCCTTCTAGGACTCTATCCTCAATGCACACTGGTAAAGACGGCATACACTTCCCAGTCGATACCGTACCCGCAGGTGTATGCACAGACAAAGTGACTTCTAAATCCTCAGACTCTAACCCTGACTCTAAAGCTAACTGCCTAGCAAAACGCTCAGAAATGAACGAGTGAGTAGCACCCGTATCGAACAAAACCGAGCATGCACACCTAAGAACAAAACTGTACCTTCGGTGACATGATCTGCCTGCTCGGCATCCTCACGAGCCAACGCAAACACTCGAGCTGAGGCTCGAGGTCTCCCTGGTCGTCCTGTCGCTGGCGCTGCTGCTGCTGCTACTGGGGCTGGCCCCCGCTGGGCTCCCTGCTGAAGCCTCGGACAATCCTTAATCTTATGATCACTGCTCCCGCACTTTAAGCACTTTCCTGCTACCAGCCAACACTCCGAACCGCCATGTGCCCTCCCGCAATGAGGACACTCCTTCTTACCACTAGGGGAACGTTGAGAGGATACCTGACCACTGCCTGATGCCACAGGACGCTGCGGTGACTGGAAAGTCGCTTTCTTCCTCTCCTGCCTCTGGAAAGGTGCTGCTGGCCTCTTTTGAGAAGCCTTCTTCTCCTCCAGGTACTGCTCCATCTCCCCTTCCTGACGACATGCCGCGCTGAGCGCCTGCTCGAGGGTACGATGGTCGAAAGCCACCAACCTCGTCCTCAGTGATGGTTTCAAACCCATCACGAATTTCTTCGCCTTCCTGCGCTCATCAGCTACAATATGAGGGGCGTACTTTGATAGCTCGGCAAACCTGGCCTCGTACTCCAGTACGGTCATGGAGCCCTGAGTCAACGATAGGAACTCCTGCTCCATCTTGTCCTGGATGTGCTCTGGAACAAACTTGGCTCGGAAGAGCCTCACGAACTCGTCCCATCCGACTTCCACGGCACCATCCTCGAACCGAGTACGTAACAACGAGGACCACCATACATCGGCTCGCTCCTGCCAAAACCATCCATAAGAACTAACCAACATAATTTATACTTAAAGTAATAACCAATAGCTTAGATTACACATACCTGTAGCATATAGGTGGCTAAAGTGACCTTGTCATCCTCAGCGCACCTAATGGCCCGGAAGATCTTCTCAATCTCCCTCATCCAGTTCTCAGCTAATAACGGATCGCTCTCCCCCTTAAAAGGAGGTGGCAACATCCTCTTGAATCTTTCCATGATGGAGGGTCCACCATGGTCAGCCTGGGGAACTGGTACCTGAGCCTGCTACAACAAGCAACAAAATTTAACACATATAACATAACAATCATGCAATTAAAATACAGACTACTTTATCTTATTATTCTAACCTGAGCCTCCAACTGGGCCTGGAGTGCAGCCTGAGTGTGGGCCTGCGTTTGCATGGCCTGCACTAAACCCTGCATGAAAACTCCATAGTCTACTGGTGGCGGTGGAGGAAGTACAGGACCCTGGGGTGCAGGGGCCTGCTGCTCACCCTGATCCTCACGCCGAGGCTCATCTCTCCTCTGCTCGCCATCACGAGCAGGAACACCACGCCTACCACGCGAAGCCATAACCTGTAGAACAGATTAATCACCATTTAGAACTAAACTATCTAATTTCTAACTAATTACTTTTCTAAGTGGACAATCTACACTGACTTAGTATACAATGTAGATGATGGTATATGCATATTTATGTACAATTTCAGCCTGATTCTCTGATACCAATCTCTGTAACGACCCTCTCATATCGGTACGGTTCCACCAACCCACGTCGATATAAAAGGTATCACTACAGTGGGACATTTACCCAACACTAGTACGATAGGCTGAAACATACACAAATATAATATATCTCATGACAGCGGAATTTAAAGAACTGAAAAGAAATTTTATTCCATCATCCACATTCTATTCACAGTCCGTATAGAAAGAAAGAGAGCTAATTTTCCATGATTGAAATGAAATAAATACATTGTCCACAAGAGACTACGCAGAGTCTTTATTACATACTATGAAGAAATGAAAATTTCAAATGCTAACTCCACAACAATATCTCCTACTCTCGCTCCGAGTCGCTCCTAACGATCTCCTCGGAAGAAGTAGAAACGTCTGCACCTGTACGCCGAAGCAAGAATGAGTTCAAAAGAACTCAACAAGTAACACCAGCACACTAAACATACATGTATCAAGTAATATCCATACTCTTAAGCTACATCATTTACACATAATGCATGGAAGTGACAATTCTCAAACAAAAGTCTATTCATGATTTCTACACATTTTTCACAGAGGAAAATGGTTTTTATATACAATAAGCAAATCCTATCACATGCTTTCTACATTTTTCACTATGCTAAACTGATTTCATTCATAAGCCACATGTTGATCATTTTACACAATATTTACACATTTCATAGCCACTAATTTAACATGGATTCTAAGACAATTGTACACATGGTTAACACATTTATTTAGTGAGAAGCTTGCTGTTTTACTACTATCATGTCACATTCACAAGAACTTATCATTTTGCATGCTTTAATAAAAATTTTAGGAACACATATTCACTTACACAGGTTCACAATTTACACAATTTCTTTCACTTAAAGCATTTTCACTTTCACTTAATGCCGTGACACATAGCCCAAACCACATTAGAAGGACACACACTAATCACATCACATATCAATCACCTAGGCATTCCGTGACTAATCTTAGTTACTGCGCAGAACCGGGAGAAACACTCTCCACCCTAACCAGCGATACTTGTTCGCCTCCAGGATTTATCCCAATGCCCATGGGACATCACACACTTTGAACTTTCCCGTGGGGACTTTACCACAGTACAGTTCCACAGCCCTCTAAGGTAGCAGTGTCACACATTGGCACATTAATACATTTTCTCAATTTCAACACATTCTAAACACAAAATAATCACACATTCATCTCATGTTCACACATTTTCATTCTTCAGTATTACCTAGCATGGTACTACTGTTTTCAGTATTAATCAGATTTTTACAACAATCCTAATCATGCTGAAATTTTTTGCAGAATTAAACATTTATCATATTAGCATGTATTAATTATTAATATCTAACATAAAACAGGTTTATATAGCTACTGTCATCTGTTCAGTACAGAAATTTAACCAGAAATCCATCACAGTTTAATCATCATGCATACCAAAAGTCGCATTTTTCTGAGTTACCATATTTTCTGAAAATTCTAACAGTGATGATATCAACTGTAAAAATAGTCAAACTGATACAATTTTCATTATTCGGTTCATAATTTATTTCATACATGAATACTGACAGTACAAATTTTATCACAAATTTCAGGGATTTAACTAGTTTCGTATGGATTCTTAACTTTTCTACATTGAGTAGACATATTAGCTATTTTTCGATTCAGGAAATTTAATAAATTACACAGATGCTATAAATTACTCAAATTTTTATATCATGCACCAGATATTATGAACAATGTACAGAAAATCTATGGCAGTTAATTTCTACACATATTTCATAAACGACATTTTCCAAGATTAACATTCTATTGGTAACATATTCCAAAAATTCTAATAATTAGTGAAAATTTAAAAAATGCACAATAACTTACAGTACATCCGAACATATATATTACATATTATATAAAATTTACCGTATATCCTCATGCGGAAAAACTCGAAAATTAGTTCATATAAGGACAGACTTGCTCACTGTTGCAGTCTGAAGAACTCGACGGCAAGGGGTGGCCGTCTATAGGTTAACGGCATTAGATGATGCCGCCAACACATGATATTAGCGGCAATGGATCTTGCCATTAATATCCTGTCTGCAGAACACAGACTGAAAGCCAATAATTCACTTGAAAGGGGGGTTCCAGGACACGAGAAAAATCTGAGAAAAATCCTGGGACATACTAGACACATGTAGGGTTAATGTGTATGGGGTACTTGCCTTCTGTAAAATCTATCAACGACGATTTAAGCCGGAGAAGCCCTCCTCGGCCTGTGCCAAAGAGTCTCCAAATCCCTCCTTCTTCGGATCTTCTGATGATCTTCACAGCACACCAGCGTGGGGAGTCGTTCCCGGATGTTCAAGGTCGACGCCAGTTGATGTAGATCGCCAGACAAAACCTCCCGAAGCCGGATCTTTCAGGTTCAAGTTAGGGTTTTTGCACAGAAAAGATAGGTTTTTGACTCAAGAGCCAAAGGGATGGATCTGGCCGAAAATTGGATATTATAAAGGGTTGGGGGTCGGATCGGTTAAAGGGCAAGTCTCAGAGCCGTTGGGAAGGGTTTCCCAAACAAGAGGCTAAATTTCCGGAGGCGTTTCCGGATCTGAAAACGTAACAGATCTGGGATATTGGCGTCCATATCCATGGTCGCCTATCCAAAAATGGGCGTCCATCGATATTGCCGCATACCCTGGTCAGCGTCAGTCGATGTGGACGCCGACTGGCCGACAAAACTCACTTTATAATACATACACCAAAAAAAAAAAAAAATATATATATTATATATCTATATATATACATACATATATGTACTTGAATATACTATGTACATTTCAATAATACTAATTCATACAATTTATATCAATAAATACTTATACACAATAATCATACATCAATAGTATACACTTATACACACATACATATACTTAACGAACAAGGTGAAAATCAAGGGCCTTACAATGCTGACCTCCCTGCTGCAGTCTGGGGCAATCCTTGATCCTATGCTCGCTGCTCCGGCACTTCAAGCACTTTCCCGCCAACTTCCAACATTCCGTACCGCCATGTGCCCTCCCGCAATGAGGACACTCCTTCTTGCCACTAGGGGAACGTGAGAAGGTACCTGACTGCTTCCCGATGCCACGGGACGCCGCGGTGATTGGAAAGCCGCCTTCTTCCTCTCCTGCCTCTGGAAATGAGCTGCAGGCCTCTTTCGAGAAGCCTTCTTCTCCTCCAAGTACTGCTCCATCTCTCCCTCCTGACGACACACCGCACTGAGTGCTTGCTCGAGGGTATGATGGTCGAAAGCCACCAACCTCGTCCTCAGTGATGGTCTCAGACCCATCACGAATTTCTCACCTTCCTGCGCTCATCAGCTACAATATGAGGGGCATACATTGATAGCTCGGAAAACCTGGCCTCGTACTCCAGTACTGTCACGGAGCCCTGAGTCAACGAGAGGAACTCCTGCTCCATTTTGTCCTGGATGTGCTCAGGAACAAACTTGGTTCGGAAAAGCCTCACGAACTCGTCCCAACCAACCTCTATGGCACCATCCTCGAACCTGGTACGTAACAATGAGGACCACCACACGTCGGCTCGCTCCTGCCAAAACACCGATAAGGACTAAACAACATAATCTATAATTAAAGAAATAACCACCGAATTAAATTACACATACCTGCAGCATATAGGTGGCTAAAGTGACCTTGTCATCCTCAGCGCACCTAATAGCCCAGAAGATCTTTTCGATCTCTCTCATCCAGCTCTCAGCAAGTAACGGGTTGCTCTCCCCCTTAAAAGTGGGGTGGTGGCGACATCCTCTTGAACATTTCCATGATGGAGGGTCCACCATGGTCCTGAGCCTGGGGAACTGGCACTTGAGCCTACCACAACAACAACATAAGCAACACATATAGCATAGAAAATAGCAAACATGTCATCAAGTAAAACAGGCTACCCTTTTTATCATTCTAACCTGAGCATGTTGAGCCTCCAGCTGAGTGTTGAGTGCAGCCTGGGTGTGGGCCTGCGTCTGCATGGCCTGCACTAGACCCTGCATGAACACTCCATAGTCCATTAGCAGTGGTGGGGGAAGCACAGGACCCTGGGGTGTTGGGGCCTGTTGCACACCTTAATCCTTACGCCGAGGCTCATCTCTCCTCTGCTCACCCTCACGAGCAGGAACACCACGCCTACCACGCGAAGCCATATCCTGCAAAATGATTTAATCATGATTTAGAACTAGACTATCTAATTTCTAACTATTTACTTATCTATGTGGATAATCTACACAGACTTAGCGTACAATGAAGATGATGGTATGTGTATATTTATGTACAATTCAGCCTGCATCTCTGCAACGACCCTCCTTATACTGGTACGGTTTTACCAACCCACATCGATATAATGAACGGCGCTACAGTGGGACATTAACCCAACATTTATACGATAGGCTGAATATACCTAAATCATTCACATAGCAGCGGAAAAGAAATAGCCAAGTGTAACTTCTTATTCCACCATCCACATTCTATTCACAGTCATATATAGAAGAAAAGAAATCTAAACTTTTTCATAACTGAATAATGAAATAAATACATTGTCCCCAACTTTCCACTAAATAAGTACACACATCTCAAAGGCAGAGCAAGTCTACCCTTATTACATACTTAGGAAAAATAAAAGTACAACGCCGAGTCCAAAACAAGGTCTCCTACTCCCGCTCCGAGTCACTCCTAACGATCTCCTCGGAAGAAGTAGAAATCTCTGCACCTGTACGCCGAAGCAAGAGTGAGTTCAAAGAACTCAACAAGTAACACCAAATACACTAAACTTACATGCATCACATAACTTTCACATTTTCATATTACGCAATAACATATAAGCATGGATTTAACAATTAATTCAAGTAAAAATCCTAAACATGATGTCTACACATGTTACACATGGAAATTGTCTTATACAAAATTTTCAATAACTTAAAGCCTATCACATGCTTTCTACACACTTTTCAATATATTAAACTAAGTTTGTTTAACCACATTCACACATCCTTACAAGTTAAACATTAGTCATTTTAAAACATGGATTTTGTACACATAAATAAGAGACAATTCTAGCATGGATTCTATAATCATTTAAGAAATTATCAATTTACATGTTGTCACAAGAATTCATATTAACACATTATCACTTACACAATTTCATAATTTACACATTCACTTTCACTTAAACACAGTTCACATTTATTAAATGCCGTGACACATAGCCCAAACCACCTTTCAGAAGGACACACACTAATCGCATCACATATCTATCACCTAGGCATTACAGTGATAAATCTTAGTTACAGCGCAGAACCGGGAGAAGCACTCTCCACCCTAACCAGCGATACTTGTTCACCTCCAGGATTTTAATCCCAATGCCCGTGGAACATCACACACTATGAACCTTCTCGTGGGGACTTTACCACATTACGGTTACACAGCCCTCTAAGGTAGCAGTTTCACCCATTGGCACATTTACAAATTTTTCTTAATTTCCAACACACACTTAAGGCACAATTTTTAACACATCCATTTCAGGCTCACACATTTACACATTTTAGTATTACCTAGCATGGTACTACTGTTCTCAAAATTTACACATTCAAAATAAGTCTAATCATGCAGAATTTTGCGGATTTAATACCAACACATTAACATACTTTACTTTATCAATATCACACATGAAATTGAAATGTATATCTACTATGATCATTTCAACACAAAATTTTATCCAAAAAAACCTATTACAGGTTACCCATCATGCATATAATTTTTTGCATTTTTTTGAATTACACACTAATTATTAAAATTCTAACAGTGGAATCACATAAGACTAAAATAACCAAACTAACATGGATTTTCATTGTTCGGATTCATAATTTTATTATACATGTATACTGACAGTTCTAATCATGTGCCAAATTCTAGAGATTTAACTGTTTCCATATCATTTTATAGAATTCTTCACTAATTAAGCATGCTCACTATTTTTCAGTTCAGAAAATCTAAAATTTGCACAATCATCAGAAAATTCCCAAATTTTAACAGCATGAACTGAAACCCATAAACATTTCACAAAATTTTGATGACACTTGGATTCCACACATATTGCACAAACAAAATTTTACAAGATTAAAACCTGTTTAACATGCATTTCAGAAATTTTAATAAATAATACACTTAACAAAATTTTACAGAAATTACACAACATGCTCCAGGACACAAATTACATAACATATAAAATTGCCATATATCCCCATGCGCAGAAGTCCGAAAAATAGCTTTAAAGGCAGACAGTCCACTATTCTTGCCTAAAGAACTAAACGACAAGGGTATGGCCGTTTACTCATGTCAACGGCAACATAGGGTGCCGCCAACTAAGGATCTTAACGGCAAGGGATCCCGCCCTTATGTTCCTGTCTGTGCAAAACACAGATTGAACGCAAAACTTGGTGAAATTGAGGAATCTAGGACTCGAAATAAAATCCAGAAACTTTCTAGGACTTACTAGACACATGTAGGAATGATGTGGATGGGGTACTTGCCTCTTGGAAAATCCACAAGCAACGATTTAAGCCGGAGAAGCCCTCCTCGGCCAGAGCCAAAGAGTCCTCAAAACTCCCTCGATCTGAGTTTTGTGTTGATGCAGAGCGCAAATAGCTGTCGTAGAAGTCTTCTCCAATGTTTAGACTCTCCTCCAGTCGTTGTAGAACGCCGAATGAAGCCTCCAGTCGCCGGATTTCGGAGCTCAAAGATTGGGGTTTCACACAGAGAACAAGAGTTTTGACTCTAGAGCCAAAAGGGTTAGATCTAGCCAGAGATGGGGTGTTTTATAGGGCTAGGGTCGGAGACGAAGTTGGGTAAGTTTGGGTTACCATTGGGGAACGATTTCCTAAACCAAGGGCAACATTTTCGGAGGCGTTTCCAGATCTGAAATCGCAACAGATCTGGGAGGTAAACGTCAACATTGATAGCCGTCAATTCTGAGTAGGCGTCCATCGATGTGGACAGTGATTTATGGTCGACGTCAACTGATGTTGACGCCAACTAGCCGCCAGAACAGAATTTAAAACTGCAGAAACTTTATGTACACCATATATATATATATATATACTATATATATATATAATGTACAATGCACACATTAAAATAATACTAATTCACGCAATGTAAGCAAGTAAGTACTATGCACAATAAAGTTTATACATCGATGGCATACATTTATACATACATAAGAAATCACCCAAAGATGAAAATCAAGGGCCTTACAATACCACACACTAGTCCGTGAAAACACAAAGGAACACAACCATTGCATTTATAATATACAAGGTTTTACATAGCCAACTTCAAAAGAAATAAAGTAAAGTACACAAGCTTGGGGCATACCCTGAGGTACAATAGGTACAACTGGAGAAAGAAAAGCTACACTGCTGGAGGCGCTGGGCCAACACCACTACGTTGCTGCTCCGAACTGGACGATGGTAGAGAAATCTCCTCCTCGCCCTCGCTTGTGGGGAGTAGGGGCGAGCGTCGCTAGTCACTGGCTCAGTAGCGAACTCCCCCAACACCGAGCAAACCAAACACAAGTACCGAAAGCAGTAAACTATGCTAGCAATTTATAGCACAACTAAAGGAGATATTAAAGCTATAAACAAACTCACCGCTAGCAGACTGCGTAAAACAGTTGTAATAAATAAACGGAAAAACTCCAACACATGTACGAGCTACGGTAGAGACCGCCACACTCGAGCCACGTAGACTGGTTTGCGACACCAGCAACAGACTTGGACAAACTAACACAGGTCTACCTCTCAGTCTCACAGCCACGGACGAAAGGTCCAGCTGCCGCTCCACGTGAAAAAGATAAGCAACTATGGAGACCAACTAAACACCACCACCTGCAGACCACACGGTCGGAGGCCTATGCCTGGCACCTCTAGAGACCCTAGCCTGGGCTCGCTAGAGTGAGGCACTGGAAAAGGACTAGTCGGGGACCAGTGTCGACAACTGGTATCCGTACCCCCAACTAAGAGCGCGCCACAAGTGACTAGAAACAAACACAAGAGTCAATGTCCCATTGTCGTCTTTCCCTCAACAAGACGTACAACTCAAACTAAGGAGTGAGGGTGTCCAGGACAGAAGACACAGACCTCGACGGTATAGCATAAGTACCGGGACAAAGCCCCGAGCTAACACCCTAGCTCACAGAGAACCTGGGGCACCTAACTAGAGAGGTAACCACGGTAGGCGTCTACTACCTGACATGCACACAGAAACCACGTGCGCACCGCACAAACCACGTGAAACCTCATGTAAACCTCGTGTACTGACGGTCCAAAACACGTGAACACCACCTACCTCGTGTGAACCCTATGTCCACAGGCAAACTACTAGCTAGCTACGTAACCTGTAAGCTAGCCTCGTAAACCACAGGCTTCCCAGAGCGCCACAAGTGCCAATGCACTGCTCACTAATGGTACGCGCGACATTGTTGACTGTGCATCTTCGTTGTCCAGAGTTCTTCGCACACGTCAAAATGCGCACTTCCTCTAAACTGTCTCACAAAATTAAAACAACAAATATGAACTCATACAGTGGTGAGAACAGGTCATATCCACGGCTTGAATTAGACTACTTTGACTTGACATCTCTATCGACAATGTATTAAAAGTGAATGTGTAAACAACACTGATCAAATCCCTCACAATCTTGACAGATCAAACTTAATAAAAGAACAAGTGGAATTGAAAATCAAAGAGAAGTGATATCAATGTACCCTCTCCATTGAGGGATGAAGCAAGTAGACAAAAAAATATGAAATAGAAATTAAACTAAGTTCGCACAAAGATGCAACTATAATTCTAAGATGATCTAAAGTTCAAGGAAATAAAAGGATGACATAACCAAATTCCTAATGCTTCCACTGTAGAACAGAAATTAGAACAACCTCTCTCAGACCAACGGACAGAACAGAAGAAAGGAATACAAATAATTGCAATCGTCCTCCAGTTGCCTTTATAGAACACAGAAGAATGGAAAATTTTCACTGGATCAAACCCTTCAACACAGAAGAAATGAAATAGAACTAATCTAACTATCCCACCCAACGATTGAACTGCAGATAAGAACCTCCCAACTCTGTCATCAAACCAAGAACAGCAGAAGGAAATTGCTACCTCTCCTGCCCAACTCACAACAGAAGAGATAACAAAATCCAAATGCACAGCAGCCGAATTCCCTCCAATGCTGAGTACCTCCCGGATGCCAACAGAACACAGAACAAGGAGAACATTGGATCAAACTAAAGCATAAAAGAAATGAAACGAAAAATTATCTACCTCTGATCCAACTCACAACTCACAACACAATTTCTCACTGTCCAACCATTAAACCAACAAACGAAGAGATAACAAATGCAGAGGGATCGAACCAATTAAACGCAGAGTTGAACAATAGAAGCGCAAAAGAAATAGAACCATAATTGCATCAAAATCACCCTCTGTAACACAAGGAAATGGAAAGTGAACTGGATCGAAGTCTAACTCAGAAAATTGCACATAACGGAATGAAGAACTGTAAGAAATAAAGTTGATTCTAGCAAACCGAACTCCCAACATTAAGAACACTCCACTGCTCTACTGAAAGAAAGATTACAGAGGAAAACTGCAAGAAAATAGAATTCTCAACATTTCTACTGGCTAAACCCGAATGCAAAGAATTGGAATAACAGAATTAAAACTCCCTCAACATCTCACTGCTCTGCGAAACAAGAAAATAAAGAAAATTAAACTATAAAAAAAAAATCTGAAATCCAAAACCAGAGCACCCCCTAAGAATTGGAAGAACAGAAAATACAGGGAAGAAATGGAAACTAGAAATTCCTAAAAAAAATTCTAACCCGGAACCCCTTACAGTTGAGGACCTTGGGGTCCTTATATAGGCCTCAGGGCCTTCCAGGTGCCTCTGCATCAACTTCTCCTGCGCAAGCCCTGCACACTTGGCTGCCACCTCAGCTCAGCATCTGGTCCGCAGTAGGGCGCCAGAAGCCACCTCAGCTGGCCTCCATCGCCAACCACCTGGTCCCTGGTCCAGCCTGCGCCATCCGCCTCCACCATCGCGCCAGCAGCCCAGCCAGCAACATCTCCAGGCGCCCCTGGTCCTGGCCGCCTCTTGGCCACCTCAGCCGCGCTCACACCACGCACCCTTCTACCAGATCTGGTCGCGCCAGCTTCCAGCGCCCCCAGGCCCACCTGCACAAACCGCCTAGCCGCACCGCACCACCATCGGATGGCCCAGCCCAACAGCCGCCCAGCCCAGCATCTGCCCTAGCTTCATGCCATCGCACCTGGGCAGCATCGCCAGCTGCTCCAGATCTGCGCACCGCCATGCCCAAGCTTCACACCAACCAGCCACCGCTCTGCACATCTGCAAACCGCCCCTTGTACACAGCAGCTCCAACCGCCATCACCACACGCGCCGCTCCAGCCTCCGGCGCCCAGCTCTGCATGCGTCAGCCAGTGCCATCGCCAGGGCTCCTCCCAGCATCTCACCAGAGCTCCAAACCCCAGCGCCGCCTTGCTTCCAGTAGCTTCTGAAGAAGAAATAAAGAGATAAGGTTTAATTGGTATTATCCGTGGCCAAAGAGATGGTGGGATTTATGAAATTGGTGTGGTGGGGTATGTGGCATTATAAGATTTGGTGGGGTGTGGTATGATATGATTTAAAAGGATGATATTGGGTGAGTTATTTTATTAAATATTTTTATTTATTTAAGATTGGGTGGGGTATGTGTTGTGATTTGGTGAGATGAGAGAAAATAGATGTGCTATGATATGATGAGATGGAATATGTGACATGGTTTAAAAATGTGATTTATTTACAACTAATATGTACAAAAAGATATTTATAAAAGTAATGATAAGACTAAAATTATTTATGTACAATGTATTTTATAAAAAGAGAAAACACTTTATTAATAAAACTATTCTAAAGGCATTGACCTTATTAGATGAGTATCTAACTAAGTGTTCTACCAAAAAATTTAACTAAATGTTCACAAATTTGTTTCTGAATGAAATGGAAATTAAAATCAAATTGCACCATATTTACAGATAAAAGATGTCTAAAATTTCTATATGTATGATATTTAACGCAAAAATTCATGTAGTTATCACTCCCCCCTACTTAAACATTGCTAGTCCCTTAGCAATAAAGAAATACTCCAAATGTAGGACTAGAAGATGTAATGTCTCATGATAAACAACCATCATATAAAAGATTAATGTAAAGATAAGTCTTTCCTAATTGTAAGGGCTTATGGCAAGAAATTAGTGCACAAATGGTAGCTCACTTAAGAGTTCACATCAGCCCTTCTGAAGCTTCTCTGCCTCAGCTAGTAATTGAGATTAGATCAATTCGAGGGAGAAGAAAAGAATTGTGAATAAGATCCTTGCTCAGTCAGATTGAGTTGTTTCTCTCAGTTCCATTCTGCCCATCTTCCTTGAGGATTATTTCTCTGAGTTGGGGACTTTTGTCCCTTTATTTGCACTTTGTGCACTCAGAATTTTTCTTTTTCATCCATAATGCTGCACAACCCATCACTTTTCAAGAGTAGCGAGTCCAACTTTACTCAGATCCGGGGCATTTTTCATGGATATATTTTTCTTTTGCTTTTGCTTTTTTCTTTTCTTTTCCTCTTTACGGAAGGATGAACAGTCAGGTTCCTTGATCACATGCCTTCACTTCCTTCGCAATTCACTTAAGGGGAGGGGAGAAAACCAATCACCTCTCTCCAACTAGCGTTAACAAATTTGCTACATTCGGGTTCAGCTAATCTAAGTGGCTGTGTAGTGTGTGTATGAAACTTCCTGCCATAAATCCTCACATCAGGTAGACAGGTAATACATGTAATCATTTACTAGATGCTATCTAACATGGATGTTTGCAAAGGAGTGTGACAACCACAAAATTTTAATGGTTAAAGATCAGACACATAGTTTGTGAAATGACAAGCATTTTTATTCAAAGATTTATTTAAAGATGAAACATTGTGAATTTTTATTTTTCTATGTACAAGCTAAGAAAATGAAACATTGGTTAGGGTGGGGACTATGAATGCATGTTTTATTCTACCTCTCCCCCCTACTTATTCACAGAAAAAGAAAGTAAGACAGAGAATTACCTGATGAAGGAAATCTGTACACTTGGGTTGCCTCCCAAGAAGCGCTAAGTTTATTTCGTCTTCAGCCGGACGCAATTAGACTTTGTTTGGATCAGCTAGCTTGGTAGAATCCGTTTTTAAGAAAAGTGGGCTTTCATAGGAATGCTTTAATCTTTGCCCATTAGCAATGAATGATTGTCTAGTTTTTGGGTCACGAATGATAGCACCATTATCACAAGCTTCGACAACACTATAAGGACCATCCTGTCGGGACTTCAATTTTCCCGAAAACAGACTAAGCCGAGAATTAAATAACCAGACCTTATCTTGCATTTGAAAAGTTTTTCCATGATTTTTCAAGACTTCAATTAGTTTCTTCTCCTGCCCTTCATCAAGATCGCTAGCAACTATGATGGGCCAAATCTCGTCCTTTCCTAGAAAGATGTATTTTAAATTAGCAGGGAGTGGTTTTAGCTCAACCTTAGGAGGACATTTTAATGAAAATGATGGATCATTATTCTGAAACATGGGACTAAATTGTCCTTCCTCTCCCTCAAACCCTAGAGCACAGGGTTGGTCTACTGCTTTTTTCCTCACAAGATTCTTCCAAGAGTTCTTCATTATCAGTTGGTTTGTTTTTAGATTTTGGTTTTAAACTTCAGAAAAATGGACTCTTGGAATGTAATGACTTGGGTCTTCATTTATTTTGATTATGTCTAGAGGCTCTTCAAATATTTTCTCTTTTTCCTTGAATTTTTCAACATTCTCTTCAACCTCTTCTTCAATTTCATTCTCAATTTCATTTTCCTTATCCTCATGCAATGTTGACATGTGTGAGTGAGGATTTGTTATGATGTTTTCACTTCTTAAAGTAGACACTGTTTCCATATTTTCCACTTGGGGGCCCCTAGCTTGGGCAGAATGATGGTCCTGTTGTATAAGTTGATTTTGAATTTGTGGTGCTGAAATATTTTGGATAAAAGTTTGATGTGGGTTTTGTGGTAGAGGTGCATTTGGTCTGACAGGTGGTCTGTACCCCTGACCTTGATAGTATTGCTGGTCCTGATAAAATCCAGAAGAGTTGTTCCTTGGGTTTGTTATAGTTTGACTTGGTAACTGACCCAATTCCTCCCTACACACCTCAGCAAACTGAGACTCTATCCTATCCAAATTTTGCTGAATATTTTGCTTCTGATTTTGATATTGATTTTGTTGTTCTTGCACAGTTTGGCAAAGAGTCATCATCATGTTTTGAAGTTGATTCATTTTATCTTCCCAATTGGGTTGAGAAGATGGTGGTTGATTGTATGAAGGTTGCTGAAAATTGGTGTGAACAATTTGATCGAAGTTTTGATTTCCATTGAATTGTGGAGGTCTGAAATAAAAAGATTGGTCAAATCCTGAATTCTGATTGGGATAGGATTGACCATACATGGATTGCTTGAAAGAAGTTTGAGGCACTTCTTCATATTGATTTCTCCAAGAAAAGTTTGAGTGGTTTCTCCAACCAGGATTGTATGTGTTAGAATATGGATCTTGAGGGGGTTGGTAGAAACCTTGGAAAGCTTGGACTTGTTCTTGATAGGCCATGGGTTGAAAGAATCTCTCAATCGATAGGTTGAGCCAAATCTAAGTTCAGAGAATGTCTACCAAGCATGCACAGATTGAAAAAGCCCTCTATTTATGATTTTTGAATTTTTAAGATTTTTATTGACTTTTGATGAATTTTTAAACAAACACAAACAAACAAATACTTTCAAATCAAATTAACCTACCACTAAGTGTTCCTTGGACTTATGTTATTTTTCTCAAAATCAGATTTATGCTTGCTTAAGTCCAATCCTACTCTTCTTGTACCGGCCAGGTAAGAGGTGGAGTAGAGGGAGGCCCCCCTTGCTTTCGCAAGGACCCAATTAAGTAACCTCTAGCTCGCTTAAGCGTAAGCTTTTTAACCTCTAATCCTAGACACCAGACTTAAAGAGAAGTTTTGAATTCAAGAAAGGATAAATCTAATTATGAACCCTAGGGCCAAGTCTACTGATTTTTATTAAAAGTTTGGGCAAATGCAAAGATGTGAAATTTTTTTTGTGATTTTTGGGCAAAGGAAAGGGTGATGAAATCCCTCACCTTATCTTTTTATCTAATGGGTTAAGCCCTTAAGCAGTCCCAATTACAATTATGAAATGCAACAGATCAAATTCAAACAATGGATTTTCTAATGCTAAGTCTAATGCATGAAATGAGAGAGAGAAATCTTACCTTTCCCCCGCTCTCTTCAATGCAAGAAAAAAAAAATGAAATGACAATTAAAATGATGAATGTCCTAAAACATGTGTTTCTAATCTTAAGAGATGAAATTTTTATTTACAAACAAACGGCTAACATGAAAGAGCGATTTGGAAAATTTTTAGATTTTAGAATTTTTTTAATTTTTATTTGGTTTTTAAACTGAATGAAATGAAATTTAACTAAGAAAATATGAAGTGATACTATAAACTAATGCCAAACCAATCAAACCACCAAGAGGCCAATTATTACATGCCAACAAGAAGGAAATCTCTGTACATGCACAGAGAGTACATGAAAGCCTCACTACAAGTTCACTCACACTCTTTCTATCTAAAATTCGGAATTAAAAGCAATTTAAAAAAAATTTCAGCAAGCTTCTCCTCCAATGGGCTTCCAATCTCCAAGCCCAAATCTCCAAGTCCCACTCCAAGTGTGCAAATCTGAAATGAAAGCCCAATAACAAGTCAAATGAAACCTCAAAGTAAATGAAATCAAATCAAAATAGATCTAAATCAAACTCTAATGCCTCCCCGGCAACGGCGCCAAGATGGTACGCGCGACATTGTTGACTGTGCATCTTCGTTGTCCAGAGTTCTTCGCACACGTCAAAATGCGCACTTCCTCTAAACTGTCTCACAAAATTAAAACAACAAATATGAACTCATACAGTGGTGAGAACAGGTCATATCCACGGAGAGGCTGAATAGAGCTTGAATTAGACTACTTTGACTTGACATCTCTATCGACAATGTATTAAAAGTGAATGTGTAAACAACACTGATCAAATCCCTCACAATCTTGACAGATCAAACTTAATAAAAGAACAAGTGGAATTGAAAATCAAAGAGAAGTGATATCAATGTACCCTCTCCATTGAGGGATGAAGCAAGTAGACAAAAAAATGAAATAGAAATTAAACTAAGTTCGCACAAAGATGCAACTATAATTCTAAGATGATCTAAAGTTCAAGGAAATAAAAGGATGACATAACCAAATTCCTAATGCTTCCACTGTAGAACAGAAATTAGAACAACCTCTCTCAGACCAACGGACAGAACAGAAGAAAGGAATACAAATAATTGCAATCGTCCTCCAGTTGCCTTTATAGAACACAGAAGAATGGAAAATTTTCACTGGATCAAACCCTTCAACACAGAAGAAATGAAATAGAACTAATCTAACTATCCCACCCAACGATTGAACTGCAGATAAGAACCTCCCAACTCTGTCATCAAACCAAGAACAGCAGAAGGAAATTGCTACCTCTCCTGCCCAACTCACAACAGAAGAGATAACAAAATCTAAATGCACAGCAGCCGAATTCCCTCCAATGCTGAGAACCTCCCGGATGCCAACAGAACACAGAACAAGGAGAACATTGGATCAAACTAAAGCATAAAAGAAATGAAACGAAAAATTATCTACCTCTGATCCAACTCACAACTCACAACACAATTTCTCACTGTCCAACCATTAAACCAACAAACGAAGAGATAACAAATGCGAGGGATCGAACCAATTAAACGCAGAGTTGAACAATAGAAGCGCAAAAGAAATAGAACCATAATTGCATCAAAATCACCCTCTGTAACACAAGGAAATAGAAAGTGAACTGGATCGAAGTCTAACTCAGAAAATTGCACAGAACGGAATGAAGAACTGTAAGAAATAAAGTTGATTCTAGCAAACCGAACTCCCAACATTAAGAACACTCCACTGCTCTACTGAAAGAAAGATTACAGAGGAAAACTGCAAGAAAATAGAATTCTCAACATTTCTACTGGCTAAACCCGAATGCAAAGAATTGGAATAACAGAATTAAACTCCCTCAACATCTCACTGCTCTGCGAAACAAGAAAATACAGAAAATTAAACTATAAAAAAAAAATCTGAAATCCAAAACCAGAGCACCCCCTAAGAATTGGAAGAACAGAAAATATAGGGAAGAAATGGAAACTAGAAATTCCTAAAAAAAATTCTAACCCGAACCCCTTACAGATGAGGACCTTGGGGTCCTTATATAGGCCTCAGGGCCTTCCAGGTGCCTCTGCATCAACTTCTCCTGCGCAAGCCCTGCACACTTGGCTGCCACCTCAGCTCAGCATCTGGTCCGCAGCAGGGCGCCAGAAGCCACCTCAGCTGGCCTCCATCGCCAACCACCTGGTCCCTGGTCCAGCCTGCGCCATCCGCCTCCACCATCGCGCCAGCAGCCCAGCCAGCAGCATCTCCAGGCGCCCCTGGTCCTGGCCGCCTCTTGGCCACCTCAGCCGCGCTCACACCACGCACCCTTCTACCAGATCTGGCCGCGCCAACTTCCAGTGCCCCCAGGCCCACCTGCACAAACCGCCTAGCCGCACCGCACCACCATCGGATGGCCCAGCCCAACAGCCGCCCAGCCCAGCATCTGCCCTAGCTTCATGCCATCGCACCTGGGCAGCATCGCCAGCCGCTCCAGATCTGCGCACCGCCATGCCCAAGCTTCACACCAACCAGCCGCCGCTCTGCACATCTGCAAACCGCCACTTGTACACAGCAGCTCCAACCGCCATCACCACACGCGCCGCTCCAGCCTCCGGCGCCCAGCTCTGCATGCGTCAGCCAGTGCCATCGCCAGGGCTCCTCCCAGCATCTCACCAGAGCTCCAAACCCCAGCGCCGCCTTGCTTCCAGTAGCTTCTGAAGATGAAATAAAGAGATAAGGTTTAATTGGGGTATTATCCGTGGCCAAAGAGATGGTGGGATTTATGAAATTGGTGTGGTGGGGTATGTGGCATTATAAGATTTGGTGGGGTGTGGTATGATATGATTTAAAAGGATGATATTGGGTGAGTTATTTTATTAAATATTTTTATTTATTTAAGATTGGGTGGGGTATGTGTTGTGATTTGGTGAGATGAGAGAAAATAGATGTGCTATGATATGATGAGATGGAATATGTGACATGGTTTAAAAATGTGATTTATTTACAACTAATATGTACAAAAGATATTTATAAAAGTAATGATAAGACTAAAAATTATTTATGTACAATGTATTTTATAAAAAGAGAAAACACTTTATTAATCAAACTATTCTAAAGGCATTGACCTTATTAGATGAGTATCTAACTAAGTGTTCTACCCAAAAATTTAACTAAATGTTCACAAATTTGTTTCTGAATGAAATGGAAATTAAAATCAAATTGCACCATATTTACAGATAAAAGATGTCTAAAATTTCTATATGTATGATATTTAACGCAAAACTTCATGTAGTTATCAACTAACACTGAGCTTACCGATAACGATAATCGGATAGTCACATGCGTAAACCATGCACAAACAGGGCCTCTCGGCCAAGTCGCGACAACCCATTGGGTTGCCTTCAGAAGGCGTCGCCACGACATGTCGCCTTCAGATCCAGATTGCGACCTACTTACATGTCGCCTCCTGATCCATAACGCAACATATCGCTGTGTCGCGTTCAAGATGCGACATAGGGACCCGTCGCCTTATTAGGCGGGAACCCTAATCCGGGCTCTCTCCATGACAGCCCATTCCACACCATACAACCACCCTTAATTCTTCTTTTTCATGCTTTTGTGAATACCTAAGCATGGTATCTAAGGTTAGAAATGCATTAAACTGATTGGAACCCTATCCCTTTCGATTTACACCCCCAAAACGGGAGAGTTCACCTACCTTCGCGAAGAACGCGTTATGTAGCGATCTCCCGACGTTTCCCCTGCTTCTCCCGGACTCCCTGTAGCGAGGACATGCCGAAGATGCCAAAACCCAGTAGAATCGCCAAAGCTCCTCCCCCTGGCCGAGCAGAACCCTTGTGCATTCTGCTTGGCTGGGGTTATTTAAAAACCTGTAGCGGTTCGGAACGCGACACATCGTGGTCGCGATTAGGTCGCGACGGACCTGAGCATCGCCTTCCCAACGCCCGCTGCCTTGAGCGCTACACGTGGCGCACATGCAGATGCTCACACTTCAAGACGGCCACATGAACGCGACGGCCACCTCTGTCACGTTAAGAACGCGACACACCTTCCTGTCGCGATGACAGGCTGAGGAATCTAGGGTACTGTAGGCCTAAAGTGCCAGCCCAGTAAGCCCCAGAAACACACACACACACGACACACAAGCCACATTGGCCTCACATCGGCCACCACAAGCGCTAACAAACGATCCACGAGGATCCAAAAAATGTGCGACGTTACAAAAACTCTTTATGAGCTCTAGAAAGGGAAGTAACCCAGTATTGAGTACTTCAGGATCTTTGGCTCCAAAGTCTTTATCCATAACAATAACAAGGTTGTTTTAGATAAATTTGAAGCCAAAGTGATCCAGGTATTTATCTAGGCTACTCAGAGCACTCTAGAACTTATAGAATGTTTAACAATAAAAACAGAACTTTGGAAGAGACTCCACATGTTGTTTTTGATAAGTCTCATGACAAAACTAACTGATCAAATGCTTCCATATATGATGATGAAGAAGGAAAAATTCTTGAAGAACAAGATGAGAAGCCTCTGTCGACAGACCAAGAAAAGGCTATCGATAGGCCTGAAGAAGCTAGTACAAATGATTAAAATCCTCAAGAACAAGATCAACTGGGTCCATCTTTAATTAGAAATGTCAGGTACTCAAAAGATCACCCACTTGAAAATGTCATTGGAAATGTAAATGATAGAGTTCACACTAGGTCTCGCTATAGACACATTGTTGAACAAGATCATTTAGCATTTATTTCTCAAGTGGAACCTAAAAATGTTGAAGAAGCTTTAAAAGAAAATTCTTGGATAGATGCTATGCATGAGGAACTTGGACAATTTCAAAGAAACAATGTTTGGAGCTTAGTTCCTAGGACCCCTGAAATTTCAGTAATTGGAACAAGATGGGTATTTAGGAATAAGCTGAATGAATAGGGTAAAGTGGTGAGAAACAAAGCTAGACCGGTAGCAGAAAGGTATAATCAAGAATTTGTGGTAGACTTTGAAGAATCCTTTGCACCCGTAGCTAGGCTTGAGATAGTTAGAATATTGTTAGCATATGCATGCTCAAACAAATTCAAACTTTTTCAAATGGATGTTAAAACTGCCTTCTTAAATGGTTACATCAAAGATGAAGTGTATGTTTCTCCACCACCTAGATTTGAGGTTCATGATAAATCTAACCATGTTTACAAATTGCACAAAGTTCTCTATGGTTTGAAACAGGCACCCTGAGCTTGGTACGATAGATTGAGCAATTTCTTGGTTAGTAAAAACTACTCTAGAGGTAAAGTGGACCAAACTCTTTTCACTAAGTGTGTTCGCCATCATATAATTGTTGTTCAAGTATATGTGGACGACATTATTTTTGGTTGCACTAATCCCTCACTGTGTGAAGAGTTCTCAAAACACATGCACAGTGAATTTGAGATGAGCTTAATGGGGGAGCTTCAATTCTTTCTTGGATTGCAGGTAAAACAATATGAAGATGGCTTCTTCATCAATCAATAGAAATATGTTAAGGAGCTATTGAAAAGATTTCAGTTCGAACAAGCCAAGCCAGCCTCTACACCAATGAGCACAAGTGTAAAATTGAAAATGATGAAAAAGGTAAAATGGTAGATGCAAAGCAATACCGAGGTATGATTGGCTCTCTCCTTTTCCTTACTGCAAGTAGGCCAGATATACAGTTCAGTGTTTGCCTTTGTGCTATATATCAATCTAGTCCTAAGAAAAGCCACTTGATTGCAGTGAAAAGGATTTTTAGATATTTCTCAGGAACATGTGATTTGGGTATATGGTATCCAGCAAGTACCAGTTTTGATTTGGTCTCATATTCTGATGCTGACTATACTGGGTGTAAAATTGACAAGAAAAGCACTAGTGGGTATGTCAATTTCTAGGGGGTTGCATGGTTTCGTGGGCATCCAAGAAGCAACACTTAGTTGCACTCTCCACTGTAGAAGCCGAATATATTGCTGCAGGGAGGTGTGCAGCTCAAGTGTTGTGGATCAAAAGTCAGTTGTGTGACTACAACATTGACATTGGATGCACACCTATCCTATCTGACAACACTAGTGCTATCAATCTTTAAAAGAACCCAATTCAACACTCAAGGACAAAACACATAGAAATAAGACACCACTTTTTGAGAGGTGAGGTAGCCAACAAGAAACTGGAACTTGACTTCAATCCAACTGAAAAACATTGGCTGATATTTTCACAAAACCATTGTTAGAAGAAAAGTTCACATCACTAAGAAGAGAATTAGGCTTATGCAAAATTCATTGATCTCTTTGTGTAGTGACTATGTGGTATATCAAATATGTGGAAGAACAAGTCATGCATGTTCGGAAACTATCATTATGCGTGAGGAAACATCCTCCGCCAAGTATCCATAGTCCACTTATACATAAAGTTCACAATTTTAAAAGAATGAAATTTTGGTGCTCACTTGCTCATTGATGTTTATTATTTATGTAAATGGTTAGCATGACTGTGTGTATAACTGCTTGAACTGCTTGTATTTTGCTTTACATACATGCACACATTATGGGGGAGTAAGTCAAGGTTGTTGGAGTGAGATGCTTGAGGGACACCTTTCATAATCATGTTGCAATCATGTCTTGACCATTTGATCCACTTGTCCCTCAATTCCAAGCCAAATATTGTTATTTTTTGTAGCTGTCGATAGCCAGAACACCAGCTGTCGACAGATCCCCCCTTCCAGAACCACATTTATGCTGTTTCATAGTAGCTGTCGATAGCCCACTTTCAGTTGTCGACAGATGACCTTGTTTCTGTGGATTCTTCTTGATTTCTCACAAATTCCATGAGTATGTTCATTATCTTTCTGTAAGGGGAGAATTGGGCCTTAATACTTCATTACAACCTTTCATACTCACATAGTATAAAGACATTGACTTACTTACAATGATTTTGAAATAATATTTGTGTGCATGAGTCTAGGTTGTATCATCTAGAACACATTGAACAAATCTAATGGCCTTAACATAACTCACTTGAATAACTCCTTTGTGGATGATCATTTTTCTGAAATGGATTGATGAGTGAGAAGGTTCTTGAACTTAATGTTTCTTATTGGGTTTTGATCTTAAATAACCTTTTTCACTTGATTCTTCAATTAAAAACAAAAAAACAAATAAGGAGAAAATCTACCTATTTCTAAATTCTTGGAAATTAAAAATTTAGGGGAAATGCAGAGCAATGATCCGCATAACTGTGTAACTGGAGACATGGGCATCACAAATACTATCTTCGCGTAAAAAAGTCCTTGCATTATCTCTGCACAATGGTATGATGGTCACCTATATGAGTAACTGGGGGTACGGACATCACAAATGTCTACCTTCACGTCAAAAGGTGAAAGTGAACCTGATTACCACTTTTCCCACATCAACTTGTCATGTGTTGACAGATAGACAAGACAGTAACAATCAAGCTACTAGAAGCACTCAAAAAGTAGTAGCGGCTGACAGATGAAGTGTACATGTCGACAGATCAGATGCCTGTCGACAACTAGAGGTCGCTTGCGACAGCCCCAGAGTTCCAGTGACCAACATGGTTCTGGAAGCCAGTTTCAAGCAGTACCTGTCGATAGCTTTGATGCCCTGTCGACAGCCGCAGGATAAGTCACACATGTGATCGCCATGTGATCTATATTAGGGTGTTCCCATGTAACACGATTCTCCACATTAGAACACCACTATATATAGATCATATAGAGCTATTTTTGTAGCAAGGAGCCTCCACACCAAAACCCTAGCCAAGACCAAGAAGAAAGGCTTCATCCCTGCTGGTCTGCTTCAACTCTCCAGATTGCTCAAGAGAGATTCATCTCGTACGAGGAGTTGAAGTCGATTCGTCCTCGAATCAAGATTCACCATCATCACGTGGTCTTCAACGACGTGAAGCTTGAAGTTCTTCTGGACGAACTCACTAAAGAGTTGACATCTTTGGATTGATCCTCAACTCAGAACTCTTCTTTCTTTCTACTTTTCATTAATCTGTGTGTGTGGTAGTGGTTTGAGCGTCCCTTGTGCTTGATCCACGTGTGTGTGGCTGTTCTGAGTGCGTGTTTGCCTCAGACACTGTGTGTGTGTGGTTGTAGGGTTGAACTCGCTTTATAAGCAGTTTTTCCATGTGTGTGTGTAGACGGTGAACTAGGATATACGAGTTGTGTACTCCGAACCACCTTAAATCATCGTGTCCTATGGTTTGTACGTTCTTACGTTAGATGCATGGTAGACACGATTGATTGGTTCACATGCTTGGTAAATTGCTAACTTCCCAATCACGTTCTGCACACACATCAAAGCAGAATTGATTTACATCAGTTTAAGTTTTCGTCAAGTCATTCATTTGATAAGAAATTTAAATTGGTTGTAATCTATTCACCCCCCCTTCTAGATTACTGCTTTAGGTGATTCCGCGCACCTTTCACTGGAATAGCGTCGCCTGGACCTGACGCGTTTCAACCTCAAACTGAAAACTCATGAACAAATAATGATTCTCTTACCATGGTTATATCTCTCTATATATTGACATTTAGAGAAAACTTTCAACATGAAACATGACTAGGACAACTAGTAGAAGAACTTTCATGTTGGGGATTGGGTCTAATTCACTCTCTAACTATGTGCAAAATATGAAGAACCTAAAAAGCCCTAATCATGGGTGACTTAGGGAAAACGCCTAGAACTCGACGTATACACCATGAAAATTAGGAAAATCAAGTGCGTATCAAACTAGACATGCAGCTATACAATATGTTATAGGTTTCATTTAGTCTTGGCCCGAGATCACCTACCCTTGTGAAGATCTAAGACAAGTCGTCGTTCTGGATGCAACAAAGGATCGACGGGGAAGAAGCTCCGGTTCCAGCTGTTCTCCTCCTCCTTTGATGCCCTAGTTTGCCTCCAAACGACCCCGCATGATGGTAAAGCCTTCCCCAAGATCTCTTCACGAGTTTATATACAACTAGGGGTTAATTTACATGTTCCAATGGTGTTAGGAAAGGGGCTGCGAATTCTACTTGGCACCAACCAAAATCTGAAATTCCTCCTCCCAAATGAGGTAGCTACACCATGGAAAGCTTTCAAGCATGTTTGGCCACGATTTGGCTTGCCATGCTTGGCTAATAACACTCTTTTAAACCCTAATTTGCCCTTCCCAATTACCCCTTAATTACAAGTGCGAATTTTTGTGTATTTTCTTGCTCCAATTTTATTAGTGGACCAAAAGTGATCCATTGGCCCAATTTCATTAATGGTCATTAATAAATAATGTTGGAAGTCTCTCCAACCTATTTATTTAATTTATGGTTGCGCCATAGTTCCGCCTTAACGGTTTTCTGACTTAGTTTTCTAATTTGGGTAATTCATCACATCGTGACGTAAATAAGGACAATCGGATTTTTTGTTGAACGAATTTCTTCGTTGAACACTTAGGATAATATTTGGAGTTGATTTATAATTTTTACGGAATTTGCCGATGTGTTTTTCTCACGTACGATAGTGGTACGTAAGTTCTACCATTCCAATAATGCGAGAATTATTTATTTCTATTTGTTTTCAATTACTAAATTTCCACGGTGTTATTCACCAATTTAAAAGTCAATTAGAAATTAAAACCTCAAAATTAGGATGTGATCTGATGAAAACAGTCTAAGCAGAGAACAACAACCACACAAGTGCGAGCAATATTTTTAAGGTGGTTAGGCTTCAGTGTGGAGACCTACGTCCACCCCTCACTGAACCAGTGAGGCTTCACTATAAGATTGAATGTGTGAAAATCTCACAGAGCCACTGATTCACAGCTTCTACAAAACCGCTGATAGACAGCTTCAACAATCCGTTGATTCACAGCTTCAAGATTTGACACAAATCTCACGATCCAAACACAGCAAGTGCAAGATCGATTTTGTCTACTCCAAACGAAGTAGACACCCAATCAGAGTGATGACTTGAAGAAATTGAGAAAAACAAACAAAGCAGAAGTCTGAAGAAGTGCAGAATATCAAACGCTCTACTCTAGAGTTAGATCTAGTCAGAAAACTCCTTGAGCTCCAATTGCAGCTTTTTCATGCTTGAGTTGATCAAATTCATCATCTGGTTGTAACTCATGATCAATTGCCTCTGAATCTGAGATGAATTCCGATCCTCTATTCTTGTTGATCGGCAGCAAGTCTTCATATTGGAAGAAGGCACGATCCTGTGACCTCTCCTCTTGATCTGATGACTGTACCAAAGTCGGTTGCTCTTTTGAACTCAAACTCTTGCTCTCTACACTTTTCGTGCTCTTAGATCACTGTTATTTTCCCTTTGTGCGCGATTGCCTACTGCAGAGAATGACTTGCCTCTTTTTATTTGATACGTGGAATCTTTTCAGTGGGCCCCTTAACAGAATCCCAAAAACTTGGGAGATCATTTTTGCCGCCAAAAGGTGGTATCTTCCAGAACCATATGACGTGTACCCGAAGTCCCAATCGTTGGACCTTGGGTCACGTGCCCATCACTTATGCACTGGCTGATCTTTTATATTTCTGTAGAATAAGTGTCATAGACTCGACACAACAGATTATAGAGTCGACGCATATCGATGCGACTTAACCTGGATCAGTGTAAAATCTTCAGTAGAGTCCACTCTATGCCCTCCAGAGTCGACCTCATATCCAAATAATTGTGATTCTGACTGGCTGACTTGAGAAGAGTCAACCTTACAACATCATAGTGTCGACCTTATCTGATGAAAGAGTCGACCTGACCTTCCTTCAGAGTCGACCTGGTAGTCTTGTAGAGTCGACCTCATCCTCAAATGGAGTCAACCTCAACCAACACTTCTCTTCAAAAGCTCACAGGGAATTTGACTAGTGTTGACCTAATCCACATCTGGTGTCGACCTTATCTGATTCCTCCCCTTCAGCACTAGCCAGAAAAGCAACTAGAGTCGACCTGTTCTTTGAGTAGTGTCGACCTCATCTGATACTCTGAATATCAGCGCTATAGAAACCTCATTGAGTGTCGATCTAACCTATGTGTAGAGTCGACCTTATGAGCATCACTGAACTTAAGTGACTCTTTCGTTGATGCAAATGAGTTGACTTTAACTTTATAAATGTTCTTGTGATACAAATAACTTATGTTAGACATTTATGACATTTTACTTGATTTATGACATCATTAAAACCAGGGACACAACAATCTCCCCCTTTTTGATGATGACAACATTTAATCATATAAGTTTGGACTATGATGAAATCAATGTGCTAACATGTTTTTATGCAACAAAAATCATCCACACAAACCATCCACACAAGACACAAACCATCCACACAAGTTCACACATGAGCATTTCAAAAAACATACTTTGATGATTTCATTACTGATAAGAGTGAATTACAAGAGACAAAACATCAAAGTACAAAAATCAAACATCAAACATCTATGATAGATTTCACCCACTTTGACATAATCAAAAAGAGGGCAATCACTAAGGAGGTGAAGGTGGCTACTACTAGAATAGTCTACTCTCAATTCTGCACAGTCTAATATGCAGATCATCATAGTTGTCCCGAACATAGTACTGAACTGCATTGAACCTGGTGTTCAGAAAATCTTCCAGTTTGTTAAACTGATTCTCAAGAACAACTTGTACATGATCAATTCCATGAGGCATTGGAGGGACAGCTGTAGAGGAAGTTGCTTGATTGCTCTCAGCTGTGTCAGTCACATCATGAAGCTTCCACACTTGTTAAACTCATCTCTCATAAGTTTGAGATTATGAGAATTTCTTCGTGATAACCTCTCAGAATGCTCATCGTGGTAGTAATTTGATGGACTGTATGGACCAGATATGAATATCATTAAGTATTTCAGATTCTCTTTGCAGAGCTTCTTCAACTGACTATACTTTATAAAAAATTTCAACTTGAGTGTAGGCAGTAGAGTTGAAGACTTCTCCAATTTTTTGAATGAGTGCATCTCTATAACAGCTGTAAATCTAGCAGTCTTGGTGCTCAGTTGGCTAATAGAGTCATTTACAGTAGCAAACCGATCTTGAAGAAATGTGAGTAGCTATGGTGGAATGGGAGCTTCAGCAGAAGAGGTGGAAGGATGGACCTGCTCAGTTACAAAGGGCTCATTAGAAGTGCGATGAGCAGGTGAGAATGTGGAGGATCCACACCTAGATCATCGAATCTAGGTATAAGAGAGGGTGAAGGGACAGGCAAAGCTTCATCCAACTGAATTCCTTCAACTTCATCATGAGCTCCCTGCTCTCTCTGCTCATCTTGATCATGATGTGGCTGATCCACTCCAAATCTTCATTGACATCCTCTTGAGGTGCAACAGGTTCTCTCACCACCTGAGGGTCGAGATTCAACTTCATAAACTTGACAATATGAGCCAAGTCAAAAGTGAAGAACTTTGCAATCTTCTGGACTTTGGTGTTATCCAAAGGAACATGCATCTTCTAAATAGTGGACAAATTTGCAGAATATGGCAAACTTTTCCGCAGTTCTGGTCTAGTACTTCAAGAAGCAACTGGAAAAAATTGTTGATAAGTTGACCCTTTCTCTCCTGATCAAACAATACATTAAAAATCATTGCAGACTGGTAATCCTATGTCTTCCTCCTCCTTGAGGGGTCAAAATGGTAGTACACCAATGATGTAACACTCTATTTACAGGAGGTAATCTATTGCATTCAATGTAGACACCCTTGTCTGCAAAATGTTATCTTTATTGTAAGGCAAAGCAGTCATCAAAGGTAGGCCTCATGAGCACAAAATATGTATTCTTGAGGGTTATGGCCTTCATTTGGAATTTCCAGAAATTGACTCACAATATCATTTGTGAGTACAATTGGTACTCCTCTTAACCTAGATTCTAGGGTATCCTCCTTGCTAACTAGATTTCTAAAGAATTCTTGGACTAAAATAGGATAAAAACTCCTATGCACACTGATAAAATTTGTCCATCCTTGAAAGTCTATCATTTCTAGCAAATCAGAAAATACAGTGTTCATACCTTCATCATGAACATCAATTGTTCTGGGATGTAAAATTTGCATATGTTCAGTAGTCAGATGTACTACTTCTTGTGCCTGTGAATCTTCATACTCAGACTCATCTTCTCCAGAATTAGATTCAGATGCTTGAATGGTATTTTGACCTCTCGAATCAGCACTTGCTTCTTTTTCAGATTCAACCTCATCCTCTCTCTTGGTCATTTGGTGTTTGTTCCTCTTCGAACTCATCAAATTTCTCTGGAACACTAGCACTGGGGTTCTTCGCTTGAGAACTTCATGTTCCTCTGTTCTCTGTTCACTTGAAAAATTTCCCGAACCCTGGACATTAGGGCTCCTTCATGAGATGCTTAAGGATTCTCATCCTGTGAGGACTTGTAGGCGCTCGTCTTCCTCATCAGAACTGCTCAAATAAACAAACTCTTGTGTCTTCTTACCCTTGGAAAAAGTCTTTTCCTTGGCCATACGAGGGTGAGAAAATCGCCGCCTTGAGAAAGGTAGAATTGAGGGCTTTTTCTCCATGGGTTCTTTTCCGTTGTTAGGATCATTCCTAGCCTTTGCGCGCCGTTCAGACGACGCAGACACAGACTCCTTCCGCTTTCCACCTCGATGAGCTTGAATTTAGGATCCATTAATAGAGATTTGTGAAGTGAAGAACAAGAGTGCAGACGTCGAAAGGGATTTTGGGGACAAACGAAGAAGATGAGGCACTTGTGTTCAAAACAAGGCCAAACGGGCTTTAGAGTTGAGTTTTCGAAGAGACGCGACTTTTCAAGTGTTGACCTCCCCTAGGCCATATACTATTCCTACGGAACAACAAAAAATATCATGTTCTGAAGATAATAGTGAATAAGTAGAGTCGAGTTTATCAAGAAGAGTGTCGACTCGATGAAGTGGAGTTCATGAAGATGTTCGGATAACATTTGAGAAAAGAGAAAACAACATCATTAACTATATATATATATATATATATATATATATATATATATATATATATATATATTTAAAAGCAGTCCTCAGGCTCTCAACCAGGAGAGTGCACCCTCCCCCAAAGAGGGAGAATGTTCCCACTCCACCAGTGAGTGTACCTGGGCCGAAAATATATAAGGAGAGAAACTGTACAAAGAAACATGGGCATCCCCAGCTAAACCAACTACATGCATAAGACCAGATTTATCAATTACCACTGGCCCTTTACAAGGATGAGGATGGTTATCAGCCCCGCAAAAAACGTTATTCTGCCTAGAAGAAATTGCAGAGTTTGCAAGTGAATCTGCCACTTGATTAGTTTCTCTATAAACATGGGCTAGTGAAATGCCATTTTGCATGAGAACCCTTCTTGCTTCTCTCCACCATCTGAAAGATGCCAAGACACAACTGTCTTCCCTGATGGAATTAATAATAACCTGGGAGTCAGAATAGACAATAGAAACCCGATAACCAATAGCAGATGCAAAGCGGAGGCCATCACTGATCGCTCTGGTTTCTACTAACATGCTGGTGCCAACACCATAAAAATGGGCGAACGCCAATGCACATTGCCCTAAGAATCCCGAATACAACCTCCACCACCACAATCTCCAGGATTCCCTTTGCTCGTGCCATCAACATTAAGATTGAAATCATGTAAAGGTGGAATCCATCTAACCAGCTTCAACATTTTGGAAGAGCACTGTGGAACAAAACTATAGCTGTGAAGGGCCGACATTCAGAAGGATAAGGAGCGACATTAAAAATAATGTTACAGAGAGAATGGGCAATATTAAACTTGACGTTGCTAATATGGCCCCAGCAAAAACCGTGGTATCATCAAAACTTTTTGCACATCAACATTTCCAGATTTCCCAGATCATGAGGATAAGACCACAAAGAGAGCAAGCCATAAGGAGAGCGGATGTTATTATGCTGAACAAAATTCCACAGGAGGATAGTGATATGAGAGTGCAGGTTGATATTGGACGATATTAGAGGTTGAAACCATCGCCACCAATGACAGCGCAGTCACTACGAAGAAAAGATGATCTAGCGTTTCTTGCTGTGGAGAGAACAACAAGACACAATAGGAGACCATGGGAATGCCAATGTCAGCGATACGACCATCCATCGAAACATCATGGTTCAGAACCTTCCAAGAGAATAGAGATGCCCTGCGATAGAAAGACTTGTGCCAAATCTTGGAGAGAGCCACTCTGTAAACACCAGTGGGATGGCTCAGGTTGTTAGCTGATCGAGTGTAAAGGAACCATTTGAAGAGGCAGCGCACATACACCTATCATCTTCTTCAGACAGGACTACGCTATCCATGACAACCTGAGAATAATGGATCTAAGGCGATGGTTATCATCAGAAAAGACCTCAGTCAGAGAGGCAGATTGTCTTCTATCCTCATCAAATATCATAATAGTATCGCAAAGAGAACTATCACTAACCCAGACATCATGAAGAATGTCAATACTTCTACATTGCCATGCACCCATCTAGTGTTATCAATTAGGATCTCCTCAGCTTCCATGGAGACAACTTTGGTCATCCCAGGGATAAAGGACCTCTTCAAAGGCTGGTAGCGCTTTCTTGCATAGTTGGCTCATAATGAGGAGCCTGTCTTATATTCTATAGATGCTTAACAGCTAAAGATAGTTGCACATGCCACAAGCTACGAACGCCCAGACTGCCCTCCATAAGGGACGCTGAATGGAGGACCACGCCACCTATTGCCGATGACGAAACACATCAGACCATCCCAGAAAAAAGCAGCTGAAACTTTTATCAAAGTAACTAATGATGGGTTTCGGGTAAGATGTCGCTTCTAGGTAAATAGAAGAGAAGCGATAACTGAATTAAGCAAAGTGACCCGCCAGCTTGAGAGAGCAATTTGGATTTCTAGATATTTAGTTTACCATTTACTTTACCAAGAAGATGTTTGAAGTCAGAAGTAAGAAGCCTCCCTGATTTAAGAGGCACACCCAGGTAAGAAAACGAACCGCTTTGCCTTCTAAAACCAGTAGCGTCTTGAATTCTGGATATGCTAGAAGTTGGTGCCTTGTGAGAAATAAGAAAGCAACTCTTGGCAGGGTTGATATCTGACCAAAAGAAGTGGAGTATGATTGCAGGAACTGCATCAAGCGATAATATTCTTGATATTTCCATTCAAGAAAACCAGAGTATCATCGACATATAAAAGATTGGTAGGTGAAGGACAGCCCTTAGGACCAGCATAAGGACGAAGAAAACCTGTAGAAACCATATTCTTGATACCTCTGGTGAGTGCTTCTTCCATGGTAAAACATCGGGGCAATAGGATCACCTTGACGTAAACCACTGGTGGATTTAAAATAGCGGCATGGGAGCCATTAAAAAGAATTAGAACCAACAGTTAGACACCATCATACCAATAAGAGATATAAATCTTGAGAAAAGCCAACTTCTTGAGAACCGCAAAAAGGATGTCCCATTCAAGGCTATCATACGCTTTTTAATATCCAATTTTAAAATGACATATTGCCTCTAACTTTACGGCAATATCCTTGACCAGCTGCCTAGCCATAGACACATTGTCCTAAATATCTTCCCTTTACAAAAGCCCCTTGCTCTTCGGATATAATCATTGCAGAATGTTAGTGAGTCTATCACTATGTATTTTAGATACAATCTTATTACAGAAGTTAGAGAGACTGACATGTTTGAAATCATTGAAAGACATAGGATGAGCCTTCTTCGGAATAAGAGCAACATGGGTGGAGGTGATACCTCTAGGAAAAGAGAAACCTTTGAAAAAGCCCTTAACTGTAGCATACACATCGCCTCCACTACATCCCAGCAAGCGGTAAAGAAAAGAGCCAGTGAAACAATCCGGACCTAGAGCGCTAGCACCATTAAGGTTCCACATAGATCGCTTAACTCCTCCATATCAGGGATAGCACAAAACGGTTTTGTTTGGATCAACATAAATCATATTTGGGGATAACACGAAGAATATTATCATGGATGTGGTGATCCGTAGCTTGCAATAAAGTCTCAAGAAAGAAGCAAATTCTTTGGCAAGAGCTCCTGATTATCCCACCACTGACCATTCACCTGAATCCTGGATATGTGATTTCTTCTTCTGTTACCATGAACTACAGCATGATAAAAGGCAGTGTTTTTGTCAC
>CM024756.1:76796971-76893384 GCA_014218235.1 Colocasia esculenta
TGAATTGTTCTTTTTCCATGATAAATAACCATGCTATGTAAAGAGTGATTGCTAAATGATTTAGAACATGTTGATAGGAAGAACTATATGATATCAAGAATGTGAAAGAATATGTTACCATGTTTTAAACCTATAATATATTATATCTTGAACTGTCTTTCATGTGACTTGCTGGGTCTTTTAGACTCACACTTATTAACATTCTGGGAGAGGCAGAAGATACCCAGGAGTTAGTGCTTTGCTTGAGATGTTAGAGTGATCATGTATGTGAGGAAAATATGTACCTTTTATTTTATGCATTTGGACTTATGGATTGTAATAAATTTGGACTATTGCTATCTTTCCTTTGTGTCTTAGACTTAGTATCTGAATATGATGTTGATTGAAAATTTTGGTTCCATGTTCCGTTGCATCTTATTGGAATTAAATTGTCATTTATGTATGTCTCAATCTATACCATCTATTGTTGGATATGTTCCACTGTAATACCTCTATTGGATCCAATGTGAGTTGGAATAACTGTACTGGGTCTAAGAGGGGCGTTACAATTTATGTCCTACCTGACCATTCATGACTCGTTTAGATCTCCTAACTCCCTTGATCTCATGATGTGAAATGACTACTGTAGATGCATGTAGGTGTCCTGAACCCAGTGATGTTGTTTTCCCTATTTTTTGTTGTGTATCTTGTGCGAATTTCTTAATCCATGATCCTGAGTCATGAATGTTTGTTCTTCATGAAAGACCTCACTTATATCATGTTGAGACCTGGATGATACCCAAATTACTTGATACAATTTGTATCCCTACAAGTCTACTTTCGTTTCCCTTAAAGTTCCATGCTTTTTCATCAAGTATATGTTGAGAATTTTGAGGTTTAAGTGCCTTACATCATGCCTTCAAAAAGGGCAATCCGAATCCCAAGGCATTTGTTTTACCCTCTTGGGATAGGACTTAGGCCCTCAGATCGCGACGACCCAATACGTCGCAATCTGAGCCTTGTCGCGATGTAACATATCGTTGCGTTATTAACGCGACGGTACGACACGATGTGATTGTGCATATTATCATGACATATCGACCCATCACATTATTAACGTGATAGGTAGGTATGATGCATCCATCTGTAAGACCCGTTTCCCGGCTTTCCGTCCGGCGCCTTGGATGACTGGCCACTGACACGTCTATGTTGGGCGACGTGTTGGTGTCCACCGTGACAGTCATCCGTGTCGCGACGTTCGAGTGCGTCGCTTTCTCGTCGCATCTTGGTGTAACTCCTCGGGTTCTGAGTGCCTTGGCATTGATCTTGGGATCGCGCCGGGCAGGGGTGTCGCATTCTGAACACGACATGTTCCCTGTCACCTTCTGGTTGGGAAGGCGACGACCCCTGTGTCGCATTCCAGTTGTTGCTATGGCTGCGTTCCTCGTGTCCGCATCACAGTTGTGAAGGCGACGTGCAGGTGTCGCCTAAGGCGCCTGCGTGTGCGACACGTGGTCTGGTGCCTGTCGTCCTATCAGAGGTCTTGTCCGAACTTTTGAGAAGGCGACGTGTCGGGTGTCGCGTTCCTGTTGTGATCGCGATAGGGATCTTGTCGCATTCTCAGGTTCTGAGGGCTTAAGGCCGTTGGCCCCTCCTTTCTTCCCCTTTTCTTCCTCTCTCCCTTTTCCTCTCTTCTCAGGCGGTGGAGGGCTCCCTCCGGCAATTCGGCGCTGTGAAGCGGCCGGGAGCTCGTGCGGAGCGGCGGCGCGTGCGTGGAGCGAGGAGGAGGCGGCCAACCGATGCGAGGGCCCCTTCGTGGTGTGGTTTCTCCGTTATAAGGTAGGGATTTCTTGTGCCCTCTCTCATCCGGGTGGATCGGGAGCCCTTGGGGTTTTGTAGTTAGATTTACAGCTTTCCCATGCTCCCCTCCCCGTGTGTGTTGTATGGTAGCTTGGGGTGACCATGGTTGGCCCCCATGCTCCGTTTGGGGCTCAGCCTGTGATCGCGACAGGGTGGCTGTCGCGATACCAGTCTGGAGGCGACGAGCAACCTGTCGCTTCAGGTAGCAGCAACAGGTTGGCCGTCGCGTTCCCCTTTGCCCTTCAGTTCCGGCTTTTGTTCTGAAGGCGGCACCTCGGCTGTCACCTTCGGGGTTGCGACAGGGCAGTCGTCACGTTCTACCTTTTTGGGGTAGCGACGATGCCCTGGTCGCCTTCTCGCCTCCGTGCCGTTTGGCTGTGGGCCAATGGTCCCGCTTGGGGTCCGGCCTTCTGACGCTGAACGCGACAGGTCGATATGTCACGTTCAGGTCAGAAGGCGGCCCTGGTCGTCGTGCCCTGGTGGCGACAGGCTGGCTATCGCCTTCTGCTCTGTAGGCGACACACCTATGGTCATGATCATGTTGTTCTGGCTTTTGTTATGCCTCTTGGTGTTCCGACTTCTCGTGCCGTGCCATGTGTGTCGGCGTTGGCCGACGGCCCTTCCAGGGTTCCGGAAGGGGTGCCGTGTGTGCCCGTGCCTGTGGGCTTGTCTTGGTTACAAGCCAGTTGTGCCGTTACTGTGGTGATTTCCACGCCTGCTCTTTGTTTCCCCAGTGCTTGGCACTTGAGGGCTTGTCCGTTTAGAGGTGTTCCCCGTTTCCTGGGACCCCCATCCTCGGGAGCCCGTGCAGGGAGGTATCCGGGCTATGAGTGTGCTCGACTTGGCAGCCCACGTGAGCGGACTCTGGAGCTGAGGGGAAAACGAGGTTGGGTAGCAGCGCTGATTCATTTGTAGAGCTCTCTTGTCTGGGTCTAGGACGCTAAGGGGTTCGGAGTGCTTTCCTGGCACAGACCAGACAGCCCCTTGTCTTACTGCCTCTCTCTGCGTTGGTTCCGGAGCCACGTAGTGGTGTCAGGCGTGAGGCCACAGCTTGGCCAGGCTGCGGTGTTGCGGTGTTTGTGTGTTTCTATGGCGGCTCTGTCTCGCCCTTGCGCGGGGGCGGAGGCAGGAGCTAGGCTAGCAAGCAGAGCGTGTGGACTACGGGTCCCCCTCTTGGCTGCTAGCGGTGGTGGCTTGGTTGCTGTTGTTGTGACGACGTTTCCTCGCGACGTTCCGATTGTTCCTCGTTGCCAAGCTGCACGGCGGTTACAGCCTGGCTGTGTCTAGTCTCTGTGGGCATCGTTGGTCTGGCCTTGGGCAGACCCGTGTTTCTAGTGGTTCCTGCTCTGTGTTCTCTCGACTCCGTGGTTCCGTTTGTGGGTGCCAGTCTGTGGTGACATCGGCGTGTATGGCTTCCCGACCTTGCGGTGTATTCGGGGTCCGGGGTGGTTCTGCTTGTGGGCCCTCGACACTGTGGAGGTCTGAGGTGGCCGTGCTTGCGGTGAGACAACGTTCTCACCTGGTTGTTCTTGGTCTCGGCAGGTGTGGCCGAGGGTTGCTTCCGCTCTATGTCTGACTCCGTTGGTTTTTGCAGGAGTCGTGTGTGTGGCCCGACCTCAGTTGGTCGTCGTGGCGTTGCGTTGTTCTCTTTCGCTGCTTAGTAGTACCCTGCTGTAGGTGTTACTCGCTTTACAGCTTTCTAGTGTAGTTTCCTATTTTCGGAGTTCATGCTGCTCTGGCCGGTGAGGGACTGGTAATCCCTACTGGGCTTTGTACGTGAGGCTCACCCCCATACTTCCTTCAGCTAGGGGCTCGTCGTCGCGGGAGCTCGGTGTCGGACGGGTTGCAGAGGCGGTCGTGGCACTGTGTGTTATCAGCAGCAGTGAGAGCGAGCGTTGTGAGCTCTTGTACCCGAGTGAGCTGAGAGTTGTGGTTTTGCAAGTCCTCGGGGTATGCCCCTTAAGGACTGCACCTTTCTTCTTGTACCTGTGCTTTTGTTTGGGACACGTTGTACAAACTTTTGTATATTGTACATATTGTTATAGTTATTGGAATTCAGTATATCTCACTAGACTATTAATTATAACCCTTCCGGGTCTTCGGATCCGTGGTGGCGGCACGACCCTCAGGGTCCCCGGCGAGGGGTCCAAGAGGTCGGGTCGTTACACCATCACTGTTTTTTCTAATACCTTTTGCATTCCTTGTTGACACCTATCACGTTCTGGGTACTTCTGTCGTGTTCTTCAAAACTCTTACGCTCTTGGAAATATATCCATCTCGTACCATGGTTTTGCACCGTCCCATGGAGACTGTCACCTTATGTGACGTGTTCTCACTATGTTGTAGTAAGGAACACCCCTCCGTGATTAACGGACTCTCCGCCAAGTATTCCTCCTTTCTGACTAGAATGTCTTCATGTGAGGCCTCTATAAGTCTCTACTGGCCTTAGATTTCCACAAGGTCGCCGAGCCGGTTGTACCATGAAATCTCACGATACCTTACTGATCATGCCGGGGTACTGCACAAAATGTGTCAACCAGCTGTGCACTGATTGTTCTTGTTATTATCATCTTGTCTCGACCTGTTGTTTCTCATGGTTTGGTAAACCAAAACCCGGATTGGTTCTTGGATTACAAGTTCTCATCTCGTTCTCTTGTTGAAATATCATCTTAATCCATAATCTTTTTGTGGCCATAAAGTGATTATCTGGACAAAAATCATATGAATCTTCGAATCTGTTTGGACTAACAATGCTAGGCATTAATAGGGCCTTAGTCTGGTCCTAGGAGGAGCACACGAATATCATGTACCTACAGAGGTTGTTGACTATGGTCTTGGCATTACACCACAATCTTGTTAATCGTGTAAGACAATTGTAGGATCGAATGAGCACGGTGAATAGATCTAGAAGGGGGGGGGGGTTGAATAGATCTATTATCAACACAGCAAAAGCTCAAGCAATTTATAGAAATTACTTCAGATTATAACTCAATTTAGTGATTACTATACTGATCTGATGTGGGTGTGTGCAGTTGATGTGTGAGACAATCAAACAAATAGTGTGTGATCGAAATCCTTATGCATACACCTAACGAAGAGACAATTAGCAAACCATTCCACAAGAGATTTTTAGGTGGTTCGAAAATCACAAGGTCATTCTTACATCCACCCCTCATAGAGTGAGGCACACACTACTTAGTGAAATTAAGTACAACACACACAAGAGTTCGACGGCTCAACCACACACACTTAGAGCACAACAGCTCAACCCACACACTTGAGGAAAAACACTCAAGAGCACACACACTAAAACACACTCTCTGATAGAGATTATCTTCACAGAACACTTGTGCAAATCAATCAACACTAAAAAAACACCCACATAGACCAAGAACCTTTTCCGGTGCTCTCCTCTGTTAGAGAACAACTGGACTTCAATGAAGCTTGATGAATTGATGTCTTTCTTTAGAGGCTAGATCTCCAGATGAGGAAGACGATTGACAAATTGCTTCGATCAGGTATCTTTGCTCTTCTTCCTCTGCTTCCTCTCTTTCTTGCGGCACAATTCTGCTTCTCACTTTGAGCTCCCCCTTTTTCTCGCTTCTTTTTGTGCTTCACTTTTTGGTCGCACCCTTTTTGCGAAGGACAAGGGCCTATTTATACCCAAATGTCCAAACCTTCTACTTAAGGTTGCGTGTACCCAGAGCCCTTAAGTGACACGTTCACATCACATGATTCCTACATAATAGCATCTTAAGGCATTCAGAGAAAAGGTAATCGATGTTATTATAGTTGATGTTAAAAACATGAGGCAATCTATGTTATGACAATCGATGTCAAACATAAGGAAATCCATGTTTAAGTTATTAGCAATCCATGTTATAACAATTAATGTTTAAGCATGATGTAATCGATGTTTAAGTCATTGACAATCCATGTTATGATAATCGATGTTAAATGAGGAATTGATGTTTAAGTGATTGGAAATCCATGTTATGACAATCGATGTCAAAGATAATCTCTAATCGATGTGCAAACAATCGCTGTAAATATATGGGGCAATCGATGTTCACATGATTGACCAATCGATAACAGATTAGTCATCAATCGATAGCCAGAGAGTGACTGTTAGAGAGTCGACTCATGACTCTGATTTTCAGAGAGTCGATTGTCAGCTATCGATTGATGAACAAATTAGTCATCAATCGATTGTTAGACTTTGACTATTCAAAAGTCGATTGTCTAGACTTCGGCTGTCTAAGACTTGGACAAAATATGAACATCTGAAGTTCTGTCCAGTATGATTTCAAGGTAGCCAGTCTGTATATGATATGCAACCAATTATCAAAGGATATGCAACATGAAAGCATGTAGGTTCATCACAAGACACTGATATTATAATAACAACAATATGAACAGTGAATATGTCGTCATCAAAACAAATCAAAACAATCATCATCAAAACTATGATTATGGTTATTCACATAACCATAACTCAACATTCTCCCCCTTTTTGATGATGACAAAAAATTCTCAAGCAATCTCAACATCTAAAAGTTATCCCCCTTTTTGACAACAACAAAAAGAAAAACCTCCCCCTTAATTAAGGATTGGTATAGTCACCCTCAAGGCAAAACATTTTCCTCTGAGATGGGACACAAATGTGATACTAAAGGACATCAAGGAGTGGATATCAAACTATGAGTGACATGAAGGTAAGGAGCGGAATTGGGAGATGGATGTATCAGAAATGATCAGAATCTATGAGATCTTAGATATTAAAATATGAGAGGTAGATTATTCTGTCTTATGATTGTGCAACAAAGTTTAATAACAAAGACACATTCAGTCACAACATATGTCAAGGTTTTAATAATCTGAATATATTTAGAAAGATGAAGCAAATGTGAGTGAAAGTCACCTATATGAGTTAACAAAGCATCTATCAATGAGTTTAGTAGCTAAACATTTAATACAAGGTAGAACAATAACTCTAAACTCTGTGATCATGAACTTCATTTAGGTCAATGTTTAGTCTGTTCTTTTTATGCTTTGAATTTTTCTGTCATGCTTTTAAAGAGAATACAAGCATAAGATGGTCAAATCACACTTTTTAGTGCAAGAGGTCACATTTACATAATGCAAGACCCCCTAATTACTTAGTGGTGTAACATTCATTATCTTATACAGAGTTTAAAATATTTGCTTATCACCTTTTGACGTGAGCCAAACACTTGGTTAGGTGAAATGAGCCTAGTTACTCAGTGATGAAATGAAGTTTTCATTGCCTTATTTGTATCTCTATATCATTCTTTAATTTCATTTTCAAATTTTACAGGACAGATACTCATTGATTAGAGTAGGCGTGATCATGAGTGTAGAAAGATTATTCTTAACATTGTTAAGGATAAAGTTTCAAAACATACACATGTTAAACACTAAGCTACTCATGTGCCTACAAGTGTTTTGCATCTCAGTTTAAATGAGTGTAGTATTAAAAATTGGCTTAAACTTATTTTTAGATTGTATCTTGAGACTAAACTGAGTGCACAATTATTTTAGTCTTTATGTTTGAAATCTTTCATATAGGAATATCATAAAGGCTCATTGATTCAAATGCTTGGAATCAAATAGATAAAGATTGCGATAAAGACTCCCCTATCTTGTAGCTCCCCCTCACAAGGTGAGCATGAGATCTATTCAAGAGGATTTGAGTAACAAAGTACCAATGCAATGTCAAAGACAGAAATTTATTAGCTAGAAGAAAAAGTCTTTTTTTTGCAAGAGTGAAATGAAAGATATCAAGAATGTGAAAAGTTGCACAAGCCAAGCTCTCTCCTCAAGAATGAAAATCTATTTTTTGAAAGAGACTTAGTGAAGATGCCTGCAATCTATCTTTTGGTGCCAATAAAATGAAGCTCAAAAGATTTCCTATCAACCTCATCTCTTAAAAAATGGTGCCTTATAGCAATGTGTTTTGTTCATGAATGTTGCATTGGGTTCTGAAATATTGATTGCACCAGTGTTGTCACATAGAATAGGAATACAACCCAATTTGTGATTATAGTCTAGGAGTTGGTGTTTTACCCAAAGAATTGAGTACCACGGCAATCAGCCGCAACATTTTCAGCCTCTGCAATGGATAGAGCTACTGAATGTTGTTTTTTGGAAGCCGAAGAGATTAGACATCCACCTAGATATAACACAAACCACTAGTACTTTTTCTATCAAGCTTACAACCAGCATAATCAGCAACACAGTAAGCAACTAAGTCTAGTTGGCAACCAGCAGGATACCAGATTCCAAGATCACATGTTCCAACAAGATATTTAAAAATTCTTTTAACAGCTAGAATGTGACTTTCCTTATGATTGGCCTGAAATCTAGCATCTAAGCACATATTGAATTGAATATTTGGCCTAGAAGTTGTAAGGTAGAGTAGACAACAATCATACCTCTATCGGTCTTGGGATTATTACTGACTTACTAGATGAATTCTCCTATAATCTTATGTTTATGGCCATTGGTGTACTTGAAGGTTTTCGGTGCTGATAGTCAAAATTTTTCAGGAGCTCCTTCACATATTTGGTTTGACTGACAAATATTCCTTTATTTGTTTGATGTACCTACAATCCTAAAAGGAATTGTAATTCACCCATCAAAATCATTTCAATTCAGTTTGCATTTGGTTAGCAAATTCAGTACATAATTTTTTATTTGTAGATCCAAAGATTATATCATCAACATAAATTTGAACAGCAATGATTTAATTTTTGACATTTTTTCTAAATAGTGTTTGATCTACATTACCTCTTGTATATCCTTTATTCAGAAGAAAAGAACTCAAACAATCATACCAAGCTCTTGGAGCTTGCTTAAGACCATAAAGAGCTTTATTGAGCTTGAAAACATGATCAGGATATTTTTCATTTTCAAAACCTAGAGGTTGACCCACAAAACCATTTTCTTTAATGATTCCATTCTAGAAAGCACTTTTGACATCTATTTGATAGACTTTAAATTTTAGGGATGATGCAAAAGCAAGAAAGATTCTTACAGCTGCTAGTCTAGCTATAGGGACGTATGATTCTTCAAAGCCAATTCCAAATTCTTAATTGTACCACTTTTCAACTAGTCTAGCTTTATTTCTAACAACATGCATATCTTCATTCAATTTATTTTGGAAGACCCATCTAGTGCCAATGACAAACTGGTCACTGGCTTTGGCACTAATTCCCACACATTGTTTCTGACAAATTGATGAAGTTCTTCATGCATTGCATTGATCTAGTCTTCACTGGTTAGAGCTTCATCAATAGAATTAGGTTCAATTTGGGAAAGTAGTGCCAAACGTTCTTCATTTATTACATTTTCAAAAATGATCAAGTTCTAACTCTATCTTGCAAGTTACCAACTACATTCTCAATAGGATGATCTCCTAAAAGTCTGGGTTCAGAAATTACCTCTTGAGTTTCATTTAGTTCTGGAACAATATTACCTGATCCACTTGTGGTATGTGTTGGATTGTCAGATTTTCAGAGGCTCCTTCATGCTCCTCAACTATTGGTAAAGATTAAACAATAAGATCATCTTCTTCTGCATTTTGTAGACTCTTGCAAGAAGTAGAACTATCGGATTTATAAGAGCTTTCATTAAAGACTATATGTAGAGATTCTTCCACAATTTTATTCTTTAGAATGTAGACTCTATATGCTTTAGACTTTTCAGAATAACCAAGAAAAACAGCTTCGATACTCATAGCATCAAACTTATCAAGATTTTCTTTATTGTTGTTATGTACAAAACATTGCAACTAAAACCTTAAAGTAAGACAAGCTGGGTTTTTTGTTTTTCATGAGTTCATTGGGGTTTTTTCTAATTTGTGGTTGACCAATGCTCTATTCAGAATGTGTTTTTGTTGTATTCATAGCTTTAGCCCATAATTTTGGGCAGTTTGCTTTCCAAGAGCATAGTCCTAGCCATTTCCACAAGAGTTATATTCTTTCTTTCCCCAACTCCATTTTGTTCTGGAGTTCTTGGAGAGGAAATTTGTGGAAAATGCTCAATTCATCACATAATCAGAAAAAGCTCTATTCTCAAATTCACCTCCTTGATCAGTCAAGATGGACTTAATTTTGTATGAAAATCCCATTAAGGCACTGTTACAGAATTTCATGAATTCTTGACAAGTTTCAATTTTGTGGGATAGAAAGATACCCAAGAGTATCTTGTAAAATCATCAATGATGACAAATCCATAATGTTTGCCACTAAGACTAAGAATTCTTGTTTGTCCAAAAAGGTCCATGTGAAGTAATTTTAGTGGCTTAGTAGTGAGTACATCATTGAAGATCTTAAAATATTTCCTAATTTGCTTTCCTTGAGCACATATCCCAAAAACTTGATTTTCAACATTAGGAAAAGATTTAGGAAGTCCTTAACTAGATTTAGCCTTATGAGTTTATTCAAGGTGTTAAAACTTGTATGACCAAGTCTCTTATACCATGTCCATGCAATTTCATTTTTATTAGCAACCAAAAAGATGTTTTTATCAAAATTTGTTAGGATTATCAAGTAAACATTGTTATCTCTTTTTTCCAAAGAAGATTATTTTTTCAATGAAGAGTCAGTTATTTAGCAAGAGTTTGGCTAAAAAACAACTTTGTGACCTTTGTCACACAATTGACTAATGCTCAACAAATTATAATCCAAACCATCAACTAACAAAACCTTTTCAATTGAGTTTGAGGAGTATTTACCAACCTTTCCAAATCCAATTATTTTCCCTTTATTTTTACTTCGAAATGTGACAAATCCTCCTTCCTTTTCAACCAAACATGTGAACTTTGTCTATCTCCAGTCATGTGTTGTGAACACCCACTATTAAGATACCACACATTTGACCGGGGTGCACGGCCTTCCTGCACATATCAGATCAGAGGAGAAAAGATTTTGGTACCCAAACATTGTTGGGACCATCAGTTTGATTGATCAAAAATAGCAAATCTTTTCTAATCCATATTTGAGTCATTTTTGGTTTGGGTTTCACTTCTGAAATAACTTCCCTTTTTGGTGGTTTGACATTTTGATTAGGAATGTAAACACCAGTGTCTTTCCTTCAGAAATAGGAAAAGTATACATTCTGGCATGTTTGTTCATTTGTGGAGATCCAGACCAAAAATTCTATTGATATCTTGGAAACTTTAGATTGAATGAATGTGAGTTGTACTGATGAGGACTGTGGTACTATTGATTCTAAGAATTGACCCAATTAGATTGATATGATGCTTGGACCTCCAATCAATATTATGAAAATGTGTTTTTGCAATTTTATAATTTTCATATTTGTGTTTGAATTTCTGTTTACATCCTTTTATCTTTCAGAAATGGATAGGTTGACCTATGTTGAATGTGTGTCGACATAGTGGCCACAGGTTTCCGCTTATGGCTAACCTGTGTCAACCTCTCTGCAGCATGTGTCGACCTGATCGTTTCTTCTGATTGGACACATTATTTTTATTCTGGTTTTTGACTATTTCAGATGTTTTCTTTGATAATTGTTTTTCTTGTTTTTTGAACCGTTGCTTTTAACAAACTTCATCAAAGGAATTTTGGAAGGTTTTTCTTTCTTTTCAGATGCTTTAGTTCTTGTTTGTTCTTCTGTGGTAAATCCTAGTTCATGCTTTTTTGCATTCATTTTAGTCCCAACAAGGCATCAAGATTTTCTTTCCCTTTTGTAAAATTATTTATCACTTGATCCTTTTCATTCAGCAATTTATTAAGATTTTCAATTTCATCATTGCTTGTTGTTTTCTTTTGTTGCATTTCAATTTTCTCTGTCAATTTTCAATTTCATTATTAGCCTTCTGACACATGATTTTGAATTTATCTAATTCATCTAGCATTACTTCTCTTTCATAATTAAATTCAGAGATTTCCTTTTCAAGTTCAGACATTCTACTTGCTAGAGAAGTATCATGCATAATGTTTTCATTTTCCTTTTCAGGTATTTATTTTCTTGTCTTATTTCAGAACATTTTTCAACAAATGTGGCATAAGCATCTTTCCAGTCATCAACTGTATATTCTTCATAAGAAGAGCTTACCTTACTATCATTGCTATTTGCCATAAGCACACTTCCTCATCTTCAGAACTTGAGGAATTATCTCCTTCTTCTTCACTCTAGTCTTCATCCGACCAGGTTGCTAGCATTGCTTTTGGCTTACCTGTCTTGATGCCCTTCCTATATTTCTTGCTCATGTCTCTTTTCAATTCAGGATATCCTGGCTTATTTCACCTGTAGCACAAAATTAGATTATCAGTTTTCTTGTCATTTCTGTTCAGATGCGAAGATGAAGATGGAAATTGTTTCTTGCCAATGGATTTGTTGTGTTTTCCATGGTGTTTGTTAATTCTTGATGGCAAAAAATTTTTGAACTGTCTGATGATGAGGGCTATTTCATCCTCATCAGATTCAGATTATTCAGACACATTAATTTCTTTCTCTTTGTCTTTTCCACTTGTTGAGGCTTTGAGTGCTGTTGGTTTATCCTTTGGCATATGTTCTTTAGTTCTTTTCAAATTTATTTCATAAGTCATCAGTGATTCTATGAGCTCATCCAGAGAGGTTTGAATAAGTCCTTAGAATCCTCAATGATAGTTGCTTTAGTATGCCATGCATGAGATAAGGATCGAAGAATTTTTCTTACCAGCTCAGCATCAGTGTACCCTTACCTAATCCTTTCAGACCATTAACAAATACCATGAACCTAGCAAACATTTCAGATATAGATTCATTAGACTTCATGGTAAACACTTCATAATCAGAAATCAACAAACTGGCCTTAGTTTCTTTAACTTGTGATGTTCCCTCATACATCAACTGAAGTTTGTCCCATATTTCCTTTGCAGAGGAGCACATGGACACTCTAGCATATTCTTTGGGATGAATTGCACATTGAAGCATGTTCATAGCACTAAAATTTAATGTAGCCCTTCTTATTTGTTCTATGGTCCATGTATCCTCATCACCAGTGATTTCATAAGGGCCTTTTTCCACAATCTTCCAGATTTCATAATTTTGAGCTCTAAGAAACATTTGCATTCGGTTCTATAGGTCATTGCACATAAACGTCGAGTAAACGGGTGATAGTAATAGTTGCACAACACGTGCACTTGGTGTTGGCAATCAGGTGGAATTCACTACCCTTCCACTGGCCATGTTATGCATAGGTCTAGAGGTCCGGCGTGATTCAAGATAAGAGAGAACGTCTAATAGTTGTTTGGATCATATTGATCCCTGAAGGGTATCATAGGTGTTAGGGTACAACCAGCTCGTCGGCCATGTGAGAATCCATGGATAGAGGAGTCTTACGGAGGCCTTGAATAAGGATTCACTAGTCCGGTAGAAGGAATTTCCGACGGAGAGTTCGTCCAAGTCAAGAGAAAGTGTATATAGAAACTAGTGCTCGACGTTTCAGAGGAATTCTAGAACAGTGGAGCATCGGTAACGGAGGCAAGTCCATTTAAAAACATGACAATTTAAATATATAATTGAAATAAATTACTAGAGTTATTATGAGATATTTTAATGCCAAGTTAAGCCATAAAGGATGGTTCAAGTCGGTGCATGTGTAAAAGAAATCGTAGATAGAAAGAGGTCATGTGCATGTCTTTTAAATCACTCAATATACATTAAATTTATAATAGGTATATTTACTACATGTATGACTGTTAACAAGGGGTTTAAACACTGTAGAAGGTTAGAGCATCACAAATCATGGGCTTTCATACAAAAACCCCAGATCACGACGTACCCCTGTAAGGGTCTCGACAGGGTCAGATCAGAACGCGACAGGACCGTTCAAAGATCGCCACAGGGTGGTCAGGTCAGGGAACCAGATCGCGACGGTGTGGCCTGTCGCGTTCAGAATGCGACAAGTACTGTTTCACAATGGGCTCTGAGAACGCGACTTATCGGGCCGTCGCGTTCTCAAGTCCTGCGCCCGAGTCCGAGCGGGAAAGGGACAACAACTTGGATTGCAGTCCAGGTTGCCCTATTTTGGCATAGGTTCATTCTGAAATTAAGAACTAATTATACAGTGGATGAAAAATCACGAAATCACTTGAAAACTGATCTAGACATGCGAGGGTACTTACACTAAATAGGAATTTGAAAACAAATATGGTTTTGACTGGTTTTGAACAAGATCCAGCATGAGTAACACCGAACATGGTACAGTGCAGGTAAACGATTTAATTCAAGCAACATACTAGATGGAAATTTGGGCTTTCACGGGCAAAAGATGCCTAACGTCCATCAGTATCTCCAGTTAAAATCTCATGGTATGGGGTCGAGTATACATGGAGATCTAGATTTCAGTTGAGGGTTCGGGGTCATAATGTTTGCAAAACTTCAAAATCGAGTAGAAAATATTGGCTCGATGGAAAATTTTGAAAGAAGAGGGGTTTTTCTCCTGAGGTATGGAACAATCTACAACAAAATTATTTGACTTTTTACTTGTGAGAATGCCTACCTTTGACTCGTTTGATCTTCTAGGGTTAGAACTTGAAGAACACGGATTGAAGCTTGGTCCAGCCTTCTCCCCACGAATTCCTCTCCTCCTTGGCCTCCACTCCTCACCCAGCAAGCCCCAGCATTTGTTATGGCCGGCCATGGAGAGTTTAGAGAATATTTAAGCTACTTGGGTTTCTATTTCCTAATAGAACTCTAATTCCTATTAGATTCCGAGATTTCCTATTTCTATCCTCCTTCTAAGCTTTCCACCTCTTATTTGGGTTAGGTTGGGATCCAAATTCGTGGCCAACCAATTAGGGTAGGGTTAGGTGTCCAATTCCAACTCAAATTACTTACATTAATGCATGAATACCCCTTTTCTATTTATTTAAAATTTAAGTTACGAATTTAGGGTATTTTCCTATTATCCTTCTTTTAAAAATCCCCATTTTAGTCCAATAAATTTTTTAGGGTTCATTTAACAAAGCCCGTTACTTCTTTTTTGTTAAATGGGTTTTAATAAATTTTCTTTTCTTTGATTTTCCAATTTACTTATTTTTAATATTATTAAATTTTCATTTTTCAAAAAATTAAGGTTGCTACATCTTGTTTCAGAGTAATAAAGACGTTACATTCTTTCAACCCAGATGGAAAACAGATCTTTGACTAAATGGATAGATTTGAGATCCATGAACTGCTCAGGTGATAAACTAGGCTGATCAGCTTTCAGTTGAGCTTGATTGAACTGCTCCAACTGTAGAGTTTCTTGGTGATATGTCGACCTCCATTCAGATGGAAATGACCTTTTAGATTCTACTAACAGAGGGGAGAGAAATGTAGATTTAATAAAGCCTCTGTGATATTCTCTGAAGAGAAATTGATTAAAGGCCAAGGGCACTCCTTTTCGAACTTGAATTATAGCTTTTACTCTGGCATGCCTGTCAAAATTCACTGGTGTAAGGTCATGGGCCTTATAGGACCCTTAATGGGCCTTTTTGAAACAGTGGCTGTGTAGGGCCCTCGAACTTTGTTCTTTTGTTTGAACTTTGTTCTCATTATTTCGGATTTTGTCATGTTGTACTTATTTGCTTTTCTGTATATTGTTGTTGTGCATATGTGAATATATGTATATACTTGGTTATTTATGTACATATTGTCTTTATTCAAGTTGTGCATATTGTATTTAAATAATACAGTACATATTGTATGTATTTATATATAGTGTATATATGTTATTTGATATTTCTGTGTTCTGGTCGAATTGCTAATTAACATCAATATCCTTGACGTTAAAGGCTGGTTGACGTCCAGACCGATGGACGCCAATTTCCTATAAACGGCAGCAAAATGGTTGTTTACTTCTCAATTTCTAATGCACTTTCAGATCGGGAAAGATTGTGTTTCCCTGGTTCCGGATTAGGAAACTACCCTCCAACGGTAGGATCCCATCCTTAACGTGTACCCCAACCCTTTAGCCTATAAAGTACCCAGATTTGGGCGAGATTGGGTTCTTTGGGCTCTTGGGAAAACCTAGTGCTTTCTGTGCGAAAACCTGATCTTTGGCGAGCTCGATCCAGCGATTGGAGAGTTCTCCTGGCGATCTTCTTCGACTGGGAGTTACTCTTGGCATAGAAGAAGCTTCCCCCAATCCGGTGAACGACCGACATCGACACAAAGATCGATCTGGGAGGATTTTGGGCACCTTCTTGGCTTGGCCGAGGAGGGCATCTTCGGCTAAATTAAACCAATAGGCAATTTTTCAAAGGCAAGTAATCAAGGGATCTCATCCCTACCCATGTCCTTTAGGTCCTAGGATTTTTCTAGAGTATATCTCGTGTCCTGGAACCCCCAATTCTCTTGTATTTGTGCGTTCAGTCTGCACTTCTGCAGACAGGAAATTGACGGCCACTTGTGTGCCGTCAAGATCCAGAGTTAGCGGCAATATCTTGTGCCATTAACCCCGGTTGGCGGCAACCCATTTGCCGCCAAGTTCTTCAGGTTTTTCAGGAATGTGGATTTGATCTATGCAATGTGATTTACGGACTTGTAGTTGTCTGTGCAGGCTGTGAAATTTATGTCTGGTCAAGAACAATCAATAAGTCATGTCATGAGGATATGTCGAATTTCTGTGCAAAGTTTTATTTATTAGAATTTCTAAAATTGGACAATGAGCATGATCTGACCATGATAAATTCTGAATAAATAGAACTGTTGTATATTAAGGTTTCATAAAATTTCCATGTTCTAATAATGATTGTTTTCAGATTTCAGAATTGTTAGAACCAACTGTGTTATAGTGAATCATGCTTAAATGAATTTTGTTAAATCTATTTGGAATCTATTTTAATTATTAAAATTGGTTGTATTGTTTCAAAAAATCTGAAGATTTAGGTATGTGATTTATAACAAAGCATGTGATAAAAATTTCATGCTGATTTGACAACAGTAGATACTATCATTGATTTAACTAGGGCAATGGGCCATGATGAGCATGATAGGTTTAATCATGTGGAATTCAGTGATTAGTAGCATGATTAGGACCCTTGATATGAGTTAATTATCACTGTGAACAGTAACATCATGTTCTGTAAGCTGAAGCATGTGTAATTATTTAAAGGAAAATTAATTACCGGTCCAAATTAGGAGTGGGTAATTAATTTTCAGTCCAAATACCAAGAATGAAAGTTTAAGTCCTTTCACTGTCAACTTTTTAATTTCTGGTCCAAGAGACCAACACCATAAGTCATTGTTTCTTAAAACCCCAAAGTACCCCTAAACCCCTTAAGCCAACCAAAGCCTGCGTTGTGTTCTGAAGAAGGAGACGAAGGGCGTACCCTGCGCTGTTCAAATCTAAAAAAAATTAAAATTCTTATGACCACCTCCATCGCCTTGTGCTGGTAATTATAGACACCACATGTGGGGAAAGTGGCAGATCTGATTTCTTACATTTTTTAATTTTTTTAAAATTTAAATCTAAAAAGATGTCGAATGATGTTATTGATTGATACACTAATAAAATTATTTGAGTAATTTTATTGTGCAAAATCAACTACCAAGGACGCCAACCGCTGTTAGGAGATTTGAACTTTTTTAGATTTCTTAAAACCCCAAACCCCACACGCAGAGGACTTAAAATTAAATGTAATGGCAAGTCATGTAATATTCATCAACTACCAAGGATATTTCTAGTATACCATCTCCTATCTTTTACCACACTTCACGTTTTCCATCTATTTTTGACTGGAAATTAATTCTGGCACAGAAAAGGACCGGACATTATAATTTTTACTTGTCTGGACTAGAAATTAACTAGCCCACTCTACTTGGACTGATAGTCAAATTTCCGTTATTTAAAAGTGTGTGTAAATGTGTTAAATAGTGCATGTGAGTAATGTAAGTGAATGTGATAAAGTGTTTAATATGAATTTGTGCCGAAATTGACACTACTACCATAGAGGGCTGTCGAGCCATACTGTAGTAAAGTCCTTATGGGAAGGCTCATTGTGTTGTGATATCCTATGGGCATTAGGGTGAAATCCTGGAGGTGGACAAGTACCACTGGTGAGGGTGGAGAGGGCTTCTGTCGGTTCTACGCAGTTAACCAAGATTCGTCACTGTGTTGCCTAGGTGATGGATATGTGTATGTGATGTGTGTCCTTCTAAATGGTGGTTTGGACTATGCGTCACAGGAACTAAGTGTACAAGTGTGAATATGTGAATGTGAACATGTAAATTGTGCCAATGTTAAATATGAGCATATAATAGCATAATGTGAAAGTGTTAACATGTGAAAATGTGATACCATGTGCAATTGTGGTTTATTTATATCAAAACAGCAAGCTAAAAGTATGGATAAATGCTATATTTACATGAGAAAATGATTAGATATCATGCTAGGTATGTTATTCACCATGTACATAATTGCATGCTTTAATCGCGCATAATTGTGAAATGATTTGAATGTTATTTGAACCTTTGAATCATGTTGGATATAATGTGTAGAAAGCATTCTATAGGTTTTCATGTATAGTAATTTAATTGATATAAAGCATGCAACAAGTGTTTCTTTCATGTTTAAAAGACTAGCATGTGTATGTGATATGTGTAAGGATGCTATCTTTGGATTGCTTGCTGGGTTTTTTTAGAAGACTCATTCTTGCTTTGGCGTACAGGTGAGACAGGTGCCTCCGTTCCTGAGGAGGATATAGTGAGGAGCGACTTCGAGCGCGAGGAGTAGCTCTATTTGTGGAGATCACTATACATTTACTTCATTTTTATTAGTATGTAATCAATGAAATTGTATCATTCATATGGACAATGTATTTTATTGGAGTTGTATTAATGTGGACATTGCTATTTCTTTTACTTCTATACAGTCTGTGGATTATGTGATGATGATGGAATGAGAAAATACATTTATTTTCACTGTACTATTTTTAAATTTATGTACATCTCAATATATCGTTAGTGTTGGGTAAATGTCCCACTATGACGGCGTTCTTTGCACCGACGTGGATTGGTATAATCGTACCGGTATAAGGAGGGTCGTTATAGGCTGGTTGACGTCAAGGGGGCTTGACATCAACAGTGGGTTGATGGCAGAGAGTGTGCCATCTACTTGGTCTTGACGGCAGGGTATGTTTACGTCTACTCGTGTTTCCGAAAGTTTCCATGCAATGAACTTGATGACAATCGATGTTGACATCAAGTTCCTAGCGGTGCGGTTGATGGCACCAATGTTGACATCAACCTGCCTGGGGTCTATTAATATCACTGCACTGATGTGTCGACACATGCCAATCACATGTTGACACACAACTCTGGACATTGAGTTATTGTTTTTTATTTTAAGATGATATTGCACATTGATGTGTCGACACATGCCACTCACATGTCGACACACAACTCTAGACATTGAGTCAACATGATTTATAGTATTTTAAGATGATATTCACTCACTTTAATAAACTAGAGCAGCAAGATGAACATATCAACCTTAGGAAGAATAGATCAAGCAATTAAGAATAATTAGAACAAGCTTTCAGGTTGTTATCTCTTTTTCATGGGTTAACAAGTTTTAAGTCACTGGACAGACTAAACCATGCTTCTATAACACATAGCATGCAAGACTAACACTTTAGACTGTAGAAATAGGCCTCGGTTAGGCTTTGAAATACACGATGGGCTCAGTCGTCGCCTATTACAAAGGCTTAAATGGTTAAAACAAATGTACAGTCGATCTTCTAAATTGCGATGGGGTTACCTATAGCGTTCAAATTACGATGGGTTAGTCAGACGCATTCACGATAATCGATGTTCACAATCGATTACTGAATAGAAACACGACGGGTATGGCCGATGCGTTCTTGCAACATTCTATAAATATGAAATAAATGCAGAAACCACATGCGGGAAAAATAGACCAAATCGTGATGGGTTGCGTCGTCGCGGTTCACAAATGACCAAAAACTGAAATAGCATGCAAAACGAAGTATATGGGGGTTAGGGTCAACCTATAAGTCATGTTTGGTCAACTGGAAATCATTAAAAATATGTCAAATTCGTGATGGACACAGCTGTCGACATTTAAGGCACTGAATCGCGACCACTGAACTCGTCGCGATTCAAATAGGCAGACTGATCGCGGACTAGGTTGCGCGATCTTGTGTTTTGGCTCAAAACTCAAGGTTCTAGGGGTTTTTAGATGAAATGCTAAACATGAAACTTGTTGGAAACTTGAGAGAAATAACCCAATGGCTTTAGTTTCACCTAATTTTATCTAGGGATGCATGAATAATGAGGTTAACAAGAAAAACCCTAAAATTGTGAGACGATGGGAAAACGCTTAATACTCTTAAAGTAGCCAATGAAAATTGGGAAAAATAGAGGCAAATGAAAGTATACTTGAAGAGATTTCATATGGTATATGCCATGTTAAGTTTGATCTCGAGATCACCTACCTTTGATTGCTCCTACGTGAAGTCTTCTGCACATGTTGTATAGAGCACGAGTTGAGGAAGAAGCCTTGGGTTGGGGGCGAATTCCTCCTTCTTTGGTGCCCAAGATCTACTCCTCACGACCCCAGAAAGTTGGTAACTCATCCCAAAGGGGTTTATGATGAGTATTTAAGTATTTAGGGTTGTTTGAAATCCTAATATAACTAGCTAGGAAAGAGGGAGCTTTGAATTTGAGTTGATTATTTCCTAATTTTAAGGATTCGCATCCCCATTGGAGTGTGAGGGCTATTAGGAAACCTCCCAGTATGGTTAGGCATGAATTTGGGTTAGTATGGAAGTCTAATGGTCTTTCATTTTGCCCTAATTACCCTTTCAAATTATGCCCAATTGGAGCTACGAATTTTGAGGTATTTTCTTACTTGAATTTATTCATGGGCCAAAAGTTGTCCATTGTCGAAATCCTATGATGGAATGTTAACACACTCTGTTTGGAGTCTACCAATACATTCATTTTAATTTATGATTCACTTTCTACACATGATAATAGGCTTTCTGACTTATTTCTTAATTACGATAATAAGTCACAATAACTCTTAACCTAGCCCAAATGATTTTTATTCACCCAAATTTCTTGATGGGTCATTAGCGAATATTATTTGAAGTCCATCTATGGTTTTTATTTAATTTTCTGACTCATCTACGTACGTGTGATAATGATTTTTCGACTTATTTATGAATTACGATAATAAGTCACAAAATGCTTTAAACTTGGCTAATCAGATTTTTCTTCAACTGAATCTCTTCATGAGTCATTTAATATATTATTTAGAGTTAAACTATGTTTTTTAAAAAAAATTCCGATGTGTTTTCGTGTATATGATAATGGTGGGTACGTTATTACCACTTTTAGATTATTAAATTGTCAAATTTCTAATTTATCCATAAATTTTAAATTATAGAAAATTCGGGGTGCTCATATTCTACTAACAGAGGGGCTAGAATTGTAGATTTAATAAAGCCTTTATGATTTTCTCAAAAGAGAAATCGATTAATGGTCAAGGGCACTCATTTTCAAACTTGAATTCTAGCTTTTACTCTCGCATGCCTGTAAAAAATCACTGGTTTAAGGTCATGGGCCTTATTGGACCCTAATGGGCCTTTTTGAAACAGTGGATGTTGATGTCAAGGGGGCTTGACGTCAATAGTGGGTTGATGGTGAGAGTCTATCATCTACTTGGTCTTGACGGCAGGGTATGTTGACGTCTACTCGTGTTTCTGAAACTTTCCATGCAATGAACTTGACGGTAATCGATGTTACCTCAAGTTCCTGGCGGTGCGGTTGATGGCACTAATGATGACGTCAACCTACCCAGGGTCTGTTTTTATGGGGCGACCCGAGGCGCTCCTGTTGAGTTATTCTTTCATAACCCTTGCTCTTATATGTTTTTGATGATGACATAACTCTTGTGAAATTGTCATGTGGATTGATCACAAGTGTTTACAGATGTAAGTCACTGCACTGATGTGTTGACACATGCTGTAGCAACCTGAATTTTTGAGAAAAATAAAAATTTAAATAATAAACAAAAACTCAGAAAAAGAGATATTCAATGAAAAGAGCATTTAATAAAACCTATTAAAAGAAAAGGAGTAATGGGCTTCGCTATATGACCCATTTCAAATTTGGGGCTAAAATAGAGATTTTTAAAAGGGGAATAATATAGAAAATACCCTAAATTCGGAGTTTAATTATCTCCTAATTGGAAAGGGGTTATTAAAGTAATAAAAGTGGCAATTAGAGTTGGAATAGGATTCCAAAACCTACCCCATATAGTCTAGCACGAATTTAGATACTACCCTAACCCAATTAGAGATTGGAAAGCAAGAGAGGGAAGGTGGAGTTAGGAAATCTCGTAATAAGAGGAATTTGAGTAGTAGTAGGAATAGAATTTGTATTTATATAAATACACCTCTTAAACCCTCTTGGCTGACCCTAGCTCGTTGCCAAAGGTTGTTGGACGTGGAGAAGAGGCCCAGGAGGAGAGAATCTCATGGGGAGAAGGAGTTCTTGGAGCTTCTTCCTCGTTCTTAGAGTTCTAAGCCATAGAAGACAATAAATCCAAAGGTAGGCATTGTCACAAGCAAAAATCCTAATATTTCGTCTGTATATTGTTCCATGCATCAGGAACAAAACCTCAAATTTCATAATTTTCTATCGAGCCAATATTTTCTTCTTGAATTTCGAAGTTCTGTAACTCTCTTGACCCCAAACCCTCTTCATAATTCTTGTTCTCCATGAATACTAAATCCCATGCCTTGAAATTTTTATGGGAGTTAAATGATCAGAGTGTTTGGCATTACACTCAAGTGCTATCTATCTCGACTATCTATATGACAATCAAAACACATAACGTGCTATACTCTCTCGATGTCTAGAATGACAAACAAGTGCTATACTCGTCGTGCTATTATTATACTTGTGCTAGTTGTGCTATGGCCATCCTGCTATTCGTGCTATACTCGATACTTGTGCTATTTTTGAAACTATACTCGATCCCGTGCTATTGTGCTATCTTGTTACCTGTTGTGCTATCTCTTGCTATGTTTTGACTCTCTCGTACCTGCTATCTTTAGATACTCTGCCATTAAATGCGTTAATTATTTAAGCCTGCTTGAGCCTGAGATTTATGTCCTACTGGGCGTTATCACTCACCCTACGTTATTTGATGTTGTGTTCTCAGGTGAGACCGAGGATGACACCTACACTCACGAGGAAGGGATGACCAAGAGTGAAGCCAGGAGTACCCTCGAGACATTATGTTATCTTAGAGTTGTAGTTAGTTATTTCCTTTTGTTGCAATGTAATTGGGCCCTATAGAATGGCTCTGATATTAGTGGTTGTAACTAGACATTTGAAAAGTTATGAATGAGAAAGATTTGCTTTAGTATTATTCAATGTGCAATGGTTTGATGTCTAGTATACGCTCTATACCTTTTTCTTGCAACTGCCTTCGCGCTCTGATATTCCGCGTCAGGGCGTCACAGTTTGTGGTATCAGAGCCTCAGTTATTCTTAGTATAGGGTGATCTAGGTTGACCAGCCTCGACTAAGAGTTAGTAATCCTACCTATGAGAGATGTGGGTAGAACCATGGGTAATCAGCTAAAATAAACTCACACACGCACAAATTAAACTTTTAATCAACATTATAACTATCAAACTATTTTGTAGGAACTAAACACTATAATGACTGCGGACGTGCCCAGATGAGAGGCATGCAACAATCTCTCCAGGAACTAACTCGTGCCATACTTCAAGCCACACAGCAAGGCGGTGGTAACCGCGGAGGGAACCAAACAGGTGCAGGCGAGCTGCATCGCAATTTCAGGGGTCTGAACCCGCCTAGGTTCAGTGGGTCTACGGATCCAGATGAAGTGGAGCATTGGCTAAAAGAAACGGAAAGGATCTTCCGTGTAATGCAATGTGCAGACGGAGACAAACTCCTATTAGCGACATTCCAACTGGAGAAGGATGCCCGCGCATGGTGGAGTCTGTGGAAGCCACAAAGGATAACGAACAATTTACTTGGGCCGAATTTAATGAAGCTTATAATGCTAAGTACTTCTCTGAACGAGTACAGGAAAAGAAAGCTGCTGAATTCGCTGCTCTTAAACAGCGAGGCCTGACGGTAGCAGAATACGAAGCCCAGTTCTCTAGACTGGCACGCTATGTTTTACATCTGATCAACACTGAGAGAATGAAGGCTAAGCTCTTTCTAAATGCCCTAAAGCCTCAGTACATTACTCAACTGGCGCCTCTCAACATACAAACTTATGCCGAGATGGTTAAGAAGGCCCAGCTACTGGAAGACGCTACAGACTTCACTGACCGTACAAGGGAAGTTCGTAAAGAAAGAAATGACATCGGGACCAGCATCTGCCAAGCCGACCAATGGCAAAAAGCGTCCTTTCCACCCAACTGAGGGATCCAGCCAAGATAGGAAACCCAAGGTCTTCATCCCCAACACTCCAACAAAGAGCCACTGCAAACACTGTGACAAGCCTAGTCACACGGCTGATGAATGCTGGAGAAAAGTCGGAGTGTCTGCGCTGCGGAAGTCGTGAGCATCGCATACCCGAGTGCCTGATGCTGATGAAATGAGAAGCGCACTGCTATGCCTAAGAAACAGGGCAGGCTGCAAGCCCTGCACAATGACGAAACCATCGAGGAAGGTGGCGTAGTAGAAGGTACCCTGCAAGTATTTTCTTTGCCAGCATTTGTGTTATTTGATACTGGAGCTACTCATTCATTCATATTGCAATACTTTGATGATACCCTGACGACAAAACCTACAACCATGGGTGGTGAATTCTCTGTCACAACACCCTTGGGGGAGAAGGAGAAACTAAACCAATACTTTCCATCTGGCGATGTAATGATCGGAGACCATAACCTAAAGGCCGACCTGGTATGTATGTCCATGGAAGGGTATGATGTCTTATTGGGGGCCGACTGGTTGTCCACATATGGGGCAAGCGTCGATTGTAAGAAAGGAAGGGTGACATTTAATGACTTTCCTAAATTAGCATTCACTGGGATTAGACATAAGAGAGGATGTCTCTAGTCTCCGCCATAAAAGCCCATAACATGATAAGGAAAGGATGTTTTGCTTTCCTTGCGGCCGTCATAGTCAAAAGAAGGGTTCAAAAATAGAAGACATCCACATAGTCCAGGACTACCCAGATGTATTCCTTGAAGACTTACCCGGAGTTCCCCCTAAACGTGACGTCAACTTCGCCATTGAGTTGACTCCTGGAGCTGCCCCGGTATCGCGTCAACCGTACCGGATGTCGCCTGCCGAATTGAAAGAACTAAAAGCACAACTGATGGAGCTGCTAGAGAAGGGGTTCATCAGACTAAGTACCTCCCTTGTTGAGCACCTGTGGTATTCGTCAAGAAGAAGGATGGGTCGATGAGGCTGTGCATCAACTATCGACAACTCAATCAGCTTACCATCAAGAACAAATATCCATTACCTAGGGTTGATGAACTATTCAACCAAATCTCTGGAGCCAATACTTCTCCAAGATCGACCTACGATTTGGTTATCATCAAATGAGGATCAAGGATGACGATATCTTCAAAACGGCCTTCAGGAGCAGGTATGGACATTACGAATTTGTTGTTATGCCTTTTGGTCTAACCAATGCTCCTGCAGCCTTTATGCAACTCATGAACAACATATATCGGCCATACCTTGACAAATTTGTGGTCGTCTTCATCGACGATATCCTCATATTCAAAGACCAAGGAAGATCATGAAGAACACTTGAGGACCGCACTGCAAGTCTTACGAGACAACAAACTATATGCAAAATTAAGCAAGTGCGAGTTCTGGCTCGAAGAAGTGTCTTTCTGGGCCATGTCATATCAAAGGACGGCATCTTTGTTGATCCTTCCAAAGTCGAAGCTGTACTCAACTGGGAGAGACCACCAATGTCACAGAAATCAGAAGCTTCTTAGGACTAGCTGGATACGACAGGCGGTTCATAAAGGACTTCTCTATGATCGCCGTGCCACTCACGCGTTTGACACGAAAGGAGAATCCCTACTCCTGGAGTAAAGAGTGTGAGAAGAGTTTCCAAACTCTCAAAGACTGCCTTACTCAGCACCGTTCTCGCTCTACCAATAGAGGGAGAAAGTTTCTCTGTCTATACTGATGCCTCAGGAATTGGGCTAGGCTGTGTACTAATGCAAAAGGAGAAGGTCATCACCTATTCCTCAAGGCAATTGAAGACGCATGAAGTCAACTACCCTGTGCACGACTTAGAGTTGGCTGCCGTGGTCTTCGCATTAAAAATCTGGAGGCACTATCTCTATGGTGAGCAATTCACTGTCTATTCAGATCATAAAAGTCTAAAGTACCTATTCTCCCAGAAAGAACTCAACATGAGCAGAGAAGATGGTTAGAATATCTAAAGGACTTCGATTTCAACATCCAGTACCATCCAGGAAAGGGAAACGCTGTGGCTGATGCTCTTAGTAAAAGGCCAATGGCATCTATCTCAAGTCTAGTCCTTGGCGAGATGCAATACTTGAACAATTCGCGAGGCTATACTTAAATATTGAACATAGGGATGATCATGTTTTGATCGCCAATCTCAAGATCCAATCCGATCTGCTGGAGGAAATCAAGATGCAACAACAACGATCCATTCTTGATTCGTGTCAAGGAAACTTAGCGGACAGACCAGATTTTTCCATGACTGAAGCTGGAAGGTTAGTATTCCAAGGGAGAACTTGTGTCCCAGACAACGAAGCCCTAAAAAGGAAACTAATGGATGAAGCTCATCAAACTAAGTACACTATTCATCCGGGAGGTACCAAAATGTATCAAGACATGAAAAGAACATTTTGGTGGCCGAATATGAAGAGGGAAGTAGCCGAGCATGTAGCTCATTGCCTCACATGTCAGCAAGTAAAAGCAGAACACTTGCGCCCTGCCGGTGTACTCAGACCACTAGATATCCCAGAATGGAAGTGGGAAAGCATTGGCATGGACTTCATCATGGGTTTACCCAGAACTCGTGGTAGACTTGACGCCATATGGGTCATCATTGACCGGTTGACCAAATCTGCGCACTCTTACCCATAAAGAGTACATGGTCTGTGGAGGTGTTAGCTGCATTATATGTCAAGGAGATCGTGCGGTTGCACGATATTCCATCATCTATTATCTCAGATCGAGATCCAAGGTTCACCTCTCATTTTTGGAAAGGTCTGCAAACTGCCCTGGGTACGAAGCTTAATTTTAGTACTGCCTTTCATCCGCAGACTGATGGGCAAATTGAGAGGACAAATCAAATTGTAGAAGACATGTAAGAGCCTGCATTATAGATTTCAATGGTCATTGGAATGAACACTTACCCTTGATTGAGTTCGCATATAACAACAGTTACCAGGCGAGTATTAAAATGGCACCATTTGAAACACTTTATGGCAGGAATTGTAGATCTCCTGTGTGCTGGAATGAAGTGGGAGAACAACAATGGTTAGGACCTGACATGGTACAAAGTACAACCCAAGATATACAGATGATACGAGATCGACTGAAGATTGCTCAGTCTAGACAAAATAGCTATGTTGATAAGAGAAGACGGGATCTGGAATTCCAAATAGGAGATCATGTGCTATTGAAGGTATCTCCTACCCGTGGTATTCAAAGATTCGGAGTGAAAGGAAAGCTTAGTCCAAGATTCATTGGTCCTTTCGAAATACTTGAAAGGATTGGTGAAGTTGCTTACAGACTGGCCTTGCCGCCAAATTTGGCAAGTATGCACAATGTCTTCCATGTCTCCATGCTTAGAAAGTATGTGTACGATCCTACACATGTCATTCGCCATGATGATCTGGTGTTAAACAAGGACATGATGTATGAAGAGAAGTCGATCAAGATATTGGACCAGAAGGTGCAACAACTTAGAAATCGTCCCATTCACGTGGTAAAGGTCTTGTGGAATACCCACGGAGTTGAAGAAGCCACATGAGAACCAGAAGGATTTATCAGACGCAACTACCCTGATCTATTCGGTAAGCCATTCTCTCCTGTAAGGTCATATGAATTTGGGGACCAATTCTTTTAAGAGGGGGAGGATGTAGCAACCTGAATTTTTGAGAAAAATAAAAATTTAAATAATAAATTAAAAACTCAGAAAAAAGAGATATTCAATGAAAAGAGCATTTAATAAAACCCATTAAAAGAAAAGGAGTAATGGCTTTGCTATATTGACCCATTTCAAATTTATGGGCTCAAAAAGAGATTTTTAAAAGGGGATAATAGAGAAAATACCCTAAATTCGGAGTTTAATTATCTACTAATTGGAAAGGGGTTATTAAAGTAATAAAAGTGGCATTAGAGTTGGAATAGGATTCCTAAACCTACCCATATAGTCTAGCATGAATTTAGATACTACCCTAACCCAATTAGAGATTGGAAAGCAAGATAGGAAAGGTGGAGTTAGGAAATCTCGTAATAAGAGGAATTTGAGTAGTAGTAGGAATAGGAATTTGTATTTATATAAATACACCTCTTAAACCCTCTCGGCCGACCCTAGCTCGTTGCCAAAGGTTGTTGGACGTGGAGAAGAGGCCAAGGAGGAGAGAATCTCGTGGGGAGAAGGAGTTCTTGGAGCTTCTTCCTCGTTCTTGGAGTTCTAAGCCCTACAAGACAAATAAAGCCAAAGGTAGGCATCCTCACAAGCAAAAATCCTAATATTTTGTCCGTAGATTGTTCCATGCATCAGGAACAAAACCCTCAAATTTCATAATTTTCTATCGAGCCAATATTTTCTTCTTGAATTTCGAAGTTCTGCAACTCTCTTGACCCCAAACCCTCTTCATAATTCTTGTTCTCCATGAATACTAAATCCCATGCCTTGAAATTTTTATGGGAGTTAAATGATCAGAGTGTTTGGCATTACACTCAAGTGCTATCTATCTCGTCTATCTATATGACAATCAAAACACAAAACGTGCTATACTCTCTCGATGTCTAGAATGACAAACAAGTGCTATAATCGTCATGCTATTATTATACTTGTGCTAGTTATGCTATGGCCATCCTGCTATTCGTGCTATACTCGATACTTGTGCTATTTTTGGAAACTATACTCGATCCCGTGCTATTGTGCTATCCTGTTACCTGTTGTGCTATCTCTTGCTATGTTTTGACTCTCTCGTACCTGCTATCTTTAGATACTCTGCCATTAAATGCGTTAATTATTTAAAGCCTACTTGAGCCTGAGATTTAAGTCCTACTGGGCGTTATCGCTCACCCTACGTTATTTGATGTTGTGTTCTCAGGTGAGACCGAGGATGACACCTACACTCACGAGGAAGGGAATGACCAAGAGTGAAGCCAGGAGTACCCTCGAGACATTATGTTATCCTAGAGTTGTAGTTAGTTATTTCCTTTTGTTGCAATGTAATTGGGCCCTATAGAATGGCTCTGATATTAGTAGTTGTAACTAGACATTTGAAAAGTTATGAATGAGAATGATTTGCTTTAGTATTATTCAATGTGCAATGGTTTGATGTCTAGTATACGCTCTATACCTTTTCTTGCAACTGCCTTCGCGCTCCGATATTCCGCGTCGGGGCGTGACACATGCCACTCACATGTCGACACACAACTCTAGACATTGAGTCATTATTTTATCTATTAAGAATATCTTACTTTGATTCATGAACTTCTAATGATGAAATCTAAGTTGAAGGTTTTGATTGTAGGAGAACATATGATACAAGGAAGTGCACACAAGATAAAATTCAATCTGAAATACAGAGATCAAAGAAGTGATGCAGTAGTTGTCGACAACCTTGAAGCTATATGTCGACAACTTAAGGGTACCATAAGACTATAGCTTCTGGATGGATGAATTCAAGCAGTGGTTGTCGATAACTAGGATGCGTTTGTCAACAACCAGTAGAAGTCTTCAACTCCAAGCTTCTAGAAAAACCAAAGTTAGCAGCAGCTGTCGACAACCAGAAAGTGTCTATCGACAACCCAGCCAAGCACTTGTGAAGTTAGTTCTGGATGGAGGATTTGTTGTAGTGGCTGTCGACAACCGCTCTGTGTCTGTCGACAACCGTAGTTTAAGCGCCAACACGTGAGATGCATGTGATCTCATTTATTGTGTCTTTTCCTCGTACACACAAATTCCAATGTACATGTGAGGATAAGGACACTCCTATAAAAGATATCTTTGATCCCTTTTCAGAGTAAGGATTCAATACACACTTCCCAAGGGATCTGCAGCAATGAAGGCTCCCCAGTACTCTATTCAAGCTCCAAAGATCATTGGCCAAGGGATCCATCTCAGGAGATCAAATTGGAGTCAAATTCGTCATCAGAGCTCCAGCATCTACTCCAATTTTCTTCAAATCAAAGTCAGATGATCTGGATCAAGAACTTGGAGAATTCAACATCAACATTTGTTCATCTCTGTGAATTTTCCTTCTGCACTTCAATTCAATCATCTTAAGTGTGTGAATTGTTGAATTGAGCAATCCTTATTGTCACGTCCCGAGAATTATGTAGTGGATAATAATTCAGATAATTCGAGTCGATATCCAGAGACGTGAACAGTCGGCAAATAAGCCTCTAGCTAGCACGCACTAAGTGTATAACAACACAACATCATCATAGGGCCCAAATATTGAACTCAATGGAAATCAATGAAATCACTTGGACATGAAAGTAGACTTAATGCTCTACACATTGGTATAAGATTTATTTAGATTTGGCCCGAGATCACCTATCTTTTGGGTTGTCCCGTTTTCCAGAAAGCCCTCGTTCAGACCACTTGGAGGAGAACGCTTACTGCACCCAATCTAATAAATGAAAAATAGGCAAACCAGTGGATTAGGAACTAGACTCGACCCTCATTCTAGGGGTATAAGTTTAGCCCGTTTGGTGAAGGATTGGCCTACCTTAGGTAGACTCCAAGAAGGGCACTCTGCACAGGTCGATGCAGAACGCAGCTAGGAAGAATCTCTGAGTTGGGGCGGTTCCTCCTCCTTTGGGTGCTCAAGAACTGCCTCCCACGACCCCAACAATGTGTTTTTCATCCCCTAGGGTTTTATGGCCTGTATATATACATCTAGGGTGTTTTAGAAGTCCCATTGGGTGAAGGAAAGCAAGGTGCGGTTTTGGCCTTCCACCTTTCTTATTTTGATGATTTCTCACCCCAATAGAGTGGGTGAGGATTTAGGAAACCTCCCACCATGGTTAGCCACGAACTTGGTTGCCAAGAAAGCCTAATTACCTTGGGTTTTGCCCTAATTACCTCCTTCTATTTTCAGCTCAATTAGGGTTACGAATTTATGGGTATTTTTCTTGCTCCATTTTGTTCTTGAGCCAAAAGTGATCCATTGGCCCAATTCTGATAATGGGTCATCAATATATGATGTTGGAAGTCTCTCCAACATGTTTATTTAATTTATGATCATGTTATATTTCCGGGTTAACGGTTTTCCTACTTAGTTTCCTAATTTGGGTAATTACTCACATTGTGACGTATACTTGGCCAATCGGATTTTTCGTTGCACGAATTTCTTTGTGGAACATTTAAGAATGATGTTTGGGGTTAATTATATTTTTCACAGAATTTTACATTGTGTTCTCGCACGTACAATAATGCTACGTATGTTTTAAACATTTCAATAATGCGGAAAATATTTATTTCTATTTATTAAAATTTTAACTTACTAAATTTTCGAGGGTGCTACACTTATACTCAATTCACATTTATGTGGTTTGATCTGAGACATTGAAAGTTTCAGATCGTGTGTGTATTGTGTGTGTGAGTTGAACTTGCTACATAAGCAATTTGGTGTGTGTGTGTGTGGATGATGGATGTAGGATACACAAGTTGTGTAATCCGAACCACCTTAAACCATTGTGTCTTGTGGTTTGAATAGCTTCATCGTTAGATGATGATATGTACGATCAACTATTCTCACATCTTTCATATTGCTAGTTTCGAATTCACACTCTGTACACACAGTTGGGCTTAATTTCAATATGTGCCACACATCAATTATCCATATCATCTATTAATTTTAATTTAGGCATTGTCTATTTTTGAATTTGAGGTAATCTATTCAAACTCCCCTTCTAGATTCCTTAATAGCTAATTCCACAGTTCTTCAATTGGTATCAGAGCGGGTTCTCTGATTTTACAGTTTAACCGCTTGATTGACGATTAGGAGAGAGATCTAAATGATGAATGCTACTAGGTGATTTTTAGCTGAAGGACACTCAGTGTCCAGGCCTCCATCCTTCGATAGGAAGACTATACTTACTGGAAAAATTGTATGCAGGTGTTACTGAGAGCTCAAGACTATGAGTTGTGGAAGATCGTGAGCAAAGGTCCTTATGAGCTGCCTAATGATGAGGACACTTGGACAAGGGAGCAGATTTGAAGGGCAACTATGAACTGGATTGCCATGAACGTTATGCAGTGTGTTGTGCATCCAAAGGAATATTCAAGAGTATCCACATGTGTTGGATCTCTTATTTTGATGATACCTAAATATGATTAATAAATATGTGAAAAATCATGCCTATCATGTTTCATTTATATCTCACAATGTTTCTTCCATGTGAGCTCAAAGAAGAGGTCAAACAAGCCAGTGGTGTTGACACAACCCTTCTGTGTTTCGACACTAGCTCACTGTCCCAGAACCATGTTTTTCAGCAAGGATCCAGTGGTGTCGACACAATCCAGCTGTGTGTCGACACTAGCATACTGTCCGAGAGACCAGTTGAGGCTGATGCTTGGTGTGTCTCACACACCTGTGTAGTGTTGACACACTTCGGAATTTTTGCAGAATCCAAATTGCTGAGACACGTGGATGCTTTTGCTAGGGCCTTTTGAGCGGGAATTTTCGTGCCCCCAGATCCCAAGATATTTTGTAGACCCATGGGACTATAAATGCCCCTTATCCACTTGGATTTTAGAGAACAACATCGCAACACCCATCTGCTCTTCCAGTCTCTAGAGCATTCCAGGCTATTTCAGAAGAAGGCTTCAACTCGGCAACTTGCTTCCAGATCTAAAGGAACTGAAGCATTGTACACCTTGGATGATCCATCTAGAGAAGGAATTCAAGCCTTCAGAAGTCTTCTTCTTGGAGCCGAAGTAGAAGAGCTGGTCCCCATTCTTGAAGCAGAAACATGGACCTTCAAACCAGACATCTCCAACCTTGGTTCTAATTGTTCTGTCTAGTTCCTCAACTCAAACTCACTCTATATTGTGTGTTTGTGGAATTGGTGCAATCCTTGTGCCCAATTTTGTGTGTGTGGTCAGATCTGAGATTTCTGAATCTCAGAGTGTGTGTGTTGTTGTGTGACTTTTCTGAACTAGCAAGATAATCCACATTTGTGTGTCTGTGTGGATGGTGGATGTAGGATACACAGTTGTGTAGTCCAAACACCTAAATATCTTATCTTTGTGGTTTGATTGTGTCTTGCGTTAGATGCTTTCTAGGCTCGTTAGTATTTCACCATCTAACTTGTTTAAATTGTTCAGAATTGCCATTGATCATTAGATTTTACTCTTAACTCAATCTCTCAAAGATTCTAATCAAAGTGGTTTTTAAAATTTAGTGAAATATATTCAACCCCCCCTTCAAGATTTCTTCATAGAAAGTTTTTCGCAACATTTCATTTGGTATCAGAGAAGGTTCTCATTACACTTTAAGTGTTTGATCTAACGATCAAGAGTCTATTTCTATGGAAAACACAAGGGGTTTATTGCTGAGGGTCATTCAGTTACTAGGCCTCCTTTTTTCAATGGATCTGATTATGCTTATTGAAAAAACAAGATGCGAGTGTTCCTAAGAGCACAGGACTATGAGCTCTGGAAGATTGTCGACAAAGGACCTGATGAACTACCTGAAGATGAAAGTCTATGGACCAAGGACCAGATCTAGAAGTCCACACTCAGCTGGAGTGCCATGAACATGATGCAGTGTGTCATCCATCCCAAGGAGTACTCAAGAGTTTCTCATGCAAATCTGCTAAGGAATGTGGGACAAGCTCCAACTTATCTATGAGGGAACTTCTGAGGTAAGAGAGACCAAGGCAAGTATCTTAGTCTCAAAATATGAAACGTTCAGAATGAAGAGTGATGAGACTATTTCTGAAATGTTTGCTAGATTCATGCTTTTGGTAAATGGTCTTAGAGGTCTAGGAAAAGATTATTCTAATAGTGATCTTGTCAGAAAGGTTCTTAGATCACTTCCATCAGCTTGGCACACAAAGGGCCTGTAATTGAGGATTAAAAAAATTTGTCAACCATGCAACTAGATGAGTTAATAGGTTCACTCATGACATATGAAATCAATTTGAAAAGAAATGCATCTTTGACTACATCTAAGAAACCTATTGCTTTAAAAGCTTTATCTAGCTCAAAAATTGTTGTTGAGCAATCTGATGAAAGTGATGAGTCTTCTGATGAACAGAATGATGAAGAATTGGCCTTACTGACAAGGCAATTCAAAAGGTTTTTGAAAAAGAAAGGAAAAGGTAAGTTCAAACCCTTCATCAAAAAGGATATTTCAAAGAAAATGATTTCAATAAAAAATTGGAAACCAATGAAAAGATTGATGTCATTTGTTATGAATGCAGGAAACCAGGACACATGAGAGGAGAATGTCCTGATTTAAAGAAAAAATTGAAGAATCAAATGTTTAAGAAGACAAGGGCAATGCTGGCCACATGGAGTGATGAGGATGATGAAGAGCAAGAAGGAAGTGAATCTGATGAAGAAGAAGTGACATGTCTCATGGCCAAACATGAAGAAAATATAGAGGTAAGTCCTTCTTTTGAAGACTTTACAACTGATGATTGGGAGGAAGCATATGTTGTTTTGTTTGAAAAGTTGTGTGAACTAAAATCTGAAAATAAGACATTGAAAAAGAAAATCAACAGCATAGTGAAAAATCCACAAGAATTTGAGCAAATAAAATTGCTGAATGATGAAATCAATAACATGAAAAAGGAACAAGAGTGTTTGAATGAACAAATTGATGCCATCAAAGAAAGATGTTAGTCAACAGAAAAAGAAAAACAAATCTTGATAGATGAAAATGAGAAACTCAAAAATGAAAAAGATGTAATTCAAGAGGAATGAAAATTACCCATAAGAATTGAATGACAAGAAAGAAACATTGTCAAAATTTGTTAAAGGCAAACAAAACCTAGAAGCTATTTTAGGAGTTTGCATGACCCTACCAAGCATGGTTTAGGTTATCAGCCAGAAAATAATAAGAAATTTGGACAAACTTTGATAACCTCATTTGTTCAAGGAAGCACTTCTTATGGAAATTCTGAAAAGAACATCAAAGTAAAATCACAAGAAAACTAAAAAAATATATTTCAAAGTCAAGTCAAAAATTCCAAAACACAATTCAAACATGAATTAGTTCAAAGAAAAAATCAACAAAATTTGAAATCCAGTGTTAAACCAAATTCATACCCTCGAATGAATAAAAATTCCTCAGTTGGATCTAATTCTTACAGTAAAGAATGTAAGTTTCTCATCACAAAGAATCATGGCATGCACTATCTGCAAGAAATATGCCCACACTGATGATAAGTGCAGATCAAAAATGAATTCAAGGAAAATGAAACAAATCTAGATTCCAAAACAACTTGTTGTTGAGTTGAGACAACTGATGGGACCCAAAGTAATTTGGGTACAAAATTTCCCTTCTATTTTTTTTTTGTAGGAATGTCTTACAGCCCACAAAAAAGACAAATGGTACCTTGATAGTGGCTGTTCAAGACATATGACTGGAGATAAAGAAATTTTCAACATTTATTGAAAAAGATGGTGGACAAGTAATTTTTGGAGGTAAGAACAAAGGGCAAATCATTGGAACATGAAGAATTGGTAAGAATCCTTCAAGCTCAATTGAGAATGTTTTGCTTGAAGGCCTGATCATAATCTTTTGAGCATCAGTCAACTTTGTGACAAAGCCTTAAGGTAATTTTCAATTCTGAATCATGTGAAATTGTTGAAAAAGATTCTAGCAAAATAAAAATCTTGGTCAAAGAATTAATAATGTTTACTTGGTTAATTTGAATGATCATCAACATGAAAATCATTGTCTTGTTACAACCAGCATGATCTATTTCAATTGTGGCACCGAAGGTTAGGTCATGCTAGTGAAAATGTTCTGAATAAATTGTTAAGATATGTTCTTGCGAATGGTTTAACAAAAATGAAGAAAAAGAAAAATACAATTGTATGTGTTCTTGCACCCAAGGTAAACAAACTAGGAAGTCATTCAAATCTGTTGCACCCTTAATTACTTCCAAACCCTTTGAATTGTTGCACATGGACTTATTTGGTCCTACTAGGACACTCAGTCTTAGTGGACAAAGATTTAGGTTTGTGATAGTGGATGATTTCTCTAGATTTACCTAGGTATATTTTCTGCCTCACAAGAGTGACACTTTAGAAAACTTTAAAGAATTTGTTGATAAAATTGAAAATGTAAAAATAAATAAAATTCATTCCATTCTACAGATCATGGAAGAGAATTTGACAATAACTTTTTTTGCAGGAATAAAGGAATAAAGGAATTTGATTTTTGCAGGAATAAAGGAATTGATCAAAATTTGCTTCTCCAAGGACCCCTGAACAAAATGGAATTGTTGAAAGAAAGAATAGGACACTAGTGGAAATGGCTAGAACATTGTGATTGAGAGCAATCTTCCAAGAAAATTTTGGGCAGAAGCTGTCAATACTTCATGTTATGTTCTCAACAGCGTAATGGTAAGTCCAGTCTTCAAGAAAACTTCCTATGAACTCTTGAAAGGTAAGAAGCCTCACATTGCATATTTTAGAGTTTTTGGAAGTAAAGTGTTCATCCACAACAATGACAAGCATGATCTAGATAAATTTGAAAAGAAAAGTGATGTAGGCATCTTTCTAGGATATTCAGAGAATTCAAGGTCTTATAGAGTATTTAATAGTGAATCAAAAATTGTGGAGGAAACTCCTTATGTCATATTTGATAAAAAATTGTGAGAAACTTACTGACCAAAATTTCTGCAGGAACCAAGAAGAAGATGCTGAAATTCTTGCAAAAGAATCAGATCAACCATGGAAAATGAAGAACTTGATGAACATGAATATGTGTCGACACAACAAAACACTGAGTTGACACCAGAGCATGTAAGTACAATGACAAGAGGTAATTTTAGATACTCTAAAGCTCATCCACTTGAGAATGTTATAGGAAATGTCAATGATAGGGTTCAAACAAGATCTCATTTCAAAAATATCATTGAACAGATCAAATGGCCTTTATATCTCAAGTGGAACCCAAAAATATTGAAGAAGCATTAAAAGACAATTCTTGGGTAGAAGCAAGGCATGATGAATTGAATCAATTCAAAAGATATAATGTATGGAGTCTAGTTCCCAGAAATTCTGAAAGCTCAATAATTGGAACTAGATGGGTTTTAGGAATAAATTGAATGAGGAAGGAAAAATTGTAAGAAATAAGCTAGACTGGTTGCCAAAGGGTACAATCAAGAATTTGGAGTTGATTTTGAAGAGTCTTTTGCATCAGTAGCTAGGTTAGAAGCAATGAGAATTATATGCATGTTCCATAAATTTCAAATTGTTTCAAATGGATGTGAAGACTGCTTTTTGAATGGTTGCATAAAAGAAGAAGTGTTTGTTGCTCAACCTCCTAGAATTGAAGATCATGATAAACCTAAATGTGTATAAATTGCACAAAACTCTTTATGGTTTGAAACAAGCTCCAAGAGCATGGTATGACAGATTGAGCGGTTTTCGGTTAGTAAGAATTACTCCAGAGGCAAGGTGGATCAAACTCTTTTCACAAAATTAGTCCACAATCACATTATTGTAGTTCAGGTATATGTGGATGATATCATTTTTGGTTCCACTAATCCCTCACTGTGTAAAGAATTTTCTAATCACATGCATAGTGAATTTAAAATGAGTCTTATGGGAGAATTACAATTTTTATTTGGCTTGCAGGTTAAACAACTTGAAGATGGATTCTTTATCAATCAAGCCAAATACATTAAATAATTGCTCAAAAGATTCCATTTTGAACAAGCAAAACTAGCATCTACTCCCATGAGCACAAGCATCAAATTGGACAAAGATGAAAAAGGTAAATTGGTTGATGCAAAGCAATACAGAGGTATGATTGGATCTCTCTTATATCTTAATGCAAGTAGGCCAGATATTCAATTTAGTGTATGTCTTTGTGATAGATTTCAGTCTGGTCCAAAGGAAAGTCACTTGCTTGCAGTTAAGAGAATTTTTAGATATCTCTGTGGCACTTGTGATTTGAGTTTATGGTATCTAGCTGGATGTCATGCTAATTTCATTTCATATTCTGATGTTGATTATGCTGGATGTAATCTTGATAGAAAGAGTACTAGTGGATATTGTCAATTCTTAAGAAATTGCATGATAACATGGGCATCCAAAAAGCAACACTCAGTTGCACTTTCTACTGCAGAAGCAGAATATGTTGCTGCAGAAAGTTGTGCAACTCAAGTGTTGTGGATTAAAAGTCAATTGCATGACTACAATATTGATATTGGATGTTCATCTATCATGTGTGACAATACTAGTGCAATCAATCTTTACAAAAACCCAATTCAACACTCTAGAACAAAACACATTGAGATTAGGCATCATTTTCTAAGGGATGAAGTTGCAAACAAAAATATTGAATTAGAATTCATCCCCACTGAAAAACAAATTGCAGATATTTTCACAAAACCATTGGCTGAAGATAGATTCACATCTTTAAGAAGAGAACTTGGAATATGCAACATGGAATAAAAACTGAAAATCAAACTGATTTCTTATGCAAAGATTATGAGGTATATCAAATAGTGATTAGTGGAAGAACAAGTTATGCTTGTTTGAAAACTATCATTATGTGTTGAGGGAAATCCTCTGCCAAGTACCCATGATCTATCATGTGTAAGAATCATTAATTTTTGAAATTGATTTTTTTTACATGCTTGTACTTGAATGTCTGTTTGCTGAAATTGAATGCTGAAATTCAGTTTGGATGATTTGAATGTTAATGATTCATTGATGCACATGTTGAGGGGGAGCATTACTGCTTGAGAAGCAAAGGGAAGTTATGAGAATTGATTTCAGAGAATCATAATTGTTCATAAAGTTTTTTTTTTTTAAAACAAGTTGCTGAGGTTGGTCAAGAAAATGCTGAGATGATGTGAGTTTCTGTGAAACTTCTGAGTTGTGAATAAATCTCACATTGAATTCTATCAAATACATGTTCATCCTTGTAGTCCTCAATTCTTCAATTTGACTTTCATTCAATTCATCTGATCATCTTAACAATTCTTTCATTGAAGAAGGATTCTCTTTATTTTTGATGACAAATAGATGAAATCAATAACTCAGGGGGAGCTAAAGACTTCATTGCTATTTTCTCTCATCAACCAAAATTGATTCAATGTGTTGATAAATATCTAACACATGAAATGCTCATTAACCATCTGAAGAAAACAAGGATTGACTCTTAATTGATATAGCATACTCCTTCCGTAACATTCTTTTATATCCTGAACTTCTAAAGTAACTTGATTTCTTTAATGAAATAATGGTCAACAATGTATTGACTTTATACATTTCTTTCAAGACTGACAAAGGATAAAGTTGTGCCAAATGCCTTAAGGTTCATTTGCAAAATGTTTTTCTGACAGAGAAATGGCATATACACTGAGAAACTGCACACCTTCACAAAAGTGAAGAGCCATGTATGTCATGAGTGTTTTGTTATCTATGTTCTAAGGAGTTAAATCAAAATGAAAAGAAAAATGTTAATTGAGTAACTGGAAATATTGGCATCTGATAAACGTATATTTCTAAGTAAAAAAGTTTTCATTCACCTTTTGAGGCAGGATAATTAGTAAATCTTTAGTAACCAGGGACTCTGGTGTGTAAAAAGCATGTGTGTTTGAGTGAAATAGATTTACTACATTTGAATGCTCATTGCTTTAATATTAAAGAAAAGTCAATCAAATGAAATGAACAACTTAAACCTAAATCAGATCCTTAAGAGTGTCTAACTTCAATACAAATTGCCCTAATCTGAAGAAATCACATCACTTTGGTTTAAGTAAAATACAAAAGACTGCAACTGACTGCATAGAATATTTTATGTCAATCAAATTGTCATTCCAGTGCTTTAAAACTTTTAATGATCAATTTTTTGTCAAATATCTTTCAACCAGTGAATTAATGATGGATTTATGATGAGAAATTGGAAATGATTTCTTTAACATATCAAAAATCACTGAATAATTGATTTCAGATACTGCTCATCATGTCGAAGATATTCCTTCTCATTCTTCTAAAAAATTCATCAATTTTTGCCAAGTCAGGTCGACACACTCTCACCCTGTGTCGACACCATAGTCTGTCAGGTCGACACACTCATTCTGTTATGTCGACACAACTGGGTTCTTCCGCCAGTCCCTGTTTAGGGTAAATGAACCAGGGGTTTATCTTATCCCCCATCTTGTGATGTCGAAACCATTTATATGCCCTATTCCCTAGGTCGACCCTACCACTTGCATCCCATTCTATTGAACATCTCCCTCCATCCAACCTCTTGGAAACGATTCCCTGCGTTTCAGTTTTCTCTCTCAACTCGTCCAGCCTTCATCCCCTCTCATCCTTCCTCCATCATGCCTCCCAAACACACTCCCAGGAGAGGAGCAAAGTCCAGGGCTGCTGCAAGGGGCATTGTGATTGAAGAGCCCCAACCAGAAAGGAGGAGCAAGTTTCGGCATGATCTTTCCAAGAGAAAAGGTGTGTCTTCTCCTTCCGAGACTCCATCCAAGCAGGGACGGCATACTCCTCAGAGTAAAGGCAAGTCTCCTATGCCATCTCACTACCCTAGGAGGAAGCTTCTTCCGGATTCTAGTGACTCCAACGAAGAAGATTCTGAGTCTTCTGACTCATCTGGGACGCCAGAAGTCACCCCATCCTAGATTGCTACAGAAGGAACGTCCATTCTCAAGCGTAGGGCTGTAGAGCTGTCTGACGAAGCTTTTGCACTTGCATTCCCAGAATTTATCCCCTTCTTTCAATTTCAAGGTTGGTTACAATTTATTTCTAAATTCAGACTGTTTTATCCTCGTTTGGTTCAAGAATTCTATTTGAACTTGGTGGATACCTCAGAAGGGTTCAAGTCAGAGGTCAAAGGTGTTGCTATCATGTTTACTCCTGAGTTAGCTTCTGATTTATTTCATTTTTCAAATGCTGGTGAGGATTATTGTAACTAGGAGTTTAATCTTCATGAAGCCTATACTCTCCTTATTGGGCTCCTCATGACAAGAGGATGCTAGACAAACTCATGTTACAAGATTCAATACAAACACATTTCCTCTTGTTCTCAGACTGGTACATCACATCCTTACCACCATATCACACCTCAAGGTGGTGGTAGGAACAGACTGACAGACATTCAAAGGTTTGTGATTTGTATGAAAAAGAATGTGAAAATTAATCTGAATTTGATCTTGTCTCAAATCATATCTGAGACAATCAGGAAAGATCTTCATAGATCATTACCATATGTTGCACATCTCACAGTTGTATTAAAGCATTTTGGAGTTTCCTTTGTGAATGACAAAGTTTAGAAAATTCCTCAGAATAACATATATGTTTGCATCATTTGCAAAAGTTCATGGGATTTAGAATTGAAGGAGATCAAGTGATTAGAGGACCAGTTGTAGAGCCAGAGCCTCCAGTGGAGAATGTTAAGAGGAAATTGCTCCATAAATTGATGTTCCTCAGGCTGATCCAGTGGAACAGCACATGTGAAGTTGAGGCTCCTTTCGAAACACCAGCCCTTCTACACCTCATGTATCTCCACCTCCTTCCAATATGATTGTCCCTCCAAACTTTTTCCATCAATATCATAACTCAGCTTCCACTTCTTCTGGTGGATGTTCTGTTCCACCTGAGCTATACAAATTTCTCCAAGTTCAGTTTGACAATCTCAATTCTTCTATGAGACAAATATCTGATAGGTTTGAACTTCGAATTCAAAGATTGGAGAACTCTGTTAATGGTCAGTTTGTTCGTCAACAAGAAGCAACTGAGCATGCCACCAGACGATTCAACAGGTTATTGGCACATTGGGTGATGCTTATACCCAACTTTAAGATCTTCAGCTCGAGACTCAAGGTGTCCTAGCTTCCATCTTTGACAATACTCAACAAGGACTTCATTCTAGTAGAGAAACTGTGACTCAAGTATCAAAGACTCGTTTGTCCTTTGCTCATCTTGTTGAAGACATGGATAGAATGAGGACTCTTATTGCACTATTGATCAGGAAATGGAAGCTCTTCGGATTGATTTCAATAACTTCAGACAGCATGGCACTGTTCCTGGTTCATCCTCTGCCTCTCCTCACATGGCTCAAAGCATAGGTGTCTTCCAAGAGAATATGTATGAAAACCATCATAGAATGGGAAGAAGAACATTGAAAACATTTTACTTCGAATTCCTCCTCATCCTCCACCTCCATCTAAATGAGTTTTCTTGTTTTATTTTGATGATGTCAAAGGGGGAGAAAGAACTATTTTGGCTAAAGAGTATTTTGGATGTTTGTATGGTTGATCATTTATCATTTTGAACATGCTATTGAATGGATACATACATTTTGGATGCTTGTATGACATGATGATTGATTGATATGGTGAAATTTTTGAATGACATAGAATAACATGAATGGATGCTTTTAAGAATCACATATGTGAGAAAATCAAGCTTAATTGATGAATCATAGTTGCCATCATCAAAAAGGGGAGATTGTTGGATCTCTTATTTTGATGATACCTAAATATGTGAAAAATCATGCCTATCATGTTTCATTTATATCTCACAATGTTTCTTCCATGTGTAGCTCAAGAAGAGATTAAACAAGCTAGTGGTGTCGACACAACCCTCCTGTGTCTCGACACTAGCTCACTATCCCATAACCATGTTTTTCGACAAGGATCCAGTGGTGTCGACACAGTCCAGTTGTGTGTCGACACTAGCATACTATCCCAGAAGAACAGTTTGAGGCTGATGCTTGGTGTGTCGACACACCTGTGTGTAGTGTCGACACACTTCGGAATTTTTGCAAAATCCAAATTGCTGAGACATTGGATGCTTTGGCTAGGCCTATTTGATCGGGAATTCTGTGCCCTCAATCCCAAGATATTTTGTGGACCCATGCGACTATAAATGCCCCATATCCACTTGGCTTTTAGAGCACAACATCGCAACACCCATCTGCTCTTCTAGTCTCCAGAGCATTCCAAGCTATTTCAGAAGAAGGCTTCAACTCGGCAACCTGCTTCCAGACTTGAAGGAACTGAAGCATTGTACACCTTGTATGATCCATCTAGAGAAGGAATTCAAGCCTTCAGAAGTCTTCTTCCTAGAGCCGAAGTAGAAGAGCTGGTCCCCATTCTTGAAGCAGAAACATGGACCTTCGAACCAGACATCTCCACCTGGTTCTTAATTGTTCTGTCTGGTTCCTCAACTCAAAACCACTCTGTACTGTGTGTTTTATGGAATTGGTGCAATCCTTGTGCCCATTTTTGTGTGTGGTCAGATCTGAGATTTCTAAATCTCAGAGTGTGGTGTTTGGTGTGGACTTTTCTGAACAGGCAAGATAAGCCACATTTGTGTGTGTGTGGATGGTGGATGTAGTATACACAGTTGTGTAATCCGAACCACCCTAAATATCTTTGTCATGTGGTTTGAATGTGTCTTGCGTTAGATGCTTGATAGGCTCGTTAGTATTTCACCATCTAACTTATCTAAATTGTTCAGAATTACCATTGATCTTTAGATTTTACTCTTAACTCAATCATTCAAAGATTCTAATCAAAGTGGTTCTTAAAATTTAGTGAAATCTATTCAACCCCCCCCCCCCCCCTTCTAGATTTCTTCATAGCAGTTTTTTCTGCAACATTTCAACATGTTCATCTGCAAAGGAGATGTGGGACAAACTGGACTAATTTATGAAGGTACATCTGAGGTAAGAGAGACTAAAGCTAGCATGCTTGTTTCAGAATATGAAATGTTTAAAATGAAGGATAAAGAAACAATCTCAGATATGTTTGCTGGGTTCATGATAATCATTAATGGTCTGAAATGTCTTAAGAAGGAATGCAGTGAAAGTGACTTAGTGAGGAAGATACTTCGATCACTTCCATCTGCATGGCACGGTAAGGCCACTGTCATTGAAGATTCTAAAGATTTGTCAACAATGTAATTAGATGAGTTGATAGGTTTCATTAATGACTTATGAAATTAATCTAAAAAGAAAAGAATCTGAGGTCACTCAGAAAAAATCAATCGCATTGAAAGCTTCAGGTAAAGCCTCCTCCAGTTCTAAAATGAAGTTGAAAAGGAAAAGAATGAAACGTCTAGTGAAAGTGATAATGATGAAGGCTATGCTGACTAGACAATTCAAAAAATTCCTCAATTCAGAAAGAAGGGACAAGGTAACTAAAACTCCTCCCAGAAAGATTTTTCAAACAAGTTTGATTCTAACAAAAAATGACATAATTGTCTGTTATGAATGCAAAAGGCAGGGGCCAAGAGAGGTGAATGCCCAGAGCTTAAGAAGAAGCTGATCAAGAAGAAGTTTTCATACAAGAAGCCCAGGGCCATGATGGATACACGGAGTGATGAAGATGAAGATGATCATGATCAAGAGGAATCTGAAGATGAAGATGAAGAAATCTTCACGCCCAACGCGGAATATCGGAGCGCGAAGGCAGTTGCAAGAAAAGGTATAGAGCGTATACTAGACATCAAACCATGCACACTGAATAATACTAAAGCAAATCTTTCTCATTAATAATTTTTCAAATGTCTAGTTACAACCACTATATCAGAGCCATTCTATAGGCCCCATTACATTGCATTAGAAGGAAATAACTAACTAAACTCTAAGATAACATAACGACTCGAGGGTACTCCTGGCTTCACTCTTGGTCATTCCCTCCTCGTGAGTGTATGTGTCATCCTCGGTCTCACCTGAGAACACAACATCAAATAACGCAGGGTGAGCGATAACGCCCAGTAGGACTTAAATCTCAGGCTCAAGCAGGCTTTAAGTAATTAATGCATTTAATAGCAGAGTATCTAAAGATAGCAGGTACAAGAGAGTCAAAATATAGCAAGAGATAGCACAATCGCACGAGAGCGAGTATAGTTTCCAAAAAGAGCACAAGTATCGAGTATAGCATGAATAGCAGGATGGCCATAGCACAACTAGCACAAGTATAGTAATAGCACGACGAGTATAGCATTTGTTTGTCATTCTAGACATCGAGAGAGTATAGCACGTTTTGTGTTTTGATTGTCACATAGATAGCACTTGAGTGTAATGCCAAACACTCTGATCATTTAACTCCCATGGGCACTAGCACTTTCGGCGCACATCCCAGGACCAGATCGGCCCTTTATATATTGCCAAGCATTGGTTATATGGTTTATCTTTAGACAATCAGTCAATGGCCAATATAGAGTACCAAGAAGTAGATGAGAGCACTAGATGAATAGAAGAGAAAACAGAGTGAACTTGAATAGACGAGCGAGTAGAGTACAGATGAGAGCTAGTGGTCTTTGTACGAATGCTCGAGTAAACAGGCGATAGTAACAGTTGCACAACACGCGCACGTCGTGTTGGCAGTCAGGTGGAACTCACGATCCTACCACGGCCTTATTATGCACAGGTCCAGAGGTTCGGCGTGATTAAGACGAGTGAATCTCTAATAGCCGTTTGGATCATATTGATCCCTAAGGTGTAATTGGTGTTTAGGGTACAACCGGCTCGTCGACCATGTGGGAATCCATGATCAGAGGAGACTTACGGAGGCCTTGTGCAAGAGTTCACTAGTCCGGCGAAAGGAATATCCGACGGAGAGTTCACCACAAGCCAAGAAAAAGTGTGTATATAAAACAGGTGCTCGACGTTCTAGAGGAATTCTAGGACAGTGGAGCATCGATGTCGGTATTATAAACAATGCAAGAAACGATACAAGTCCTTTAAAATAGGGCAATTAATGTACTTTTTTCAATAAATACCAGGCACATTATGAGATATTTTCTGCAATATTTCAGCCATAAATGGATGGTTCAAGTGTGTGCAAGTGCAAGAGAAATCATAGATAGAAATAAGTCGTGAACATGTATTTTAAATCATTCAACATAGCATCCTTTTTAAGTAGGGTTTTTACTGGGGTATAACGGTAGAAGGCGTAAGGATTATTTAGAAAGTGACAGAAATATTTTATTTTATTTTTTATGTTTTTTTCATCAAAAACTTGTGAAAGCGACATAGGGCTGTAAGGGTGGCGACAGTGCCAGGCAGATCGCGACAGGGCCTTGTACAGGTCGCGACAGGGCATGCAAATCGGGTACTGAGAACGCGACGGCTCACCTGTCGCCTTCTGGTCGCGACAGGGAGGCTGTCACAATCCGGCCCCAGAAAGCGACATGTCGAGGTGTCGCCTTCTGGTTGTCTGCGCCTGACTCTGACAGGAGTCAGACCAGACATTGGATTGCGGACCAGGGATTTCAATTTTTGATAGAGGGTTGTTCAGAAATCCATAACTAATAATATATAAGATGAAAAATCATGAAATCAGTTGCAAATTAAACTAGACATGTAAGGGTACTTCCAATAAATCGGATTAGAGAGAGAGCATGGTTTGAACATGGTTTGAGCATGAACAACAACGAGTAACACAGAACATGACATAGAGAGCAAGATGGATTGAATTTGAGCATCATGCTCAATGAAATTTAGGCTTTTTAGGGGAAAATGATCCCTAACATCATGAAGTAATCTACAGTAAAAATTTCGTAGCATGGGATCAAGTCTACATAGAGATCAAGAGTTAAGAAGAGGGCTCGGGGTCAAGAGAGTTGCAGAACTTCTAAATTCAAGAAGAAAATATGGCTCGATGGAAAATTATGAAATTTGAGGGTTTTGTTCCTGATGTATGGAACAATCTATAGACGAAGTTTTAGGATTTTTGCTTGTGAGAATGCCTACCTTGACTCGTTTCCTCTTCTAGGGCTAGAACTTGAAGAACGGGGTTGAGAGCTTGAAAGGTTCTTCTCCCCACGAAATCTCCTCTCCTTGGCCTCTCCTTCTGGTCCAGGAATCCTTGGCACGAGCTTGGGTCGGCCATGAGGGTTTTAGGAGAGTATTTAAGCTTCTTCTCTTTCTATTTCCTAATAGGACTCTAATTCCTCTTAATTCCGAAATTTCCTTACTTCCCCTTCCTTCCTTGCTTTCCAATCTCTATTTAGACTAAAGAGATCCAAATTTGTGCTAACCCATATGGGGTAGGTTTAGGAATCCTATTATAACTCAAACTAGCTAATTAATGCATTAATACCCCTTTTCTATTTAGGTAATAATTAGTTACGAATTTAGGGTATTTTCCTATTATTCTCCCTTTGTAAATTCATATTTTGGACCCAATAAATTCTAGAAGATCCATTAAGCAAAGCCCATTACTCTTTTCCATCTAATGAGTTTTATTTAATGCTCTATTTAAATATCCATTTAGCTAGGTTTTAAATTCTTTATTTAAATTTTTATCTTTTCATAAAAATTCAGGTTGCTACAAAATCACTCGTTTATGGTAGGAAGTGATGACACAAATGAGATAAATTCTTCTTTGAAAGCTATACTACTGAAAAGTGGAAGAAGCTTACATTGTGTTTTTTGAAAAATTTTATGAATATCGTTCTAAAAACAAAGCATTGAAAAAGAAAATAAATAATCTGGTGCATAACACAAATGCAGATGAACAAATTGAAATTCTGAACAGAGAAGTAAATCTATTAAAAATGAAAAAAAAATCCATGTTGAACTTGACTGCTTGAAAGAAAAACTATAGGAAAATAAAAAGAAAAACAAGTACTAAATGGATCTTTTGAAATAATTCAAAATGAGAATACAAAAATTCAGAAGAAAATGGAAGAATTACAAAAAGAACTGAAGATAAGAATGAAACCTTATCAAGATTTGTGAAAGGCAAAGAAAACATTGATGTTGTGCTAGGAGTCAGAACAAACACAACAAAACATGGACTGGGATTTCAAAGTGAAAACCAAAAGAAACTTGGACAAACACTGATCACATCATTTGTTCAAGACAAGACTAATGCAAATAAGCAAGCTTATCTTGAGAACAAAGATTTGAATGAAAAGAAAAACAACAAAGAATTGGACTAGTTTCTAAGTGAAAGTGCCTGTTGATAGGTATTCATACCAGAATTTGACCTGTCGACAAGTATGGCAGTCTGTCGATAGATCTAGACCAACAAGACATTATAGTGAACAAAAACTACAAATCAATAGCAATCCGCATGTTCAGAACAACAACAGGAAAACCTTAAGAAATCAAACCCCACATGTAGCTACTGCAAAAAACTTGGTCATACTGTGTCACATTGCTGGCATAAATTGAGCATGATAAAATGCAAGCAAATGTAGATTCTAAAGCATTTACTTCTAGTATAGATGAAAACATGGGACCCAAAGTAATTTGGGTACCAAAATTCTCTTCTGATTTGCTTTTGCAGGAATGCCTAGCAACCCAGAATCAAAATAATAGTACTTGGACAGTAGCTGCTCAAGGCATATGACGAGAGACAAAATGTTTTTGCTTGCTTGTTGAAATAGATGGTGGTCAAGTTATTTTTAGAGGTAACAATAAGGCCAGATAATTGGCACTAGTAAGGTAGATAAGGATGCTTCTAACTCAATTGAAAATATGTTGCTTGTGGAAGGTCTTAATCACAATTTTCTAAGCATTAGTCAACTGTGTGATAAAAGTCACAAAGTTATCTTTGATTCAGAAGCATGTCAAATAATTGATAAAGAATTAGGAACTGTTAAATTTTCAGGCAACAGAGTCAATAACATTTATCTAGTTTATTTAGATGAACCTAAAAATAAAAATTTGTTTCTTGTTTCAAATAAAAATGATCAATTTCATTTGTGGCATCGTACGTTAGGACATGAATGTTACAGTGTAACGGTCCCTCGCTGTTCAGGCTCGTTAACCAATAACAAGCCTGACATGACTCCATCTCCCACGATCAGGCCGAAGCCTCGCAAAGGATATCAACCACATATGTCGTGAAAATACAAAAGAACCACAATAAGCACATATAAGACACATTGCTCATATATGTCCATATGAAAAGTATAATATGTTCCAAATATATAGTCAACATATTAGTACAACAGCCCAGGACAAACCCCCAGGCTCCACTAGTAAAAACTTTACTCTGCTGGTGGCGAGGGCCTGACTCCACTACGGCGCTGATCGGTACTAGAGGAGGATGTGATCCTCCTGCTCCCCGTCACCTGGAAGAAAAGAGGTGAGCCTCACAAGTCATTGGCTGAGTAGGGTAACTCCCCCATGCCGAGATACACAATTAATTCAAAGCTGAAAACATGTACCATCTAAGCATGATACTACAATTGTAAATAAATAAGTAAACGGCAACACATGTCAAAGTGTACAAGCTAAAGGAAGGGTACGCCGAACACGAGTCACGAAAACTTGTTTGCGACACCAGCCACAGACTCGGACAAGCTACACAAGTACACCTCTCAGTCTCACACAGCCACGGACGAAAGGTCCAGCTGCTGCTCCACCTCAACAAAAACAAGAACCGTAGAGACTAACTACACCACACCTGCAGATACACCGCTGCAGAACCAAGCCTGACACCTTTAGGGGCTCCGCCGAAGAACCCAAAAGTGAGGCACTGGAACAGGACTAGCTGAGGACCAGTACGTCTACCGGTGTCCATCCTTTAACCAAGAGCACACTACAAATGGCTGCACAGCCACAAACACAAGCCATTGTCCCCTGTCGTCTTTCCCTCATCCGGACGTGCAAATCAATCTCAGGAGTGAGGGTGTCAAGGAAGACGACACAAACCCTGACAGTACTCCCGTACCGGGACAAGCCCTAAGCACACGGTTAGGGTAACCGACTGGAGAGGCAACTACAGAAGGCGTGACACCCAACTTGATAAGCACACATTTCCACTTAAAACACCTTGCCATCGATCACAATATGGGCCAACACAACCCCAACAGTAACTACATTGCCTTGGGAGCCCAGCCCAAACAATGTAGGTTGGAAACTGAACAAACTGGCCAAGCTCCCAAAGCTCGGGAGGCCACTTTAAAAACCCCATCCAACACAGTGGACGTCTTCATGCAACTAGAATGCGTTGATCTTACCTGACACTTTTAAGGTTGAATCACGTCGACCACGGCCGACGCGTTCACTAGAATGCAGCGGCTGTGTCGGACGCCTTTCAACCTTCAGGTTTACACCTAGAAAACTCATTCCGGAACACACACCACCCTACCCCATAAACATGTAAAGCAGGTATTAACACTGTAAATGCATTCCTACTCATGCTTTCTATCATGTATATGCAATTCCCCAAAGAAACCATCATCTCTATCATGTACACACCATACAACAGGAAACAAGACAGAAACTAGGGTAGAATTCCCCTACCAGTACAGAAATGCAATTCCAATCACAACCCAGCGTCCTCCACGCTCTGAAGCTTGTCCTCGCGCCGGAAGCACGCCGATCGGACTCCTAACGGGCGAAATCCTCTCGAAATCGCCTTCAACACCCGCAGCACTCTCCCTTCAGCTGAATAGTGCGAACGCACAGTTCGGCTTAGGGCAGAGGCCATTTCACAATGAAACTGAATCACGTCGGGTATTCTCGCCGCATTTAGAAATGCGTCTGACTCTTGCAAGACATTTAATCGCCGACGCCCTGCATGTGCCACGCGTGCACATGCAGCGTCGCCTACGTAAAGCTGTGCTAAAATGTGTCAAAGATACTAGACGCGACCCTATTCAAGTCGCGTCAACCTAGGTGGATGCGTTACTCATTGAGAATCACGTCCTCTGCATTGGACGCGTTCTCAATGAGCCCTCCAGAGCCTGTTTTGGGCTGGGATGCCCAAGCCCTCAGCCTATCCACCTGACCATGAAAACCTGTGAAAACATATAGACCTCCATGGTCTAACAATGGCCACACACTGGCCTCCAAACCCGGTAAACCTTGATCCGAACGGACCGGATATTACACTACTATCACCTAAAAATAGTTTCGTCCTCAAAATTAAAAGAAGCAACATATATAGCAATTTCTTACATGGGTAACTATCACCTAAAAAAATAGAATAATGCTTACTGAAACAAGTATGGATATGTCTTGAACATCTCATTGGCCAATTCCCAAGTATCCTCACCACCCTGTCTATTCTGCCTTCGAATCTTTACCAAATCTATGTCTTTATTTCTTATTTCTGTGTCCACCTGCCTGTGATCATCACCGGATATTCTGGCATGGTGATATCCGACCTCAATCATCCCACTGATAACTACACCTGAGAAGGATCTCAATATACTTCCTCAACATTGAGACATTAACGCGTCATGAGCATCCGTGAAGTCCGCCGGAAGCTCCAATCTGTAAGCCATCTCACCGATCCTTTCCAAAATCCGAAAGGACCTACAAACCTGAGGCTCAACTTGCCCCTTTTGCTGAACCTCAGAACACCTTTAGTCGGGAAACTTTCAAAAACACATATTCTCCAACCTCAAACTGCAAAGGCCTACGCCAAACATCTGCGTAGCTTTTTTGTCTACTTTGTGCTATTTGGAGTTTCTCCTTAATGAATTTGACTACTTCTGCACATTACTGAACCAATTCTGGTCCCATGACCTGACTTTCACCTACTTCATGCCAATTCAACGGTGTTCTACAAGGTCTCCCATAAGGGCCTCTATGGTGCCATACCGATACTTGGATAGCTATGTTGTAGGCAATTCAACAATACCAAGGTGATGTTCCCATCCTCCTCCCCAAGCCAAACAACATGCCCGGAGCATATCCTCAATAGTTTTGATTGTTCTCTCTGTTTGTCCGTCGGTTTGGGGATGGTATGTGGAACTATACCTCAATTTTGTACCCACAACCTTTTGTAAACTTGTCCAAAATCTGGATGTAAACCGGGGATCCCGATCTGAAACAATAGTAACCGGTATCCTATGCAATGGCACAATTCTTTCAACATACATTTTGCCAACTGATCTACAGCCCATGATATGCTAATCGGTAACAACCTACACACTTTGGTAACCGATCAACAAAACCCAAATACCATTATTACCCGATGTTGTCCTGGGAAACCCTGCAACAAAGTCCATTGAAATATCATCCCACATCCATTGTGGTATGGGAAGTGGTTGCAATAAACCACCTGGTCTTGATGCTCTGCCTTGACTTGCTGACACACCGCCACATCTTTTTATAAATTCCGCTATCTCCTTCATCATGCTTGGCCACCAAAAATATTTCTTCAAATCGTGGTACATTTTAGTGCTTCCCAGATCTATGGTGTACCTGGATCGATGAGCTTCTTCTAACACTTTCTGCTTAACACCTACTTCATTTGGAACATACAACCTGTGCCTAAACCGCACAACACAATCATCATCAATTGTAACTTCCCCATTTTCACAATGTCGTCTAATATTCATCTTCTTTTTGAGCTTCCACAACTTGCCGATACAAAGACGGTTCTACTGCACTATTAGCCAATACAGCTCTTCGTCGGTTACTTGGTACAAACAAAGAACTTTCTGCCACATTCTCATACATTTCTGTGACGGAACATCTCGGCCAAGCCCGTTAAATTGATAACGTACTTGATCCGAGTCCGCCTCCCACGAACGGGCCGAAGCCTCGCAAGGATACCAAACCACAGTCCGTGTAAACACAAAGGAACACACCATTTCACATAAATATTTCACAAGTTTACATAGCATAATAATTTCACAAAACTGAAGGAAGTACAAGAGCCTAGGGCATACCCGAGGTACAACTGAAGAAAATAAACAAACTAGCTACACTACACTGCTGGAGCTGCTACTACACAGCTGGAGGTACCGACCCTGCACCGCTACGATGCGGCTCTGAACTGGACGACGGTCGAGAAACGTCCTCCTCGCTCTCACCTGTGGGGGTAGGGTGAGCCTCGCTAGTCACTGGCTCAGTAGGGAACTCCCCCAACACCGAGCAAAACCAACCACAGGTACGAAGCAGTAAACAATACCACACATTTATAGAACAGCTAAGCAAGATATAAAAGCTGTAAAAGTACTCACCGTCTGCCGACTACGAAAAATAACTGTAATAATTAAACGGAAAACCAGTACAGGTGTACAAGCTAAAGTAGAGACAGCCAAACACGAGTCACGTGAACTGGTTCGCGACACCAGAGACTGACTCGGACAAGCTAACACAGGTCTACCTCTCAGTCTCGCAGCCACGGATGAAAGGTCCAGCTGCCGCTCCACGTGAAAAGGTCAAGCAACTGTGGAGACCAACTAAACACCACCACCTGCGAACCACACGGTCACAGGCCCATGCCTGGCACCTTGGAGACCTGGCCTGGGCTCTCTAGAGTGAGGCACTGGAAAAGGACTCGCTGGGGTCCAGTACGTCTACTGGTGTCCGTACCCCCAACTACGAGCACGCTACAAGTGACTAAAAGACAAGTACAGTAGTCACTATCCCACTGTCATCTTTCCCTCAGCCGGACGTACAACTCAAGCAAAGGAGTGAGGGTGCCCAGGTCAGATGACACAGACCTCGACGGTACAACACAAGTACTGGGACAAAGCCCCGAGCTAACAGCCTAGCTCATAAAGAACCTAGGGCACCCAACTGGAGAGGTAACCACGGTAGGCGTCGTACTACTCGCCACGTACACAAAAACACGTGCACGTCACACACAAACCACGTGAAACCTCACGTAAACCTTAAGTAACAACGGTCCACTACACGTGAACCCAACTGTACTCGCGTGAACGACACGCAGCCTCGAAAGTAAGTAACTAATTGCATACCCCGTATGCTAAACACAGAAACCATGTGCACTAAGTGCACCCAGGTGCCAACGCACCATGCATTATCGATAAATACCATAAATAGCCGTTTCTGCTTATACACAAGTTGGCGGCAACATCGACTGCCGCTTATGGGAAGTCGACGGCAAAGGATCTTGCCGTTTATATCCCAGCTGATGAACCTGGCGCCAATCGATGTTGACGCTAAGATCTTCAGCTCCATTTCCTGCAGAAACCCTAAACCAATTCTACAAGTTTTACAATCGTTAAAACAACGAAAAAACATGCAGGAATAGTTTCTCTAATATCCATATACTATAATTAAGCCATAACAACATGTTTTACTACTCAAATTCATCAAACCACCCATTATCCCCACATGGTACAACTTAATCCGAAAATGCATTAAACATGTTGATTCAGGTGATTAAGTCATGTTTTAATGATCCTATGGAGCTAACAGTGTTCGTTCCCTACCTCAGAACACGCTTAAACCTCCCAAAATCTCCCGATTCACACCGAACCCTCCGCGAGCTCCCACGGCAATTGCACCACGCCACGACATTTCCTCACGCGATTCGGCAATGCCACACGTCCCACGATCCTCCAACCACCCTCATGAACTGTTGGAAGCTTCAGGGACACGGGGGCGTGAAGCTGGGGTAAGGGGAAGAGAGAACAGGGTGGAAAGCCTACCCTCGGGTGACCCTATCCTGCAGAATTCACAGGTTGGCATCAACCCCTCTGCCGCCTAGAGCAACCGCCACCATAAACGTCCACATCTTATGCCGCCAAGTTCATGCAGTCAACGACATCTTACCTGGACGCCAACAAGTCAACGGCCACCCCTGGCCGCCAACTCCAACTCAACTGCAGCAGGTCCTATTTCATTTCAGGACCAAACCTGCACCTCACCTGAACAAACCACACATCCAAACCACACATTCCACACAACCAACTCACACTGGCCTCACAACGGCCATCACAACCACAACACACATGATTCGCATGGATCCGAAAAGCACGCGACGTTACAATTTCCATTCCTTCATCATAATGTGACTCATAACCACCTTCCTGCTTAAAGCATCTGCTACCACATTTGTCTTACCTGGGTGATATGCCAAACTAAAATCATAATCTTTGAGATATTCCATCCACCTACGCTACCTTAAATTAAATCTTTCTGAGAGAAGATACACTTCAAACTTTGTGGTCTGTGAATATGTCAAACCTTTCTCATGCAAATAATGCCGCCAAATCATCAATGCAAAGACAACCGCCGCCAATTCCAAGTCATGTGTGGGATAATTTTCTTCATGACGCTTCAATTGCCTAAATACATATGCCACCACTTTGCCATGTTGCATAAGTACTGCCCCAAGTCTTCTCCTGGATGCATCCGTATAAATCACAAAACCACCTCGACTTGATGGTATTTCCAATATTGGGGCTGAAGTAAGCTGCTTCTTCAACTCCATGAAACTACACCTTCAATCGGAGGACCATTCATATGGCACTCCTTTTCTTGTAAGCCTTGTCAATGGTGCTGTAACTTTAGAAAAATCTTGGATAAACTGTCTATAATACCCGGCCATTCCAAGAAAACTCCAGATTTCCGACACCATCTTTGGCTCCTCCATTTTAATAGCCTCCACCTTTGCTGGATCTACAGCAACACACTCACATGAGATAATATGCCCCAAAACTAAATTTCCTTAAGCCAAAACTCACATTTACTATACTTTGCATAAAGTTGATGCTCCCTCAATGTTTGCAATGTAATTCTTAAATGATTTGCATGCACTCTTTGGAGGCTGAATATACCAAAATATCATCAATGAACACCACAATGAACCGATCTAAATAAGGATGAAAGATCCGATTCATTAAGTTCATAAATGCCGCCGGTGCATTGGTTAGCCCAAATGGCATAACCACAAACTCATAATGCTCATATCTTGTTCTAAATGTCGTCTTGTCTATGTCCTCCTCCCGGATCCTCAATGATGGTATCCCGATCTCAAATCTATCTTGAAAACACCTTTTCTGATTGCAGTTGATCAAATAAATCATCAATGCATGGAAGTGGATACCTGTTCTTTATAGTAACTTGATTGAACTGACGGTAATCTATACACATCCTCATGCCACCATCTTTCTTCCTTACAAAATATACCGGTGCTCCCCATGGTGAATGACTCGGTCAAATGAATCCCTTCTCAAGTAACTCTTGCAATTGCTTCTTTAACTCCTTCAATTTTGTAGGCGCCATCTTGTCTGGTGCTTTAGAAATGGGCATACAACCCGGCTGCAATTCAATTGTTAAATCCACCTCTCTATGTGGTGCTAACCCTGGTAACTCTTCCAGAAACACATCCACAAATTCCTTAACAACAGGTACGATGTCCACAGCCTTTTCTGCCTCAACCAAACTAACAGATGCCAAATAGACTACACATCCTACATTAATTAATTTCCTAGCCTTCAAGGCAAAGATAATGAATTTAGGGGTGTAGAATGACATACCTTGGAACTCAAATAAATCTCTTCCCGGATAGCTGAACCTACTTTCTTTTTCCTGCAATCCACCACTGCCCCATACGCCTCCAACCAATCCATACCTAATATCATATAATACTCCTTCAATTGCAAAGCATAAAGCCTAGCCGGCAATTGATTACCCTGTATCATAATAGGTACCTCATCCAAATAACATGTGGTAAACATGAAATCTCCCGACGGTACCTCCACCATAAGCTCACACTGCCTCTCCTCAAGGATGCACCATAACATCAAGAAAATTTTCGAAAATGAAAGAGTGAGATGCACCTGGATCAATTAATGTTCTTGCTGAAAATTTAGAGATTGGTGTAATACCTTCAATCAGATTTGATGCTTCCTCTTGAGCCCTAGTAATTCCCATTACTCGTCCTCATCCTCCGCCCCTTTGGTAAGGTGTGCCTCTTCCTTGCCCTGCTGAAGGTTGTTGTTGCTGTGGCGGTTGCTGCTGTTTGTGTGATGTCCCTCTACCATAGCTAGCTCTCCTTGGGTATGGACAATTCCTCGCCATATGCCCCAGCTGATCACAATTGTAACACCGGAATACCACGAGCTGCCTTGTCGTGCTTTGTTGAGACTCCTCTGTCTCCGACTTGAAACCGCGCCCTTGCTGAAATCATTGCTGCATGCCACCTCCTCGACCTCTAAATATCTTTTTCAACTTGTTGCCCCATTTTCCAAAGCCCGAAGAAGACGATCCTCCCGAAGGTGCTTTTCCTTACTAACACCTGCAGATTGCTGTGGAAGTCGGAAACTACCACCACTTGATCCTGATCCACTAGACTGCCTGGCTTGTATGGTTCTTTCAAGTATTGCTGCTCTTTGGGCAACTTCTTCCACTGAACCACACATCAAAGAAATAATCGCATCTTGCAACTCTGGCCGCAATCCACAAATAAAGTACTCAATCATCATTGCATTATGGTTACTATATACGAGGCATACTCACTCAAGGTCATGAACCTCATTTGATACTCCAACACCGACAAGTTCCCTTGCTGAAGTGTTCTAAACTACTCCCTCTTTTCTTGCTGAACTTGTACCCAAAAGAAAGTATTGCTGAAAACCTCCAGAAACTCGGGCCAAGTGATTGTTTCTTCAGCTCTACCGGTAAACACGGTTTGCATCTTAAGTCTCCACCATTCTTGTGCAAAACCCCTCAACTGATAAGTTGCCAAAATAACTCTATCCGCTTGAGAACACCTCATTGTGACAAACACCCTCTCAATCTCATGAATCCATACTGCGATGTATCTGGACTTAGACCTCCTGAGTACGTTGGTGGCTGCAAATGCTAGAACCTCTCCACCATCATCATGGACTCCTCCACACTTGCTGGTCTCACTGGTACCACTGGAGGTAAAGGTGCTGTAAGAGGTGCCTCTACTCCATAGGGTGGTACTATGGTGCCGACATTATCTCCTCTGTCACCGATGGTTCTACCCCGATAGGCTGACCGGTAGTTGTTGATCCAACCTTGTCCGGATATGCGTGATACTCTCCCACATTCTCTCTATCATCTGATGAGTAGACCCTCAGGATCATCACCTCCTCCTCCCCATCTCTCCTATAAGCCATTATAAACCTGCACATGCACATTCTATTCACATAACACACAAGTATATCATTATAAAAATATGGCCACTACCAGCAGAATACCATGATAAGAAACAACTATGTACATTTCTCATTCTTTCATATCTACACAGACCTTGCTCTGATACCAATTGTAATGGTCCTCGCCGTTCAGGCCTGTTAACCAATAACAAGCCTGACACGACTCCATCTCCCGCGATCAGGCCGATGCCTCGCAAGGGATATCAACCACATATGTCCGTGGAAAATACAAAGATCCACAATAAGCACATATAAGACACATTTCTCATATATGTCCATATGAAAAGACATAATATGTTCCAAATATATAGTCAACATATTAGGTACAACAGCCCGGGACAAACCCCAAGGCTCCACTAGCAAAAACTTTACTCTGTTGGTGGCGAGGGTCTGACTCCACTACAACGCTGATCGGTACTAGAGGAGGGGCACAAATCCTCCTGCTCCCCCTCACCTAGAAGAAAAAGAGGTGAGCCTCACAAGTCATTGGCTTAGTAGGGTAACTCCCCCAAGCTGAGAAACATAATTAATATCAAAGCTGAAAACATGTACCATCTAAGTATGATACTACAATTGCAAATAAGTAAGTAAACCACAACACACGTCAAAGTGTACAAGCTAAAGGAAGGGTACGCCAAACACGAGTCATGAAAACTAGTTTGCGACACCACCCACAGACTCGGACAGCGACACAAGTACACCTCTCAGTCTCGCAGCCACGGACGAAAGGTCTAGCTACCGCTCCACCTCAACAAAACAAGAACCGTGGTGTAGCAACCCAAAATTTTTAGGAAAATAAAAATTTAAATATTTGTATTATTTAATTATGAAATCAAATAAAAGGAAGATGTAGGAAATCAAATAAGAGAGAATTAAATAAAACCCATTAAAAGAAAAGGAGTAATGGGCTTTGCTATATTGACCCATTACAAATTAGTGGGCCAAAATAGAGATTTTAAAAAGGGGAATAATAGAGAAATACTCAAAATTCGTAACTAAAATATTATTAAAATAGAAAAGAGGTATTTAATGCATAAAAAATAGAAGTTTGAGTGGATTAGGATTAGTAAACCTACCCCTTCTGATTTAGCACGAATTTAGATTCCCTCCTAACCCAATTAGAGATTTGAAAGCAGGAAGGAAGGTTGGAGTTAGGAAATCTCGTAATTAAGAGCAATTAGAGTAGAATAGGAATAGGAACCCATACATGCTTAAATACATCTCATAAACCTCTTGGCCGACCCTAGCTCATTTCCAAAGGTTGTTGGACATGGAGAGAGGCCAAGGAGGAGAAGATCTCGTGGGGAGAAGAGGCCAAGGAGGAGAAGATCTCGTGGGGAGAAGGAGTTTTGGGGCTTCTTCCTCGTTCTTGGAGTTCTAAGCCTTAGAAAACAAATAAAGCCAAAGGTAGGCATTCTCACAAGAAAAATCCTAATATTTCATCTGTAGATTGTTCCAAGCATCAGGAACAAAACCCTTAAATTTCATAATTTTCCATCAAGCCAATATTTCTTCTTGAATTTCGACATTCTACAACTCTCTTGACCCCGAACCCTCTTCATAATTCTTGTTCTCCATGAATACTAAATCCCATGCCTTGAAATTTTATGGGAGATACTGATGATCATTAGGGAACTTTCACCCCTAAAAGCCCTAATTTTTATTAAGCATGTTGCTCGAATTAAATCATTCATCTCTGCTGCACCTGGAATCAGGTTGCTTCTTGTTCAACTTCTTATAACTATGTCGATACCATGATTGTTTTCAAATTCCTAATTACTGGAAGTACTCTCGCATGTCTAGTTCATTTGCCACTGGTTTCATGATTTTTCATCGCATATATAATTAGTTATGATTTTCTGAACAACCCTATATCAAAAATTGATATCCCTGGTCCGTAATCCAATGTCTGGTCTGACTCCTGTCAGAGTCAGGCGTAGACAACCAGAAGGCGACGCCTCGATATGTCGCTTTCTGGGCTCCGATTGCGACAGCCTACTGTCGCGACAAGAAGGCGACAGGTGAGCCGTCGCGTTCTCAGAACCCGATCTGCAAGCCATGTCGCGACCCTTTTTAGGCCCTGTCACGTTCTGCCCTGACCCTATCGCGCCCCGTACAGGGGTACGTCGCCTTCAGAAGAATTTTGATGAAAAACCCATAAAAAAAGTATTCTGTCACTTAAAATACCTATTCACGACTTATTTCTATTTATGATTTCTGTCACTTAAAATACTATTCACTTAAAATCTTTTTAGGCCCTGTCGCGTTCTGCCCTTTTTACCGTTATACCCCCAGTAAACACCCTGCTTAAAATGGAGCTATATTGAATGTTTAAAATACCCTATTCGACTTATTTCTATCTATGATTTCTCTTACACATGCACACACATGAACCATCCATATATGGCTGAAATCTTGCAGAAAACATCTCCTAATGTATCTGGTAATTTATTACAATAAAGCATATTAATTGCCCTATTTTAAAGGACTTGTATTCGTTTCTTGCGTTGTTTATATACCGATATCGACGCTCACTGTTTTAGAATTCCTCTAGAATGTCGAGCACTGTTTTTATATACACACTTTACTTGGCTTGCGGTGAACTCTCCGTCGGATATTCCTTTCGCGGACTAGTGAACTCTTGCACAAGGCCTCCGTAAGTCTCCTCTTATCATGGATTCCCACATGGTCGACGAGCGGTGTACCCCAACACACATTACACCTTTAGGGATCGATATGATCCAAACGGCTATTAGAAGTTCGCTCTTACCTTTAATCACGTCGGACCTCTGGACTTGTGCATAACATGGCCAACGGAAAGATCGTGAATTCACCTGACTGCCAATACAACGTGCGCGTGTTGTGCATCTATTACCACCGCCTGTTTACTCGTGCATTCCATGCAATAACCCTTAGCTCTTATCTGTACTCTACTCGCTCGTCTATTCACGTTCACTCTACTTTTCATCTATTCATCTAGTGCTCTCATGTAACGTTGCGTGCTTTTTGGATCCAAGGGAGCATGTGCATTGGGGTTGTGGCGGCGTTGTGAGGCCAGGTGAGGTGGGTTGGGGTGTGGGATGCATGGTGTGATTGCGTGGCTGAGCAGGTGAAGAGCAGGGTAGGTCCTGAATTGGAATAGGACCTGCTGCTGTTATGTCTGAGTTGGCGGCCAAGGGGTGGTCGTTTACTGTTGGCGTCCATGTTTATGGACGTTGACTTCTTGAACTTGGCGGCAGTAAAGGTGGGCGTTTAGGCTGGCGGTGCTTATAGGCGACATGGGGGTTGACGCCAACCTGTCAGTTTAGCAGGTTATATGCTCACCCGGGGCTGTTCTCTCAGCTCACTCCCATTCCCTCTTGCCCCAGCTTGCTGTCCCCGAGTCTTTGAAGCTTCTAAAAGGTACCGAGGAGTGGTTGGACGATCGTAGAGCGCGCGGCATCGCTGAATTACGCGAGGAAACGTCGCGGAGTGGTGCAATTCGCGTGGGAGCTCGCGGAGGGCTCGGCGTGAACGGGGGATTGCAGGAGATTCTAACGCGTTGTGAGGTAGGGGACGAACCCTGGTAGCTCCTTAGAAACTTAAAACACATCAAACTACTTGAATCCGCATGATAATCCATGTTTGGATAGAGTTGCACCATAGGGGATAATGGGTGGTTTGAGTAGTTTATTGTTCGAATCATGTTTAAATGGGTGCATTGGGTTCTGACATGCTAGAGGATATGCATTTGCATGTTTTCCAGTAATTAGAATAGCTAGAAAACTCGCAGGACCGGATTAGGGTTTGCAGGGGTTAAGGCCAGGGAACTTGGCGTCAACATCGTTTGCCGCCAAGATCTTCAGCTAGGAGGTTAACGGCCAGAACCCTTGCCGTTGACTCCTGTAAGCGGCAGTCGATGTGGCCGCCTATTCCTGTATGAACAGAAATGCTATTTATGGTGTTTTATCGATAATGCGTGGTGTTAATGTATGAGGTGCACTAAGTGCACTTGGTTTACGTGTTTAGCATACAAGGTATGTTGACAGTTGTTTACTTCGGTGACTGCGCGTGGTGTACGCGAGGTCAGTTGGGTTCACGTGTAGTGGACCAGTGGTCACTTGTGGTTTACGTAAGGTTTCACGTGGTTGGTGTGTGACGTGCACGTGGTTTTGTGTACGTGGCAAGTAGTACGACGCCTACCGTGGTTACCTCTCCAGTTGGGTGCCCCAGGTTCTTTGTGAGCCAGGCTGTTAGCTCGGGGTTTGTCCGGTACTTGTGTTGTACCGTAGAGGTCTGTGTCGTCTGACCTGGACACCCTCACTCTTGTGTTAGAGTTGTACGTCCGGCTGAGGGAAAGACGACAGTGGGACAGTGACAGTTGTGGTTGTCTAGTCACTTGTAGCGCGCTCGTAGTTGGGGTTACGGACACCAGTAGTCGACACTGGTCCCCAGCTAGTCCTTACCAGTGCCTCACTCTAGCGAGCCCAGGCCAGGGTCTCTGGAGGTGCCAGGCATGGGCCTGTGACCGGTGGTCTGCAGGTGTGGTGTTTAGTTGGTCTCCACAGTTGCTTGACCTTTTACGTGGAGCGGCAGTGGACCTTTCGTCCGTGGCTGCGAGACTGAGAGGTGGACCTGTGTTAGTTGTCCGAGTCAGTTTCTGGTGTCGCGAACCAGTTTACGTGGCTCGTTGGTGTCTCTACTTTGGCTTGTACACCTGTTTGGGTTTGCCGTTTAATTACTACAGTTGTTTCTCGTAGTTGGCAGACGGTGAGTACCTTACAGCTTTACTTACCTGTTTAGTTGTTATATAAAATTATTGGTATTGTTTATTGTTTCGTACCTGTGGTTTGTGGTTGCTCGCTTTGGGGGAGTTCCCTACTGAGCCAGTGGACTAGAGAGGCTCACCCCTACCCCCCCACAGGGAGAGCGAGGAGGACGTCTCTCGTCGGCGTCCAGCTCAGGGCCGCGCCGTAGCGGTGCAGGGTCAGTACCTCCAGCTGTGTAGTGGCAGCTCCAGCAGTGTAGTGTTGTGTAGTTTTGTAGTTGTTTACTTCTTTTGTTGTACTTCGGGGTGGTGCCCCAGACTCTTGTACACCTTTACAGTTTTAGTGGAATATGGCTATGTAAATTGTGAAAAATTATTTATGAAATGTGGTGTGTTCCTTTATGTTTACACGGACTGTGGTTTGGTTTCCCTTGCGAGGCTACGGCCGTTCGCGGGAGGCGGACTGGATCAAGTGCGTTATTGGGTTAACGGGCTTGGCCGAGGCGTTCCGTCACATCTCATCTACTTCTTGGTGCTTTATTGGCCATTAACTGATTGTCTAAAGATACAATTAACCAATGCCTGGCAATATATAAAGGGCCCGATCTGGTCCTTGGATGTGCACCCGAAAGTGCTAGTGCCCATGGGAGTTAATGATCAGAGTGTTTGGCATACACTCAAGTGCTATCTATCTCGACTATCTATATAACAATCAAAACTCAAAATGTGCTATACTCTCTCGATGTCTAGAATGACAAACAAGTGCTATACTCGTCGTGCTATTACTATACTTGTGCTAGTTGTGCTATGGCCATCCTGCTATTCGTGCTATATTCGATACTTGTGATTTTTGGAAACTATACACGATCTCGTGCTATTGTGCTATCATGTTACCTGTTGTGCTATCTCTTGCTATGTTTTGACTCTCTCGTACCTGTTATCTTTAGATACTCTGCCATTAAATGCGTTAATTATTTAAAGCCTGCTTGAGCCTGAGATTTAAGTCCTACTGGGCGTTATCGCTCACCTACGGTATTTGATGTTGTGTTCTCAGGTGAGGCCGAGGATGACACATACACTCACGAGGAAGGGAATGACCAAGAGTGAAGCCAGGAGTACCCTCGAGTCATTATGTTATCCTAGAGTGGTTAGTTATTTCCTTTTATTGCAATGTATTTGGGCCCTATAGAATGGATCTGATATTAGTGGTTGTAACTAGACATTTGAAAAGTTATGAATGAGAAAGATTTGCTTAGTATTATTCAATGTGCAATGGTTTGATGTCTAGTATACGCTCTATACCTTTTTCTTGCAACTGCCTTCGCGCTTTGATATTCCGCGTCGGGCGTGACACGTGGAGACTAACTACACCACACCTGCAAGCTACACCGCTGTAGGACCAAGCCTGACACCTTTAGGGGCTCAGACCGAGAACCCTAAAGTGAGGCACTGGAACAGGACTAGTTGAGGACCAGTACGTCTACGGTGTCCGTCCCTCAACCAAGAGCGCGCTACAAATGGCCACACTTCCACAAACATAAGCCGCTGTCCCCTGTAGTCTTTCCCTCAGCCGGACGTGCAACTCAAACTTAGGAGTGAGGGTGTCCAGGACGACGACAGAACCCGGACAGTACTCCTGTTCCGAGATAAGCCCTAAGCACCCAGTGCTAGGGTAACCGATTGGAGAGGCAACTACGGAAGGTGTGAAACCCAACTTGATAAGCACACATTCCACGTAAAACACCTTGCTATCGATCACAATATGGGCCAACACAACCCCAACAGTAACTACATTGCCTGGGAGCATAGCCCAAGCAATGTAGGTTGGAAACTGAACAAACTGGCCAAGAGCTCCAAAGCTCAGGTGACCACTTTAAAAACTGCGTCCAATACAGTGGACATCTTCATGCAACTAGAATGTGTCGATCATACCTGACGCCATTAAGGTTGAAAGCGTCGACCATGGCCGACGCGTTCTTTAGAAACGATGCGGTTGTGTCGGACGCCTTTCAACCTTCAGGTTTACACCCTAAAAACCCATTTCGAGAACACACACCGCCCTGCCCATAAACATGTAAAACAAGTATTAACGGTAAATGCATTCCTACTCATTGTTTCTATCATATATATGCAATCCCCAAAGAAACATCATCTCCATCATACACACACCATACAATAGGAAACATGATAGAAACCAGGGTAGAATTCCCCTACCAATAAAAGAAACGCAATTCCAATCACAACCTAGCGTCCTCCATGCTTCGAAGCTCGTCCATGCACTGGAAGCACGACCGATCGGACTCCTAAGAGCAAAATCCTCTCGAAATCGCCTTCAACACCAGCAGCACTCTCCCTTTAGCTGAACAGTGCGAACGCACAGTTCGGCTAAGGGCAGAAGGCCATTTCACAATGAAACTGAATCGCGTCGGGTATCCTGCCACGTTTAGAAACGCGTCTGACTCTTGCAACACATTTAATCGCCGACGTCCCTGCATGCGCCACGCAGTGCGCATGCAATGCCGACTACGTGAAGCGGTGCTAAAACGCGTCGAAGTTACTAGACGTGACCCTATTCAAGTCACGTCGACCTAGGTGGACGCATTACTCATTGAGAATCGTGTCCTCTATATCGGACGCATTCTCAATGAGCCCGCCAGAGTTTGTTTTGGGCTGGGATGCCCAAGCCCTCAGCCTATCCACCTAGTAAGAAAACCTGTGAAAATACATATAGACCTCCATGGTCTAATAATGGCCACGCACTGGCTCCAAACCTGGTAAACCTTGATCTGAACGCACCAGATATTACATACAGTGTTTTGAATAAGCTCATGAGAATGAAACGGTTAAAGGTCTTCCTAAAATACATTAATGAAAAGAATTGGGTTTTTGTGATGCATGTGCACAGGGTAAACAAATAAGAATATCATTCAAATCCACTACACCAATAATCACTTCAAAACCCTTTGAACTGTTACACATGGACTGGTTGGACCTACTAGAACACTTAGTGTCAATGGCAAACACTTTGGTTTTATCATTGTAGATGATTTTTCTAGGTTCACTTAGGACATGTTCTTATCTCATAAAAGTGAAACTCTAAAAGACTTTGAAGCCTTCTTCAACAAAATTGAGCATGGAAACATCAACAGAATATGTCAATCCTTACTGATCATGGGGGAGAATTTGATAATAATATGTTTTTTGACTATGTAGGAACAAAGGAATTGAATATAAATTTTCTTCTCCGAGGACTCCAGAACAAATGTAGTAGTAGAGAGAAAGAATAGGATGTTGGTGGAAATGGCTCACACACTTTTGGTGAAAAGTCAATTGTCTAGAAATTTCTAGGCAGAAGCTATGAACACATCATGCTATATTAAATACAACCATGGTAAGACTGTAATGAATAAAACCCCATATGAACTTCTAAAAGGTAAGAAACCAAACATTGGGTACTTTAGAGTCTTTGGTTGCAAGATTTTCATTCATAACAATGATAAAATAGATCTAGACAAATTTGAAGTAAAAAGTGATCTAAAAAATTTCGTATGATATTCTGAACATTCTAGGGCTTATAGAGTGTTTAATCCTAAAATAAAACAATAGAAGAAACTCCACATATTGTCTTTGATGAGATTTATGCAAAAACTGATGATTCAAATGCTTGCATATATGATGAAGATGAAGGAGAAATACCTGAAGAGGAAATTGACAAGAATGTCGACAGACCAAACAGAGGCTATCGACTGATCACAAGCAAATCAACAACAAACAAATATCAGGTACTCAAAAGATCACCCACTTGAGAATGTTATAGGAAATGTGCATGACAAAGTTCAAACTAGATCTCATTTTAGAAATATTATTGAACAAGATCAAATGGTCTTCATTTCTCAAGTGGAACCTAAGAACATTGAGGAAGCCTTAAAAGATATTTCTTGGTAGAGGCACTATATGAAGAATTGTATCAATTTCAGAGAAACAATGTTTGGAGCTTAATCCCTAAAACCCCAGAAAACTCAATAATTGGAACTAGGTGGGTCTTCAAAAATAAATAAATGAAGAAGGGAAAGTTGTAAGGAATAAAGCTTGTTTGGTTGCAAAAGGGTACAATCAAGAGATTGGTGTAGATTTTGAGGAATCCTTTGCCCCAGTAGCTAGGCTAGAGGCTCTGAGAATTCTATTAGCAAATGCTTTCTCAAACCAATTGAAGCTATTTCAAATGGATGTCAAAACTGCTTTTCTGAATGGTTATATTAAGGAATAAGTTTTTGTTGCACATCCACCAGGCTTTGAAATTCCTGATAAACCTAACCATTTATACAAATTGCACAAGCACTTTATGGTTTGAAGCAAGCACCAAGAGATGGTATGATAGACTGAGCAACTTCCTGGTTAGTAAGAACTATTCCAGAGGTAAGGTGGATCAAACTATATTCACAAAATGTGTCCACAATCATATCATTGTAGTCCAAGTATATATGGATGACATTATATTTGGTTCCACTAATCCTTCACTGTGTGAAGAATTTTCTAAACATATGCACAGTGAATTTGAAATGTGTCTTATAGGAGAGTTGCAATTTTTCTTGGCCTATAGGATAAACAATTTGATGATGGATTCTTCATCAGTCAGGAGAAATATGTCAAAGAGTTACTGAAGATATTTCATTTTGAACTAGCTAAGCCAACATCCACATCGATGAGCACAAGTATTAAAATGGAAAGTGATGAAAAAGGTAAATTGGTAGATGCAAAACAATACAGAGGTATGATCGGCTCTTCCTATCTTACTGCAAGTAGACCTGACATACAATTCAGTGTTTGTCTTTGTGCTAAATTTCAATGTAGTCCTAGATAAATCCATTTGCTTGAAGTTAAGAGAATTTTTAGATACCTGTCTAGTTCATGGATTTAATTTTATGGTATCCAGCTGGTTGCAACATTGATTTAATTTCCTACTCATATGCTAATTATGCTGGATGTAAAATTGATAGGAAGAGCACTAGTGGTTTTTGTCATTTCCTAGGTGGGTGCATGGTGTCATGGGCATCCAAAAAGCAACACTCAGTTGCACTTTGCACTGTAGAGGCAGAATATGTTGCTGTAGGGAACTGTGTAGCTCAAGTGTTCTGGATCAAAAGCCAATGGTTTGATTACAATATGGACATTGGATGCACACCTATCCTATGTGACAGCACAAGTGCTATCAATCTTTCTAAAAACCCAATTCAACACACAAGAACTAACACATTGAAATAAGACATCATTTCTGAGAGATGAAGTTGAAAAAAAAAATATTGAACTAAATTTCATTCCAACAGAAAAACAAGTGGCTGATATTTTTACAAAACCTTTGGTAGATGATAGATTCACTTCCTTGAGAAGAGGGCTAGGCATTTGCAAAATGCATTGAATTTCTTGAAATAGCAAATAATCTGACCTCTTATGCAACGACTATGTGGTATATCAAATGGTGACATGTGGAAGGACAAGTTAAGCTTGTCTGAAAACTATCATTATGCATGAGGAAAATCCTCCACCAAGTATCAATAGTACTTTCTTGCATAAAGGTCATCAAATCACAACATCTGATTTTGATAATTTCTCTTTTGAATAAAATGCTTGTTTATGTACATTTGCTCATTGCCCATGATTCTCTTTGCACAATACTTGGCATAAGCATTTCTTTTTTATTGCTTGAAAATCATTTTATATCTTGCACATGCTAAGGGGGAGTGAGTCAAAGAGTCTTTGAGTGAGATGCTTGTAAAACATATTTTCCTATCTATTTGTCGACAATTTTCATGGTTTGTCGACAGACAACCTTCTTCTGATCAAGACGGTTCTGATTCTACAGTAGCAGTCGACAACTTGAACCCTATTGTCGACAGATCTTCATTTCCAGCACTCAATGTTTTGTGTCTCAGTTCTTTTCGACACATGTCCTCTAGTTGTCGACAGATAATTTGCAAGTTTAGGCCCTTGACTCTTAATAATCCAATATTTCGTGGACATGTTTCATTGGAACTCTATCTTGAATGAGTTTGTTCATTACATCTTTAAGGGGGAGAATTGAAAACTTATATTTCTTTACAACTTCATAACCAATTAATAGAAAAAGGCATTAAATTAATTCCAATGGTTTTGAAATAATCTTCAATTGAATGAGTCAAGGAATGTATCATCCAACAAACACTGAACAAAACTATTCCTTAAATAACTTCATTGAATAATTCCTTGTGAATAACCCTATCTCTTACATTGGTCTGTGAAGTAAGAAGATTCTTGTCATAAATATTTTGAAATGGCTATTGATCTCAAACATCTGTTGAACACTTGACTTGATTATAAAGATTTAAAAAAAAAGGGGGGGGGGGGGGGGGACAAACCTACCCATGTCTCATAAATTAAAAATAAATAAATAAAGGGCAAAGGTAGAGCAATGGTAGTTGATATACTGAGTAACCAGAGATATTGGCATCACAAATGTCTATCTTCATGTCAAAAAGTAAAGACAATTACCTTGAAAATGGTATAACGATTAAATGCACTAAGTAACTAGGGGTATTGACATCACAAATGTCTACCTTCAAGTAAAAAATTGTACATAACACCAACCTACCACCAACCCTCTAGAAATATGAACATTCTCTGAAAATGAAACATAATGTTGCATCCTTCTATCAATCAAGTTAATTCTCGATGTTTTCTTGTCAATGTTAATCTGAATATTCATATCAAGATTCATCTAAACTTCAAATCATAAAGACATAGGGGAGTTCTTACAAAGATGTTATTCATTGAGCTATTTTAATAAATCCGATTTGTAAGGTGTCTTCTACTTGATACATTAACCAACGTTCCAAGATATTATCTCCAAATCATTGTGAAAAGATGAAATGCATGACTATGTTGTTTATAACACTTGTAATGAGTATATCTTTGTATTCCTCTCTCAATTTGCTTTGAAATACTCATCTTTATCCTTTCACACTTAGAAGCTTAATCTGTGCTTTCTCTCAGTGGTTGTCGACAGAGGACCCTGCAGTTGTCGACAACTAGAACCAGTTGAACATTTGAATCTGAACCGGTTCGAATTCCATTCGGTTCTCTTGTGCCGGTTCACCTTCCAAGGGTTTTAAATAACCTAATTGTTGACACACACACCTCCTCACCTCTTCCTCTTCAAACAGCCGCCCTTACTCTCTTTAAACTCCACCCCTCTTTTCTCTCAAGGTGACATCTTCAGTGCTTCTACCTTCTGCTATCCTTCTTCTAGCTTTTTCTCCTTGCTTCTTTCCTCTTTCTGTTCTTTCCTCCTCATGGCATCTCTTGTAACACACGAAAATTCAGTAATTAAATAATAGAAATAAATAATTTCTGTATTATCGGAATGGTAGAACTTACGTACCACTATCGTACGTGAGCAAAGACATCGAAAAATTTCGTAAAATTTATAAATCAATCCCAAATATTATCCCTAAGCATTCCACAAAGAAATTCCTGCAACAAAAAATCTGATTGGCCTTGTGTACGTCACAATGTGATGAATACCCAAATTAGGAAACTAAGTCGAAAAACGTTAACACGGAAAATAACGTGACCATAAATAAAATAAATATGTTGGAGAGACTTCCAACATCATGTATTAATGACCATTAACAAAATTGGGCCAATGGATCACTTTGGGCCCAAGAATAAATTAGAGCAAGAGAATACCCAAAAATTCGTACCTGTAAATATGGGGTAATTAGGTAGGGAAAATTAGGATTAAAAGTGCTATTAACCAAGCAAAGTAAGCCAAATCGTGGCCAACATGATTAGCACCTTCCTATGGTGTAGCTACTCCTTTTGGGAGGAGAAATCCCATTTTTGGAAGGTACAATGCAGATTTCATAGCCCCCTTTCCTAGCACCAATAGGACATGGAATTAAACCCTAAAACTATAAGAGATTGTCATAAACATTTTAGGGGAAGTTGGCATTGAGTTGGGGTCGTGAGAGCAAGCTAGGGTGCAGGAGGAGAGGAGAACGGCTGGGGAAAACCAAGGTTCTTTGTCAACCTCGATCTGCATCAACTGGGCATTTGCATCTCTTAGATCTTCACAAAGGTAGGTGATCTCGTGCCAAGACTAAACGAAACCTATATCAACTTATAGTGCGCATGTCTAGTTTCATACACACTTGATTTGCCTAATTCTCATGGTTTATCCGTCGAGTTATAGGTGTTTTTCCTAAGTCGTGCATGATTATGGCTTTTTTGCGTTGTTCATATTTTTCACATGATTTGAGACTGAATTAGATCCAACCCACGACATGAAAGTCCTTCTACTAGTTGTCCTCGTCATGTTTCATGTTGAAGGTTTTATCTAAATGTTAGTAGATAGAGAGATATAAGCATGGTAAGAGGATCGCTGCCAGTTCCTGCATTTTTGGGTTGGGGTTTGAATCGCGGCCGGTTCTGGCGACGCGATTCCAGTGCCTGGTATCCACGTCGGCCTTGGCCACTGCGATTCAGTAAAACGTGACCATGAAGACTGACATGAATCGTTGTCTAACAAGTCAACGGTCCACATGGAACTTCACGCCGCGTGGATTTCTGCGCGTGTCTGATTCACGACGGGCACACCCGACGATTCTACAAGTTTTCCCGCCCAGTCCTTTTCGCCCAATTTTTATATTATGCTTTTAATGTTTTTCATTAATGCAATGGGGTATCCCATCGTGATTCAAGGTAAAAGGTGACCACTTAGGCCGCCGTGATTTAGATACTCCACAGTTGGCCCTGTTTGACTATACACCGTGTTATGAAAACGTCTACTGTGTGGGACGCAATTCAAAGACCGACCGAGACTTTACTTATTGGCTAGTCAGTCAGCATATTTAATCTCTTAGTCTGTAAGCATGTCACTTAGTGTGCATTGGCCTAAAAGTAAGCAACCCATTTGAAAATGGTAATGACATGAATATGATTCTAATGTGTTATATGTGATTGATCTTATGATCATTTGATTTCCTTCTTGTGATCTAGCTTGATATGAAATTGTCATAATAAGTATGTGATATGAATATGTGATGAACATGATTAGAATGGACTTGGTTAGTTAGTTTCTATCATGATTTGCATGTGGGTTTTCTTTATTTATGTGCTTTCCGATGTTCCATTATTCGTTCATCAATGGCATACATGTTAGGAAAGATCTGTGACATATCACTTACACATTTGCATGATTAGGCACACCCCTCTTGGGGAATTGGAGCTCTCTGTCGGTCATTCCGTATTGCAGACTAGCGATCTTTTCCTTAAGACCTCCATAAGTCTCTGTACTCTATGGATTCCCTCATAGAGACCAAGCTGGTTGTACCATGAAGTACCCTGGAGATATAGAGCACTTGTACTGAGTACGATCTGTTATTAGTCACACTCTTGTCAAGACATTAATGAATATGCAACATAAGATACGTCGTTATGCTGTCCAATTGATCTCTTGCTATTGTCTGGCCTTGACTCTATGAATGATCATGTCCTTATTACAATAAGCTGTTATTGAAATTCCGTGGCCATAATATGTATATGTTTGATCAGCACAATGTGGGACTTCGGTCCATTTGACTAATGCATGTGCAATAAGGGCCCTGTCTGGTCCTGGGGAGGAGCGCCCCAACATACTTATAACCACGGGAGTATGGACTTGTGGTGCTTGGCATGGCACAATATATGTGAATGTGCCTTCGTTTGATATGACATAATAAGTTTGATAAGATACGTCTGATCACGTGAATATGTGATATCTGTGTGAATATGCCAATTCCTTTTGATATGATTCTAATCTTGAATTACATGTCCATTGCATATGAAATTTAGTATTTGATATGATATGATATTCATTCTATTCAGCTATTTGACCTGTTAGTACTACATGCATCGTCATCATGTTCATGTTCATATCCTGCCCATTTAAAATGTTAATCATGTATATTAGTGCCCGCACTTGAGATGTAAATCCTACTGAGCTATTCGCTCACCCTATCATCCTGTCCATTTCAGGTAGCGATAAGGATCTCGTGGAATCCAATGGGGCAGGGCAAGAGTGATGAGCACCCGTCATATGAGGAAATGAAGTATTAGAAATAGATGTCTGAGTAGTTTATGTATAGTGATACATTTTCATGAAGTTTACATTTGAATAATGGACCCTTTAGTTGGTTCTTTTGTAAGTTGTAACTTGTCACCCCGATGCGGATATTGAAAGATGAGGTAGTTGCAAGTAAGCGAGTATAGAGCGTAGAATAGACAAAAAAGCATTGGACAATTAATAATACGAAATCAAATAACTTTTATTGATAATTCAACTGTTTTCTATTACATCAACTAACTCAGAGCCATAACCTAGGGCCCAAATGACTCTAATACATAAGATGGAAATAAAATGACTACTAAGACAATCTAGGATAACTTGGTGATGTCATAGCACTCGTGGATCACTCCTGGTCGTCCCCATCCTCATGAGTGTATTCACTCTCCTCAGCCTCACCAGAGACACAATGACAAATAACGTAGGGTGAGTGAGAAGCCTAGTAGGATTTATATCTCATGGTGCGGGCAACTTTACATGTCACGTCTCGAGAATTACACAGTGGATATTTAATGCGGAATAATTCGAGACGATATCCCGAGACGTGAACAGTCGGCAAATAAGCCTCTAGCTAGCACGCACTAAATGTATAACATCATACAGCATCATATGGCCCAAATGTTGAACTCAATATAAACTGTATTCAAATCTCAACATATTGTATTCAAAATGGAAACTAATACAGGACTAAGACTCAATAAAAAGGAAAAGTACATTTTGTTCCTCACTTCCTACTACACTGATCTAACACTCAAAATAAACTAACTATAGATAGACTCATAATTGGAACGCTCAACACTCGGACGCATTCCCATCCTCAACTTGCTCTTCCTCTTTAACTTCATAGTCACCTAGATTAGGTAAACGTAGTGGATGAGCAAACTAGCCCAGTAGGATTTATATCTCAATGTGCGGGCAATGATATAAGTGATTAGCAATTTAGAACTAGATAAGCACGATGAATGTCATGATATGCATGTGCGAATAAAACTGATTAAAACATGATACATGAAACAAGCTAGAGAGAGTGATCATGAAAGAACAAGATTTTAGAACAAGATGACAAGATAGAACTAGCAACAGATCACTTTGTACGTGCACGCAAGATTTCACTTGATGTCAAGAACGCAAGATATCACTAATTGCATTAAATGCAGGATGGTCATATCACGCAAGCAAGCAAGAACGCACGAGCACGATCATGTAACACTAATTAGGCACGTAGACACTAATGTACACAAAGAAAATATCCATCAAGAATGTACACCAGGACACGTGTATGTGGTTATTGTATCTATCATTCAACAAGCAAGCAAGACTCCCAGCGCAGATGCAACGCCAGTAATCATTATACCCCATGGGTAACAGTATATTTATGACTCTCCGTCATTGGGGCTAGACTGGAGCCCTTGGACACTCACCGTGCCTGGTCAGCATCTCATGTAAAATTTTAAATGTAGATACCCATAGTCATTAATAATGGCCAATGAGAGTTTCAATAAGTAAGCATGTGTAATGTCATGTTCATGATGATGATGGGAACAAGTAATAAGTAATTGAACATGATTTCATGATAACATGGTCAAGAGATAAATTTGGCAGCATAACAGCACGATTTATACTTTAGTTTTTTTTTTTTTTAAGCGAAAGAGGTCCTCAGGTTCTCATCTAGGAGAGTGCACCCTCCCCAGCGGGAAAAGAAAACCCACTCCACCAGAGAGATCCTGGGCCTGGAATTTATAATAAAAGATGGGGTACATACATATGGCAGACCAGTTAGTTACAAATATCTCAATGAGGGAGACCGGTCTTGTCCAATAGGAGGGGCCCTTTACAAACTTTTGGAAGATTTATGGACCCCCAGAACACCTGATTGACATTAGATAAGCATCCTGCTTTAGCCAAACCGTCAGCCACTTGATTAGCCTCTCTATACACATGGCCAATGGAGAGCTTCTTCTGGAGACTCATTGCTCTTGCTTCCCTCCACCAGTAGAACGCCTTCCAAGATGGACATATCCCTGTTTCGAAAGTGTTAACCAATATAAGAGAATCAGAACTAACTATCTTAAGGTGAATACCAAGGAAATTAGCTAGGCGAATTCCATCACATAGCGCTCTAGATTCTGCAATTAAGCTATTCCATAACCGTAATGGTACGCAAAGGCCACCACAACTGCACCCAGCTTGTCACGAATACAACCTCCTCCCCCACAAACCGGGGTTACCTTGACTTGCACCATCCACATTTAAAGAGTAAGATTCTATCGGAGGAATCCATCGAATGAACTTGAAGCTTTTCAGAATCCAATTGGCAGAGAAGCCATACTTCGACAGGATCTGCATATCTTGTACAGAAGGTGCAGATTTAAAATGGATCGACTCTAAGGAATGAGCTACCTGGAATTTAATTTTCCTGATGACGCCTCTGTAGAAATTTTCTTATCTTCAAATCTACTTGTGCATCTCACCTTCCAGATCTCCCAAAGTAACATAATGAGACAGTGGATGGATACAAACCCAATAGGAGTCGATGTGTTGGTAACAGTAAGGAAACTCCAAATTCTCATTGTAATGTGGCTATGCAGGTGAACTTTAGAGCTTGCAAGAGGAAGGAACCAGCTCCATAAAGAGGCAGCAAGCTCCCCATAAAGGAACAAGTGGTTATCAACTTCAATATTGGGAGAATTACAACAAGAACAACAGGAGGCTATGGAGATACCACTGTCTGCAATACGTTGATCAACTGGAACTGCTCGGTAAGAATCTTCCAACAGAACAAGGAAGCTCTTTTATTTATACCATTGTGCCAAAGTTTACACGATCATGTCTCTCAATGCCATGAGGTCGAACAAGATTATAAGCTAATTTAACAGAGAAATTTCCATCATTAGCAGGCGCCAAACACACTTATCCTTATCATCATTAAGCACCACACCCTGAAGATAATATTTGGAAGAAGGGATCTGATAGGGTGGTTATCATTAAGGATCACCTCTTGAGGGCAGTGCGTTCCCCCTCATAAGGAGAAGAAAGGAGCTCACTAAGTGGCGTTTCACCAATCCAAACATCCGCTAACACATCAATATCCTCACCATTACCATGAATCCATCTAGAGTTCTTTTGAGTTATTTGCATAGCCATGTTCCAAAGCTTCGAAGACATACCTTTATAAGTAGATCTAGTGCCAGGCAATAACCTCTTCTTAGCGTAATCGGACCAGCAAGATGTGCCATGATGAATATTCCAAATATTTGTAACTACAAGAGCAAGCTGAACCTGCTGAATGTTGCGAATACCCAGGCCTCCCTCTATCAAAGGCCGCTGGATGGTAGACCAGCTAACCCAGGGACGCCTCCTATTCCCATCAGAACTGTTCCAAAAAAAATGCTGCACAGGTTCTATCTATGTGGTTAAGAATACTACATGATAGAACAATCTTTACATTAATGGCTTTAGTGATCTATTGCTAGTTCTATCTTGTCATCCTATTCCCATCAATCTTTACATTAATGGCTTTAGTCTAGATTGTAAATCACACTCACGAGAACAAGAAGAGAAAGAAAGTGCATGCTATCTCTAGGGAAATTCAATGGTACAACCAACTCGTCAGCCATGTGTGAATCTATGGTCAGAGGATATTTACAGAGGCGTGGAGAAAAGGTAGCTAGTCTACCGATTCAGAATGACCGGTAGAGAGTTTCTAATTTCCCAATAAAGGGCTGCCTAGATGTTCAAGTGTGTAGTGATGTACGCGTCTCAATTCATGGTCTCAAACTTGCGGAAAACACTTAACATGATGGCATGCAATGGACAATACATTTAACTACACATGGGTTTACAAGACTTTAAGATAATAATTATCATTTAAATCAAGCTAGAACGGTAACAAGAGTAAATCACAAGTTTCATGAAAGATCATATCATTAAGAAAGCAATTAGAATAACATTCATGTAATTAAGGCTTTTTAAATGGGCTAATCACTTTAGGCTATTAAATAAACCATCATGCAATGATTAGACCTAAGACATGTGAATTACATGCTAAATATCATATTTAAACAGACCTCATGTAAAGCAGTAAGTTTTGTAAAAGAAATAGGTGGGGTTTCATGAAAAATCCTGAGGTCGCGACGGACCCTTGTAGGGATCGCGACGGGGTCAGATCAGAAAGCGACAGTGCCTTGTAAGGATCGCGACAGGCTTGTCTGATCAAGCAGGCAGTTCGCAACGGGTTCATATGAAGAAGGCGACAAGGGTATGTGCAGAACGCGACAAGGGGGTCAGAACAGGTAGAGAGATAGTGTAACGACCTAGAATCCGCATTACCAGTAACTGACCAGTAACCCGAATTCTGACCCACTAACCACGAGACAAGCTCGGAAGGGTAGAAAAGGAATGTCCGAGGAGACTATATAAGAAGATACGCACCATGCAAAGCTGTAAATTTCACTATATATAAAACATAATATGTACAACTCAGAGTCCAAACCAGGTACAGAGTACAGAAGTACGACAAAAGTACTACTCACACAGCTAGGGCACACCAGCACCAGAGTGGCTAGACTCGCCTTGAATGGGAGTCGACGAAGACCCACCTGAAAGGGAGGGGAGTGAGTCTCAAGAAAAGAATCCAGTAGGAAAAGTAACCGCACCGGTAACAGTACTAAAGTGCGGAAAGTAAAAACTGAAAGTAATACACGTCGCATCACAACCCAAAACTGTAAACCTCGCGGCTCAATAACACACACTCACACACACACAGTAAGTAGGACTCAGCTAGGGTCTGTGGCTCGGCGTCTCGTCACCACAGAGGCTCTCAACCCCAGCCACGTGTGCACACTACAGATGCTCTCTCTCGCGTCTGGTCCACGACGGTTTTTCCCCTATGCCTGACCCTAGCGGTAGAGAAGGGGCTCCATGGAGACCGGCTCGAAACCACCACAAGGAGTACGCACAGGACAGAGACGCTCTCAACGTCCTGGCTCACCGACGGAGGACCCCCACACGCCGGTCATCTAGACAGCGCATCGCTCTATGTCCAGGTGACAAACAGAAACAGAAGCACGGTAACTCAACGCGAGTACAGACGGTAACACTCTCAACGTCTGAAACACCGTACAATGGACAGACACCTCATGTCTCGTCACGACACAGTTAATTACGCATATGCACAGGTGGAGTCACACTCTAAGCCTGACAAAATGCGTTAACAGGGCGGACATCACACATCAACACCTTGAAACACAAAACAGGACCAAAGCCTGCTGGGACACAGGATATTAACGACAATATCGATTGTCACCAATATTGATGTAGACGGCACTCACAATGCCGTTAACCCTTAACCAACGGCAATCGACCTTGTCGTTTATATCAACTCTGAAGATCTCAGCGTCAACAGATGTGGACGTTAAGTTCTTCAGTCCCCTAGACCCAGAACAGCGCCGAGTCAGTCTAATTGGGTAGAATCACCCAACCAGACACCTATTGATGGAGGGAAATACTTCCTCACATCTTCTAATACTACCAGAACCTTGGAAATAAACGATCCAACACTTAGATCGCCCAAAACACCCAAAATCCCGGCATGGTATAACCCAACCCTAAATGCAATTAGCATACTAATCTACACAAATAAGCATGCTGATTTGCTAAGGAGGGTTAAAGGGGTTAAGTCCCTACCTCAGAACGCCTTAAAACTCCCAAACAGCCACCAATCGCACCGGAACCCCTCGAAGTCTCCGCGCGAATTTCACCAAATCTTCGTGTTTCCCGCCCGATCAAGCACTGCCACGCATACTAGAGCCTTCCCACGAACTCCCATCAACCATCAGAAGCAGTGGAAACAGACAAAGGCAGATGTGGAGGGAAAGAGAGGAAAGAAAGAGAAGAGACTTCTGCTCTTGGGCTGCCCTATTACTACAGGCGCGACCAATAGACGTCCACATCCCTCGCCGCCTACTGAACCACCAATAGGTTGACATCCAACCGCTTGCCGTCGAATTCATCGACAAACGTCCATATAGCTGGACGCTAACTCCCTGTCAATGGCTAGCCCCTGGCCGTCAACCCCAAGTCAACGACAATGGACCTTGTCGTCAACCACACCCGAACCTCTACAAGACCCAATAAGGATCCACTAAGACCCGAGACCTTACAACCCTCCCCCCATAAGGAATTTTGCCCTCAAAATTCAAACAACACAAGGAAAGAAGACTCACCAAAGAGGTACGGAAACTGCTCGCGCATTTCGTCCTCTCGCTCCCATGTCGACTCACCACCTGAATGCCGCTGCCACGCAACATGAACTAATGGGATTGCCTTGTTCCTCAATCTCTGAACTCGGCGATCCTCAATGTGCAACGGAAACTCTGGTACTGTCAACACTGGAGTCACCTCAAACCATTCTGTACTCGGGAGAACATGAGACTCGTCAGAAAGGTACCTCCGGAGCATCGACACGTGGAACACATCGTGGACTACTACCAACTCTGATGGAAGCTCAAGTCTGTACGCCAAACCTCCGACACGCTCAGTAATGGTGAAAGGTCCAATAAAGCGAGGACTCAACTTTCCACGCCTACCGAACCTCACCACTCCCTTCATAGGAGACACACGAACAAACACCGGTCTCCTACCTGAAACTCGAGCGGTCGTCTGTGCTGATCTGCATAACTCTTCTTCCGACTCTGAGCTGACTGAAGCCTCTGCCTCACAAGCTGAACTACCTCAACTGCCTGCTGTACTAACTCTGGCCGTGTGACAATCCGTTCGCCAACCTCGAACCAGTCAAGAGGAGTGCGACACGATCGTCCGTACAAAGCCTCATATGGTGCCAAACCGATACTGGAGTGATAACTATTATTATATGCGAACTCGACCAACGACAAGTGAGCTGTCCACGACCCCTGCCACTCCAGACAACAAGCTCTAAGCATGTCCTCCAATGTCTGGATAGTCCGCTCTGACTGACCATCTGACTGAGGGTGGTAGGCGGAACTAAAAGTCAACTCTGTCCCCAAAGCTCTCTGGAAACTGCGCTAGAACCCAGAAGTGAAGCGAGGATCCCTATCTGACACAATAGAGATCGGCACTCCGTGCAAAGGAACAATCTGCTCCACGTACAACGCGGCCAACCTACTCACACCCCAACTAGTCCTGACAGGCAAGAATCTGGTAGTCTTCGTCAATCTATCCACAAGAATCCAAATGCTGTCAAAACCTCCAGCTGTCCTCGAAAACCACAATAAAGTCAGTAGTCACATGGTCCCACTTCCACATCGGAATCTCTAACGGCTGCACAAGTCCTCCTGGACGCTGATGTTCGGCCTTCACCTGTTGGCAGACAAACACCTAGCAACAAAAGCCGCTATGTCTCTCTTCATCCCTGGCCACCAAAACTAACGCCTCAATCTGTGGTACATCTTGGTCGACCCTGGATGAATCGAGTATCTGGAACCATGAGCCTCCTGCAACACAGCTCTCCTGACAGACTCCTCAACGGGAACATAGAGTCTGCCCAGAACCTAACGGTCCCGTCCTCGTGAAGCTAAACCTCTGGAAGAAGTAACACTCGGTGTAACTCGGGATCTGCCTGCTGAGCCTCAACAACCTGTCTCACAACGGCGGGAGTCACCAATAAACTGCCCCCAACACACTGTCGACGACTGGACGAAACTCTGAAGGATCCCTCTACCGCAGACTGCCACAACTGCCACTCTCTCAGCATCAGATGACCCATCTGTGCTTTCCTCCTCAAAGCATCTGCCACTACATTCGCCTTTCCAGGCTTATACTCAATGCTGAAATCATAGTCCTTCAGATATTCCATCCATCGACGTTGTCTCATATTCAGATCCCTCTGAGAAAACACATATCTCAAACTCTGGTGGTCGGTATGAACTACAAAACCTGCTCCGTACAAGTAGTGACGCCAAATCTTCAAAGCAAACACTACAGCTGCGAGCTCTAGGTCGGGGTCGGGTAACTCCTTATGGGGCTTAAGCTGGCGAGACGCATAAGCCACCACTCGGCCCTGCTGCATCAAGACTGCACCCAGACCAACACCTGAAGTGTCTGTACACACCTCAATACTCTTCTCACCTAAAGGCAACACAAGAACGGGCGCCGACGTAAGCAGTCGCTTCAACTCTATGAAGCTCTGCTCACACTGTTTCGACCACTCAAACGGAACCGCCTTTCTCGTCAGCCGAGTCAACGGTGCAGCAACCTGCAAAAAGTTCTGAACAAACCTATGATAGTAACCTGCCAAGCCCAAAAAGCTACGAATCTCTGACACAGATCTGGGGCTCTCCCACTGCAAAACTGCCTCGACCTTTACTGGATCTACAGAAACTCCCTCACCTGAGATCACGTGTCCCAAAAAGTGAACCTGTTGTAGCCAAAACTCACACTTACTAAGTTTGGCATACAACTGGTGCTCTCGTAAAGTCTGCAACACGATCCTCAGGTGCTCGGCGTGCTCCTCCTCCGTAGCGGAGTACACCAGAATGTCGTCAAGAAACACTACGACAAACCGGTCCAAAAACTGGTGGAACACCCGGTGCATCAGATCCATAAAGGCCGCTGGAGCATTGGTGAGCCCAAACGACATCACCAAAAACTCAAAATGACCATACCTAGTCCAAAAAGTAGTCTCTCAACATCAGAGTCTTAATCTGCAACTGATAGTAGCCTGACCTCAAGTCAATCTTCGAAAAGACTCGAGCAGACTGAAGCTGATCAAGGAGATCGTCAATCCTAGGCAACAGATACCTATTCTTGATGGTCACTTGGTTCAGCTTCCTATAATCTATACACAACCTCAGGCTACCATCCTTCTTCCGAACAAACAAAACAGGTGATCCCCAAGGAGAAAAGCTAGGACGAATATAGCCCTTCCCCAATAGCTCCTCAATCTGCCTCTTCAGCTCGCTCAACTCTCTGGTGCCATACGGTACGGTGCCTGAGCAAATGGTGTTGTGCTAGGAACCCACTCAACAGTAAACTCTATCTCTCTCTCTTGCGGTAGACCAGGTAACTCATCTGGGAAAAACACGGAAACTCACACACTATGGGAATGTCCCCCACTCCCGTGGCAACCTGGTCAAGGGTAATAGCAGAAACTAGAAAACCCTGACAACCAGAGGCAAGCAACTTCCCCGCCTCCGCAAAGCAGAAACTAAAAAGCGAGAAGTAATAGGTACGATACCCTGGAAGTAAAACGCCGCTTCCCCAGGTATCTGCAAGTGCACCCTTTTCTTCTGGCAATCCATCACTGCGCCATACCGCTCTAACCAGTCCATACCCAAAATCACATCATAATCCTGCAACTGCAAAGCAAACAAGCGAGCTGACAACCACTGATCCTGCAACTGCACAGGTACCTCCTCGAGACAGTAGGACGTAAGGACAAAGTCCCCTGTCGGCAACTGTACTGCTAGCTCAACAGACTCTCCCGAACTCAACTCTCCAAGGGAGTCCAAAAACTCCTCAGACACAAAAGAGTGAGAGGCACCAGAAGCAAACAAAACTCTACCTGTAAAACCAAAAACTGTAACAGTACCTTCCATTAGCTGAGCTACCTCTGCGTCTGCACGGGTCAAGTGAGTAACACGACCTCTACCTCTCGACCCACCAGAACCTCCAGCCTGCTGGCGCTGTTGCAAGGGTGCCTGCTGCTGCTGCTGCACACAAGGCTGTGACTGAGTCTGCTGCTGCGGCACACGAGGTAACAAAGGACAATCTCGCGCCATGTGACCGAACTGGTCACACCGGTAACACTTTCCAGCAAAAGAACGTTGCACCTGTTGTGAAGGCTGTCCTGCTGGCTGCTGAACACTCCCAACAAACTGCTGTCTCTGCTCTGCCTGCCTCCTATCACGCCGAAACTTCCTCTGAGATTCTGACTTCGCTGTTGTCCTAGTAGAAGTAGACGTGTAGGAAGTTGCAGTCCTCGGAGTTGTCTGCATACTACCCTGCTGCTGTCGAGGCTGAGTAGGAACTACCTGCTTCTGAACCTCTGCGCTTCGAGCATGGGTCCGTAAAGTGTCTGCCTCCAACGCTGCCGCTGTCTGATAGGTCGCGTCCAAGTCTGTAACATGTGGAACTATCAATGCCTGCCTGAGCTCTGGCCTCAAGCCCCTCACAAACTGCTGAGTCCTCAGACCCTCGTCCGCCATAATCTGCGGAGCATAATGCCCTAGCTCTACAAATCTGGCCCTGTACTGCACTACAGTAAAGTCCCTCTGCTGCAAGTCCAGAAACTGGTACAACCTCTCCGTCCGAACGTAAGTAGGACAGAAGGCCCTCTCAAAAGAAACGACAAACTCCTGCCACGGAATTTGTCTAAGTGGGCGAGACTGAAAAGTAGTCTCCCACTCAGAGGACCACTAAGTCAACGCCTGCGCCTGCAACTGGTAACTAGCTAGCAACACTCGCTCCTTGGGGACACACTCCATGGAACGGAAAGTCCGCTCCACTGCATCTAACCACGCCCGTGCAATGTCTAGATCAGGCTGGCCCAAAAACTGAGGAGGCTGAAACTGCAAGAACTCCCTCAACACCTTCCCAGTACCACCCTGCGGTACCGGCGCATCACGGTGCTGGGCTACAAACTGAGCCATCCCCTCAAGAAATCGAGTCAAGTCTAATCCCTGAGCTACCTGAGGAGGAGGTGGCGGCGGAACAATGCCACTGTGTGCATCCTGTGGCAATGTCTGCGTCTGCTGTGGTGGCGGGGCGTCTCCAGCCTCCTGACGTGTCACTGCTCAGCCATTCCCTCTCTTGGACGTCGCCTAGGTGCCATAGCACTACACACGAAACAAAAAACATATGCACACATAAATTCCTAACTAACTCCGGGCTAATTAGCTGCTACTGTACTCTGAGTTAACATGATGGACATTTTCTTATATATATCTCATCAGACCAGGCTCTGATACCAACTGTAACGACCCAGAATCCGCATTACCAGTAACTGACCAGTAACCCGAATTCTGACCCGCTAACCCACGAGACAAGCTCGGAAGGGTAGAAAAGGAATGTCCGAGGAGACTATATAAGAAGATACGCACCATGCAAAGCTGTAAATTTCACTATATATGAAACATAATATGTACAACTTAGAGTCCAAACCAGGTACAGAGTACAGAAGTACGACAAAAGTACTACTCACAGCAGCTAGGGCACACCAGCACCAGAGTGGCTAGACTCGCCTGGAACGGGAGTCGACGAAGACCCACCTGAAAGGGAGGGGAGTGAGTCTCAAGAAAAGAGACCCAGTAGGGAAAAGTAACCCCACCGGTAACAGTACTAAAGTGCGGAAAGTAAAAACTGAAAGTAAATACACGTCGCATCACAACCCAAAACTGTAAACCTCGCGGCTCAGTAACACACACTCACACACACACAGTAAGTAGGACTCAGCTAGGGTCTGTGGCTCGGCGTCCCGTCACCACAGAGGCTCTCAACCCCAGCAATGTGTGCACACTACAGACGCTCTCTCTCGCATCTGGTCCACGACCGGTTTTTCCCCTACGCCTGACCCTAGCGGTTGAGAAGGGGCTCCACGGAGACCGACTCGAAACCACCACAAGGAGTACGCACAGGACAGAGACGCTCTCAACATCCTGGCTCACCGACAGAGGACCCCCACACGCCGGTCATCTAGACAGAGCGTCGCTCTATGTCCAGGTGACAAACAGAAACAGAAGCACGGTAACTCAACGCGAGTACAGACGGTAACAATCTCAACGTCTGAAACACCGTACAATGGACAGACACCTCATGTCTCGTCACGACACAGTTAATTACGCATATGCACAGGCGGAGTCACACTCTAAGCCTGGCAAAATGCGTTAACAGGGAGGACATCACACGTCAACACCTTGAAACACAAAACAGGACCAAAGCCTGCTGGGACACAGGATATTAACGGCAATATCGATTGTCGCCAATATTGATGTAGACGGCACTCACAATGCCGTTAACCCTTAACCAACGGTAATCAACCTTGTCGTTTATATCAACTCTGAAGATCTCAGCGTCAACAGATGTGGACGTTAAGTTCTTCAGTCCCCTAGACCCAGAACACGCCGGGTCAGTCTAATTGGGTAAAATCACCCAACCAGACACCTACTGATGGAGGGAAATACTTCCTCACATCTTCTAACACTACCAGAACCTTGGAAATAAACGATCCAACACTTAGATCGCCCAAAACACCCAAAATCCCGGCATGGTATAACCCAACCCTAAAATGCAATTAGCATACTAATCTACACAAATAAGCATGCTGATTTGCTAAGGAGGGTTAAAGGGGTTAAGTCCCTACCTCAGAACGCCTTAAAAACTCCCAAACAGCCACCAATCGCACCGGAACCCCTCGAAGTCTCCGCGCGAATTACACCAAATCTTCGCGTTTCCCGCTCGATCAAGCACTGCCACACGTACCAGAGCCTTCCCACGAACTCCCATCAACCATCAGAAGCAGTGGAAACAGACAAAGGCAGAAGTGGAGGGAAAGAGAGGAAAGGAAGAGAAGAGACTTCTGCTCTTGGGCTGCCCTATTACTACAGGCACGACCAATAGACGTCCACATCCCTCGCCGCCTACTGAACCGCCAATAGGTTGACGTCCAAACCGCTTGCCGTCGAATTCATCGACAAACGTCCATATAGCTGGACGCTAACTCCCAGTCAACGGCTAGCCCCTGGCCGTCAACCCCAAGTCAACGACAATGGACCTTGTCGTCAACCACACCCGAACCTCTTCAAGACCCAATAAGGATCCACTAAGACCCAAGACCTTACAGATAGTGACGGGGCGCTCGTCGCGTTCAGAACGCGATGGGTTTGCTATTGTGACAAGACCTAAGAACGCTGCCTATCGGGCCGTCGCGTTCACAGGGTCTGCGCTTGAATCCGACAGAGAAAGGACATGTTCTTGGATTGCGGTCCAGAACTGCCTTATATTGACACAGGGTGCTTCAAACCAGTTTTAAACCAACCTAGACATGCAAGGGTGCTTCCGGTAAATTGGAATTAGAAAACATGGATGGTTTCGATAGGCTTTAATCAAGTCAAACAGAACGTAAAAGCCAAGTGCAACCCGTAATCATAGTTTCAAGCAGCGACCCTCTTACCATGCTTATAACTCTCTAACTATTGACATTTAGACAAAATGTTCAACACAAGACATGACAAGGACAACCAGTAGAAAAATGTTCATGTTGTGGGTTTGCTCTAATTCGGTCTTGAATCACGTGCAACATATAAAGAACAGGAAAAGCCCAATAGTGCGCGTCTTTGGCAAAACGCTTTGAATTCAAAATCTACTCATTCAAATTTGATGAAACCAGTGGGAAACGAAAGTTAACTTGATGCTCTACACATTAGGATATGTTAAGATTTGGCCGAGAAAACCTACCTTCTGGGTTGAAGAAGTCCCATTTTTCTAGAAAACCCATATTCAGACCACTTAGAGGAAAATGCTTAATACTCCGTGTATACGGCATGAAATTTGAGCATTCTACCTGGGTTAGAACGTAGACTTGACCCTCTTTCCAGGGGTACAGGCCTTGCAAGGTTTGGTTATGGTTTGACTCACCTTTGGTCGATCTCAAGTGGATGGTTTGTGCAGGTCGCAGCAGACGAGAAGGAGAAGAAGATGAGCTTCTTGTGGTAATTCCACAGCTCCTCAGCCACCAAGAGCACCTCCACACGACCCTAGAAAGTTCTAAAACTTGTCCCTAAGGTTTGGTGAAGAGTATTTAAGCAACCATGGTGGTTAGGAGTCCTATTATGACTAGGAAAGCCAAGTTGCGGTTTTGACATGATAGTTTCCTATTTCTGAGGATTTTTTCCTCCCTTTGAGTGTGTGAGGCTTTAGGAAACCTCCCACCATAGTTAGGCACGAATTTGGGTGCCAAGAATGCATGATTGCATCACAATTCAACTCAAATTGCCTCTTTCTAATTTCAGCCTATTTAGAGTTACGAATTTCTATGTATTTTCTTGCTTCATTTGATTTTTGGGCCATATGTGGTCCATTGGCCCAAATATGATATTGGGTCATTAATATATAATTTTATAAGCCTCTCCAACACTTTTATTTAATTTTTGATTGCGTCGTATTTCCGTGCTAACGGTTTTCTGACTTGTTTCCTAATTTGGATAATCGGTCACAATAACTCTTAAACCTAGCCCAAATGATTTTTATTGACCCAAATTTCTTGATGGGTCATTATAGATATTATGTGAAGTCCATATATGATTTTTATTTAATTTTTTAACTCATCCAAGTACGTATGATATGATTTTTCGACTTATCTATGAATTACGATAATAAGTCGCAAAACACTTTAAACTTGGCTAATCCAATTTTTTGTTGCACGACTTTCTTTGCGAAACACTTAGGAATAATGTGTGGGGTTGATTTATAATTTTTACGAAATTTTCCCTTGTGTTTTAGCACATACGATAATGATACGTATGTTTAATTACTCTTGTATTATGGAAATTATTATTTCGATTTATTCGAATTATTACTTATAAATTTTCGGGGTGCTACACCCTCCCCCACTTAAGGGAATTTGGTCCCCAAATTCATTGGTCATTATTTTGATAGTTATGATCATTGAGGTCGTTTCAAATTTAATTCCTCTACCTTGTTTCAACATCGTGGATGCTAGTCCAACATCTACACCTATGGTCACCAGAACTATTCTTTTGATTCCTTCCGCTCCTATTTCATCCATGGTTGTTATATTCCATCTTACTCCACCAAAGGAACTATGGTATAATTACTAGATTATCCCTTTCTAATTTCTCCTTAATGATCTCCCCCACTTAAATATGACTAATAAGAAAAGCATCTTAAGATCAGTCTAGGGGTTTTATAATCATACCCCCTTCTGGGAGCTCCGCTTGCGTTACTGCATGGGACAGTTCGGTATACGATGTTCATGACTCTCACATCGCAAGCAAGCCCCGGCCTTCTTCCAGCACTTGTCCACTTAGTGCCCTGGATTAATGCAAAATTACAATACTCCACCGTCATTGTTTCTTCTACTTTGATCTTTTTCTCCATACCATAATCCTTCCTAGTGGTTGGCCTTTTGTTGTTGTTGTAGTTGTTGTTGTTGTTGTTATTGTTGTTGTTGGGGAAAGTTCCAGTTGTATCGACTACACCCCTTTTTATAAAGGTCGTTTTTGAGATGTCCTTCCCCCTCATGCCTTCCACCTTAGCCATAGTGTCTTCTACCAATTGAGCTCTTTGGACCATCTCAGTGTAGGTTTGGATGTTGTGTGGTCCGAGCTTCTCAATGAACATGGGCTTGAGCCCATCCATGAAACGGTTTGCCTTCAGTTTTTCAGTTCCCACCAGGTGTGGGGCATACACAGCTAGACGCGCGAATTGAGCCTCATACTCAACCATGGACATTCCTTTCTGTTTTAGTGCGGCAAACTCCATTGCCTTCTTCACCTTAACTCTTTCAGAGAAATACTTTCCCATAATATCTCCAGGAATCCGGCCCACTCCAGTTCGCCAACGTTAGGCAGGTGAGCCGATGTGGCCTTCCACCATGCTCGGGCATCCTTAGTAAATTGAAAAGTGGCCAGTACCACCTTCTCCCTGTTAGTGCATTGCATGACTTGGAAGATCCTTTCTATCTCCTCCTGCCAGTTCTCTACTTCGTCCGGATCAGGGGATCCAGAGAAGCGAGGGGGGTTCAAACTCCTAAAGTTACAGTATAGATCACCGGCTCTGTTCCTAGCAGCAGCAGCCTGGTTTCCAGCCTGAACTGCATTTTACAAAGCCTGAGTCAATCTAGCCACGGTTTCTTGCATAGCTTGCCAATGGTTGCGAGCCATTGCAGTTGAGTGAGAGAGTTATGAGGGTTCCTGAGAAAAGGATGGAGACCAATTAATGTCTCTAGATGTATTATTAGAGTCCATGGGTAGGAGTGTCTAATTCTTTCTAGCATATACCCAGTCTCTACCCATTCTCACCATGTACTATATTTAAGTTCCATGACCTAGGTTCCATAGGTATCTTCTAATCCTGAGACATATATCCTATTGGATTTTCTAGGCTCTAATACCACTAAACTATCACGTCTCGAGAATTATGCAGTGGATATTTAATGCAAAATAATTCGAGACGATATCCCGAGACATGAACAGTCGGCAAATAAGCCTCTAGCTAGCACGCACTAAATGTATAACGTCATACATCATCATAGGGCCCAAATGTTGAACTCAATATAACTATATTCAAATCTCAACTTATTTATTCAAAATGGAAACTAATACAGGACTAAGACTCAATAAAAAGGAAAATTACATTTTGTTCCTCACTTCCAACTACACTGATCTAACACTCAAATAAACTAACTATAGATAGACTCATAATTGGAACGCTCATCACTCAGACGCATTCCCATACTCGACTTGATCTTCCTCTTGAACTTCATAGTCACCTACATTGGGTAAAAGTAGGGGATGAGCAAACTAGCCCAGTAGATTTATATCTCAATGTGTGGGCAATGATATAAGTGATTAGCAATTTACAACTAGGTAAGCACGATGAATGTCATGATATGCATGTGCGAATAAAACTCATTAAAACATGATACATGAAACAAGCTAGAGAGAGTGATCATGATAGAAAAGATTTTAGAACAATATGATAAGATAGAACTAGCAACAAATCACTTTGTACAAGCACGAAAGATTTCACTTGATGTCAAGAACGCAAGATATCACTAATTGTATTAAATGCAGGATGGCCATATCACGCAAGCAAGCAAGAACGCACGAGCACGATCATGTAACACTAATCAGGCACGTAGACACTAATGTACACCAAGAAAAGATCCATCAAGAATGTACACCAGGACACGTGTATGTCGTTATGTATCTATCATTCAACGAGCAAGCAAGACTCCCAGTGCAGATGCAACGCCAGTAATCATTATACCCAATGGTTAACAGTATATTTTGACTCTCCGTCATTGGGGCTAGACTGGAGCCCTTGGACACTCGCCATGCCTGGTCAGCATGTAGCAACCTGAATTTTTGCGAAAAATAAAAATTTAAATAAAGAATTAAAACCTAGCTAAATGGATATTTAAATAGAGCATTAAATAAAACCCATTAAATGGAAAAGAGTAATGGGCTTTGCTTAATGGATCTTCTAGAATTTATTGGGTCAAAATATGAATTACAAAGGGAGATAATAAGAAAATACCCTAAATTCGTAACTAAATTATTACCTAAATAGAAAAGGGGTATTCAATGCATTAAATAGGAAGTTAGAGTTGGAATTGGATTCCTAAACCTACCCCATATGGTTAGCACGAATTTGGATCTTTTCCAAGTCTAAATGGAGATTGGAAAGCAAGGAAGGAAGGTGGGAGTAAGGAAATTTCGTAATTTAAGAGGAATTAGAGTAGTAGTAGGAATAGAAATACATACTTGCATAAATACACCTCTTAAACTCTCTTGGGCAACCCTAGCTCATTGCCAAGAGTTGCTGGACGTGGAGAAGAGGCTAAGGAAGAGAGGATTTCGTGGAGAGAAGAAGAGTTTGAAGCTTCTTCCATTGTTCTTCAAGTTCTAGCCCTAGAAGAAAAATAAATCTAAAGGTAGGCATTCTCACAAGCATAAACCATGAAACTTTTTCTGTAGGTTCTTCCTACCCTCTTGAACGAACCCCCAAGTTTCATATTTTTCCATCAATCCTATCTTTTGTTCTTAATTTTTGAAGTTCTGCAAACAAGACAACCCCGAGATGTCATGTTTAATTCAAATCTCTATGTATACTTGATCCCATGCTACGAAATTTTTACTGTAGATCTTCATGTGGTTAGGGATCATTTGCCCCTAATAAGCCTAAATTCATTGAGCATGTTGCTCGAATTAAATCAGTCTTGCTCTCTATGTCATGTTCTATGTTACTCGTTTGTCTGTTTCAAACCATATTCAAACCATGCTCTCTCTCGAATCCCATTTACTGGAAGTACCCTTACATGTCTAGGTTAATTTGCAACTAGTTTCATGATTTTTCATCGTGTATACAAATAGTTATGAATTTCTGAACAACCTATATCAATTTGATTCAAGTTCGCCCGCAATCCAAAGCCTGGTATGATTCCTGTCAGAGCCAAGCGTAGACCACCAGAAAGCGACGGCCCGATATGTCGCCTTCTAGGTCTTATTGCGACTAACCACCTGTCGCATTCTCAAGCCATTGCGACGCCTTCCTTGTCGCTTTCTGAAATGCGACAGTACCTATGTCGCGTTCTCAGAATCCGATTTGCAAGCCCTGTCGCGACCCGTACAAGACCCTGTCGCGTTCTGCCTGGCACATGTCGCCACCCTTACAGCCCTATGTCGCCATCACAGGTTATACCCCCAGTAAGAACCCTACTTAAAAATGGTGCTATATTGAATGATTAAAATACATATTCACGACTTATTTCTATCTATGATTTCTCTTGTACTTGCACACACTTGAACCATCCCTTTATGGCTGAAATCTTGCAGAAAATATCTCATAATGTATCTAGTAACTTATTGAAGTAAAGTACATTAATTGCCCTATTTTAAGGACTTGTATTCATTTCTTGCAATGTTTATAATACCGATATCGATGCTCCACTGTCCTAGAAACTCTAGAACGTCGAGCACCTGTTTTATATACACACTTTTCTTGGCTTGTGGTGAACTCTCCGTCGGATATTCCTTTCACCGGACTAGTGAACTCTTGCACAAGGCCTCCGTAAGTCTCCTCTGATCATGGATTCCCACATGGTCGACGAGCCGGTTGTACCCTAACACCATTACACCTTTAGGGATCGATATGATCCAAACGGCTATTAGAAGTTCGCTCTTACCTTGAATCACGTCGGACCTCTGGACTTGTGCAGCGGAAAGACCGTGAGTTCCACCTGACTGCCAACACCCGTGCGCGTGTTGTGCAACTGTTACTATCACCTGTTTACTAGTCGCATTACGTGCAAAGTCCACTAGCTCTCATCTATACTCTACTCGCTCGTCTATTCATAATCACTCTACTATCTCGTCTATTCATCTAGTGCTCTCATCTACTTCTTGGTACTCTATATTGGCCATTGACTGATTGTCTAAAGATAAACAATATAACCAATGCCTGGCAATATAAAGGGCCCGATCTGGTCCTGGGATGTGCGCCCGAAAGTGCTAGTGCCCATGGGAGTTAATGATCAGAGTGTTTGGCATTACACTCAAGTGCTATCTATCTCGACTATCTATATGACAATCAAAATACAAAACGTGCTATACTCTCTCGATGTCTATAATGACAAACAAGTGCTCGTCGTGCTATTATACTTGTGCTAGTTATGCTATGGCCATCCTGCTGTTCGTGCTATACTCGATACTTGTGCTATTTTTGGAAACTATACTCAATCTCGTGCTATTGTGCTATCCTGTTACCTGTTGTGCTATCTCTTGCTATATTTTGCCTCTCTTGTACTTGCTATCTCTAGATACTCTGCCATTAAATGCGTTAATTATTTAAAGCGTGCTTAGCATGAGATTTAAGTCCTACTGGGCGTTATCGCTCACCCTACGTTATTTGATGTTGTGTTCTCAGGTGAGACCGAGGATGACACATACACTCACGAGGATGGGAATGACCAAGAGTGAAGCCAGGAGTACCCTCGAGTCGTTATGTTAGCTTAGAGTTGTAGTTAGTTATTTCCTTCTATTGCAATGTAATTGGGCCCTATAGAATGGCTCTGATATTAGTGGTTGTAACTTGACATTTGAAAAGTTATCAATGAGAAGATTGTTTTAGTATTATTCAATGTGCAATGGTTTGATGTCTAGTACTCGCTCTATACCCTTTTCATGCAACTGCCTTCGCGCTTCGATATCCGCGTCGGGGCGTGACACAGCATCTCATGTAAAATTTGAAATGTAGATACCCACAGTCATTAATAATGGCCAATGAGAGTTTCAATAAGTAAGCATGTGTAATGTCATGGTCATGATGATGATGGGAACAAGTAATAAGTAATTGAACATGATTTCATGATACCAATGGTCAAGAGATAAATTTGGCAGCATAACAGCACGATTTATACTTTAGTTCAATCTTTACATTAATGGCTTTAGTCTAGATGTAAATCACACTCACACAAGAACAAGAAGAGAAAGGAAGTGCACGCTATCTCTAGGGAACTTCAATGGTAAACCAACTCGTCGGCTATGTGGGAATCCATGGTTAGAGGAGATTTATGGAGGCCGTGGAGAAAAGGTCGCTAGTCTACCGATTCGGAATGACCGGTAGAGAGTTTCCAATTTCCCAAGAAAGGGATGCCTAGATGTTCAAGTGTGTAGTGATGTACGCGTCTCAATTCACGGTCTCAAACTTGCGAAAAATACTTAACATGATGGCATGCAATGGACAATGCATTTAACTACACATGGGTTTACAAGATCTTAAGATAATAATTATCATTTAAATCAAGCTAGAACGGTCACAAGAGTAAATCACAAGTTTCATGAATGATCATATCATTAAGAAAGCAATTAGAATAATATTCATGTAATTAAGGCTTTTTAAATGGGTTAATCACTTTTAGGCCATTAAATAAACCATCATGCAATGATCAGACCTAAGACATGTGAATTACACGCTAAATATCATATTTAAACAGACCTCATGTAAAGCAGTAAGTTTTGTAAAAGAAATAGGTGGGTTTTCATGAAAAATCCTGAGGTCGCGACGGACCCTTGTAAGGATCACGACGGGGTCAGATCAGAACGTGACAGTGCCTTGTAAGGATCGCGACAGGCTTGTCTGATCAGGCAGGCAATTCGCGACGGGTTCATATGAAGAAGGTGACAAGGGTATGTGCAGAACACATCAAGGGGGTCAGAACTGGCAGAGAGATAGCGACGGGGCGCTCGTCGCGTTCAGAATGCGACAGGTTTGTTGTCACGACAAGACCTCAGAATGCGGCCTATCGGGCCGTCGCGTTCACAGGGTCTGCGCCTGAATCCGACAGAGAAAGGACATGTTGTTGGATTGCGGTCCAGAACTGCCTTATATTGACACAGGGTGCTTCAAAAATAGAGAACAAATTGTATAGGCATGAAAATAACAAAACCAGTTTTAAACCAACCTAGAGATGCAAGGATGCTTTCGGTAAATCGGAATTAGAAAACAAGGATGGTTTCGACAGGCTTTAATCAAGTCAAACACAACGTAAAAGCCATATGCAACCCGTAATCATAGTTTCATGCAGCGACCCTCTTACCACGCTTATAACTCTCTAATTATTTACATTTAGACAAAATGCTCAACATAAGACATGACTATGACAACTAGTAGAAAAATGTTTATATTGTGGGTTTGCTCTAATTCGGTCTTGAATCACGTGCAACATATAAAGAGCCGAAAAGTGCTAACAGTGTGCGACTTTGGAAAAATTCTTATAATTCATATTCTACTTGTTCAAATTCGATGAAATCAGTGGGAAACGAAGGTAACTTGATGATCTACATTTGTATAGGATATGTTAAGGTTTGGCCGAAAAAACCTACCTTCTGGGTGACGAAGTCCCATTTTTCAAGAAAACCGTATTCAGACCACTTGAAGGAAACACTTAATACTCCATGTATACTGCATGGAATTTGGGCATTCCACTTGGGTTAGAACGTAGACTTGACCCTCTTTCCAGGGGTATAGGCCTTGCAAGGTTTGGTTATGGTTTGACTCACCTTTGGTCAATCTCAATTGGGCGGTTTGTGCAGGTCGCAGCAGACGAGAAGGGGAAGAAGATGAGCTTCTTGTGGTCATTCCACAGCTTCTCAGCCACCAAGAGCTCCTCCACACGACCCTAGAAAGTTCTAAACTCGTCCCTAAGGTTTGGTGAAGAGTATTTAAGCAACCATGGTGTTTAAAAGTCCTATTATGACTAGGAAAGCCAAGTTGCGGTTTTGACATGATAGTTTCATATTTCTGAGGATTTCTTCCTCCCTTTGAGTGTGTGAGGCTTTAGGAAACCTCCCACCATAGTTAGTCACGAATATGGGTTGCAAAGAATGCATGAATATTGCATCCCAATTCAACTCAAATTGCCTCTTTCTAATTTCAGCCTATTTAGGGTTACGAATTTATATGTATTTTCCTGCTTCATTTGATTTTTGGGCCATATGTGGTCCATTGGCCCAATTATGATATTGGGTCATTAATATATAATGTTAGAAGTCTCTCCAACACTTTTATTTAATTTTTTATTGCGTCGTATTTCCGTGCTAACAGTTTTCTGACTTGTTTCCTAATTTGGATAATCGGTCACAATACTCTTAAACCTAGCCCAAATGATTTTTATTGACCCAAATTTCTTGATGGGTCATTAGAGGGTATTATTGAAGTCCATATATGTTTTTTATTTAATTTTCTAACTCATCCAAGTACGTGTGATAATGATTTTTCGACTTATCTATGAATTACGACAATAAGTCGCAAAACACTTTAAACTTGGCTAATCCGATTTTTCGTTGCACGAGTTTCTTTGTGAAACACTTAGGAATAATGTGTGGGTTGATTTATAATTTTTATGAAAGTTTCCCATGTGTTTTAGAACATACGATAATGATACGTATGTTTAATTACTCTTGTATTATGGAAATTATTTATTTCCATTATTCGAATTTTACTTATTAAATTTTTCGGGGTGCTACATTACATGATAATGTATTAAAAATAGAGTCACTATGTGATAATGTGAGAGAGTCAAGTAATGTAAGAGATAGCATGATAGCACGTGATTGAAATAGCACAAGTTTCCAAATATAGCACAGAGCAGGATGGCCATAGCACAAATAGCACAAAGTGTAAAAATAGCACAACGAGTATAGTATAGCACTTTGATTGTCATTTAGATAGTCGAGATAGATGGCACTTGAGTGTAATGCCAAACACTCTGGTCATTTGACTCCCGCGGGCAAATAGCACTTTTGAGTGCACATCCCAGGACCTAAGTAGGCCCTTTATATATTTCCAGGCATTAGTTATATTGTTTATCTTTAGACAATCAGTCAAATGGCCAATAGAGAGTACCAAGAAAGAGATGAGAGTACTAGATGAATAGACGAGAGAGTAGAGAGAGTGTGATTAGATGAGCGAGTAGACTGTAGATGACAACTATAGGTCATTTCACATAAAACGTCGAATTAAATGGGTGATAGTAACAGTTGCACAACACGTAAAATTAGTGTTGGCAGTCAGGTGGAATTCACTACCTTTCCACTGGCAATGTTATGCACAGGTCTAGAGGTCCGGCGTGAGTCAAGATGAGAGAGAACTTCTAAAGCCATTTGGATCATATCGATCCCTAAAGGGTGTTATGGGCATTAGGGTACA